>CADEHL010000568.1:600000-870000 GCA_902827135.1 Harpagifer antarcticus | reverse complement strand
GTAAAAGCTTTTGCATGTTTACTTGTTTGCGCACATGAATATAAATGGGGGTGTGTTAGGATACAACACTGTATGTATGTATGCGAGGGGACACACACCACGAGTAAAACGGAGCTAAAGCCCTGGTATGTTGTTGTTGACGACATGCATTTACTAATCTCAACCACTTTTTTTGTTGTGCTTTTTTTAACATTGCACAGGCTACGTGGCCAACTTGATGGACCTCATCTTCGACCAAGTCTTTGTGGACCCTGCACCATTATGAGCAACCTGACAGGGAGGAGGTCATCGCCGGGTATGCCACACGGTTCAATTTGGCTGCTGTCTGAACCTAACATAGACATTTCACGGATCAGAGGACAACGCAGGCCGGAATCACCACTCTGATCCTCTCTCCATGGGTTCAAATAACCGTTGATTTTGACAATAAAGTTCCGAGTTGATATCAAATGTGTCGTGATTATTCATGTTTGGATGGGTAAAGAATATTCTGATTTCAAAAGCATAAGGTTGTGTGTGGACTTTTTTTGTCATACACATGGGTGCGTTATGCCATTGCTGTGTAGTATATAATAGTACAATGACAGAATGAAAGATTGCATAAAGCCATATACACCAGTATTTATTTCCATGAACAATATTAGCATTCGTTTTACAATTTCAGTCAAAACAAACCACTCAGTGCTCTATTTGCCTCAACTGTAGTCCAACTGTGTTCAGCTCTGTAAATATTCAATGCATTCTGCAGGGAAAACACATTTAGGCACACAATCCAGGATGATCCACCACACAGGTTAGAGTCCTCAAGTTCCTGCATCCGTCTTTACACCTAGTGTGATAAACATATATTGAATGACATGTGAAAAATGTATTCTCTAAACAGACAACTTAGTGAAGCTAATGTTACGTGTGGTATCTCCATGCAGCACATGCTCCGGTTCAGAAGGCATCGTGGCGCAAGTTGCACATGTACCCCTTTAGAAAGAAGTCAATAACTGAGCTTTTAAAACACATGAAACACACATTGCTGACAACTGAGATGTTTGCACCTCCACCAAAACCTCCGCTGCTTCAGTTTCTGGATCAAATTGATAATATGCTTGAACACATGCATTGCTCTGAGATGACATGTGTATTCCACACTCGTAAACACAGCAAGCATGGTAACGTGACTCTCGCCGGCTCTTCTGCAGGGGGCGTGGTCAGCTGCTGCTCAGAATTTTCATAGGCAGGTTTGGAATAAAGCGAAAATGAGCGAAACGAGGCATGGCTAAAAAATGATCTGTTTGGTATTTTGGAAAATAAAATGTATAAATATACCTTATATAGGTATGGTCATACACTATATCATTTAAATATAGCATGATAGGTCACCTTTAAAGAGGCCATAGGCCTATTAGGCTTTTTGGAGTTTTCCCTTTCCTGGAGTGTGTTATTTAGGTTTGCCTGTAAATGGTCTCCAAAGGTTAAATCCCAAAGTTCCCTTCAGAGGGAGTTTCTATCCCACACACTCATTTACGCCTTTAACACCTCCATTGGACTCCTTTCTTTTATTAAGCAACAAAACATCATCATTAAACACTCTTGCCTTTATTTGGGCATCTTTCAACACATTCTACGTGATAAGCTAAGGGGTGGGACATTTCCAATACACCTCGTTTCCCCTTTTAGCTCTGTGCTTGTGCTTTTCTGGTTCCGACCAGTTCTTCTTTTTAGCCCCAGTCGTGTTTCCACTGCTCAGAGCCCGACTGTTTCTGCGTCACGACATCACCATTTACGTCGCTGATTTTCTCCCCAACGCGGCTCACAACAACATCAATGGGGGACTGCGTCGGGTCGATGATCGTGTTGCTTTTAATCATACGAAGCCAGATTCAAATAACGACTTCTCAAACGTTATACTCTTTCTCCAGAGTGCCGTGGTTCATTGTTTATTAATGTGGATCAACGGCATTTACCGACCGTTGCCGTGCTGCTTGAACACGGGAGTTTAGTCTTCCGTTAACTCACGGCACAATTTAGTCTCCCGCCACGGCAACGTCCACTGGAAAGTATTCACTGTGAATGTGTTTCAGTATGAATTGACGCTGTTTGGCATCACAATGGTGTTGTGTGTTTCTCTGGTATAAGATGGCTGATGTTAGCATAGCAGCCGAAGCTAATCTGACTATTTTGACTACTTGTTGCTATCCTATTGTGGCATAAACCGTTTTCTACAGGCATATTTTACCGGCGTATCATAATTGTAAAAATAAAAAATAAATAGCATTATCATAATGTTGTGGCAGAGTGGTTTTAAAACTCACCTCGGCCCGTGTGTCGTTTGGCGAGTCCTTAAATCATAACAGGAAGGAAATCAGAAAACACCAGGATACCAGTTAAACAATAATCTGTTTTAATTATAAAAGGTAATAATGCAATACAATATAATTAAGTACTTCTGCTCTGGTTTCTCGTGCTGTTGGGATCTTCCGGTCTTCGCAGCAGTAGGAAAAAGAGAACGAACCCAATACAGAACAAGCTTATATTCTACAACAAGACGGGAGGAGCTGAGTCAGGTCATTGGGAGATGTAAAAAGATGGCGTGTCGTAGCGAATCAGCACGAGCCAGCCAGATAATAAACAAGTGTCTCTCAGGTTGTAGCAAAACACATCTGGTGTTCGTTATCTCACATTCTTGCATAGACTTTCACACACACCCTTTTCTGCAAAAGACTTGAGTTGTGTCTAAAGAATATTCCACAACGATAATCATTTCATTTCTCATATTTCCAGCTTCTGATTACACAGACTGCTATTATTAATACAAAGTAATTAAACACACACACATATACCATTCAAGATATTTAGACTTCCCTGCCATGCTGGAAATCTTAAGAAGAATATCCCCTCCCCCACCTAGTCTCCTGTCCTGCATAACTGCACCCCCCTTTACCCAGAGTAATAAAACATGTTTAAGCTAACTACTCCACAATGTTGTAGCAATGTTACCCACACATGAAAGAATACAGCAGAGAAGTCAATAGAATGCAACCACAGGCATTGCTCATCACAATTAATACATACATTTTATTCAGACCTTAATTGTGTGACCCAATTCTCAAGGCCTTGTTTATATGTCTGCCTGACATGCATCATTAACTACAATAATGTAACTGCCTTCTATCTGGGGCAAATGTCCCTTGGAGTTCCCACTGTTTCCGAAAAACACTTAACGAGTAATCTTTTCACTCAAAACAGAACTCACAAGTTATACTGCACCTTACTTATTCACAAATAGCCAAAAAACCACCCTTTTGATTATGTGTAAAAGTGCAAGAAAAAGACTATTGCGCTAATCTACTTTTAAGAAAAAGAGAACATTGTTTCAGGAATATATAAAAAACCTCTCTATATTTAAGAGGAAAAATGTACTTTGTTCCTTCAACTATTAACACACAGGAATGTATAAAACCACACATATATTAGTGATAACATGATGCAACACACCTCTTATATATCAGGTGTCATTAAAATGAATATACCAAAAATACGCTAGAGCGTTGGTCATCAGATCAAGGGGCGTTGGTGAACTCCAGTTCGAATCCCGCCTCGGCCGCCACTGCGTCAGGCCGTTGTGTCCTTGGGCAAGACACTTTACCCGCATTTGCTCCTGTGGGTAATGTCCGCAGTAATGACTCTTACATGTCTAATATGTGTAATGTGTACTTGTAAAGCGCTTTGAGCACCTGTAAAAGCGCTCTAATAAAAAATGTAATGCATTATTATTATTATTATTATTCTGCACAGTTATAAGGGAAGTTGGACCCAATTGTTCAGCCAGGCCTTCTACCGCGTCTCTAGTGAGATTGGCCAATCGGAGTATGTTGTAATGTACATAGTTGATCCTTTCTACATTTTTGACAGGGATAACAGGGAAGATGGCAGAGATAACTGGAAAACTTTCAAACCCTGCAGCTAACTGGTCAGCTAGTTTGTATTCATTAGGGACCCCTCGTGGGACTCCTATGGAATCGATGTAGGTGGGAGAATTGAGGGATAAATCAAACGTGTTTCTGGTGTCCCTTTTAGCCAGTACATGTCTTCTACGGCGGGTAATTAGGTTGGTGTTGAGGGAGGCTTTAGGGTCCGTGGGCACCAGTTTTTCGCCTAGTAACATTAGGGGTGCATGGAGACGCACCATAGCACACAATCCTACAGATAATTCGGGGATACGGGTGTACAGGCGGTGGCCCCCACAATAATAGTAGAGACCAGCCCTGGCCCAATGTCCTATACTAGTGCTAGACACGGTGTGATTACACCAATCCGTAGGGATATTTCCTAGGTCAAAACGTGGAGATTTTTGGACCACGGTGAAACAGGTGTACCCACCGGCGCCTCTGCTCGGCGTGAATAGGCCTGTCCTAGTACCATTATCAATTGGAGGGAAAACCTTGGCTAGGGTGGTGCAGTTAGGAGGACTAGCCATCTTGGTCAGCTGTAACATACAGTTGTAACCCCAGGTATCTGTGGGAAACAGGGGCGAAGGGTCAGTGACTAATTGCGGGCGGGCCGTGGCACAGGCTAGGCAATCCCCTGCCATTTGTTCTTGGGCTGTCCGAGCAACCCATTTTAACCATAGATTGTCATCTGTGTATCCTGTGGCCATTTGGATGACGTCTAGAGGTTGAAGTTGGCTATAATCCCCCGTACATTTATCTGTGCATGTAATTTTAGACAGGTATTTAACCATAGATCCTGCCTGAGGAAGGTTTTGCTTTACCTTTGATATAACTTTAATTTCGAAGAGGCCTTGTGGCGAACCCTTTCCTGCATGTACTGGGAGGACATAAAGTCCAGCGTCGGAGAGCACGACATTCTTTAGCGTTATGAGTACCGGATTACAAAACCTAGCGGAGCACGGAACGTCTGGGCTTCTCCTAGCCATGTTCATTCTATATTTGAGGGATCTAACAATTTCCGCCGATCGGTAAGGTGGCATGTATCCCCAGTCATCAGGACCCGAATTTACTAGGAGACCGGCCCAGGACTCGCAGGAGCAACCGTAGGTGTATGTGACGGACACATAAGGGTCGCCTTTGATTCTATATGTACTGCCTCTGTAAACATAAGGACCGCCTTTGACCTTATCTTTGATGCTTCTGTTACATACTGCTGGGGCTAAGCAGACGTATTTGGCTAGGTTGGAATAGGTCCTGGCGAGGTTTCCGCAGGGGGCAATTTTGCACAGGTCGATTTGTATTATTCCATCATTACCTGCTTGGAAAGAGAAGGTTTGTTTAGGAGACATGGTGGTAACTACTACCTCATATTTGTCCCGTTTGACCCTAGTTACGGATTCATCTGGCGGGGGAGTGGAGTCTGGGTGGTCAATGGAATTACATAAGATTAAAATAATGGCAACAGTCACAGTAGAAAACACGACTAAGCCTGTGAAACATTTCCAGTTCTCATACATGGTTATGCTGTTAGCTCCAATTCTTCTAGTGTCAGTAAAAAACGTCTATGCTAACGTATGGTATTAAAACCCAAGTTATTAAGAGTGCTGTGGACCAATGGGTCATTCAACCTTGACTTTTTAAGCGTTACAATGTACATACAGTAGGGCGAACAAATACACTATTATTCCTAATAGTAGTAGCGACCAACAGGTTATCAGGAAATTCAGGGCTCCTTCAGACATTTCCTATTCTTCTCTGAAATGTTTTGGTCTCTGTGTCAGCCTTACACGAGGTTATTAAAACGTAAAAAATCCCTTAAATATGGGTTAATAAAAAGTCCCTCAAAAAATGGGTTAATAAAAAGTCCCTCAAAAAATGGGTTAATAAATGAGGTGCTATGTGTAGCTTATAGCAACCTGATCAGAGGGAAGTAGGTTCCTCTGCTTCCCTGTGAAGCCCGGTGTCTTTGTCCTCCAGCCTGCTGACGGCAGCTTCCGAGTCGTCTGCTGCATGGATGTCCTCGAAGTCCTTCTCCTCCAGTCCGCTGATGACAGCTTCCGAGTCGACCTCCTTGACGAGAGCCAGATCCATCCTGATGTCGTCTAGGTTCCTTCCAGGTGGTTTCCCCGCCGCACACTGGCTCCAGTGATACCAGTTTTCCCCCTTTCCTTCTAGGCGGACGGCATGAGATGTCCTCTGAGTCACTCTGTGGGGGCCGGAGAACCTGGGGTTGAGCCACTTGGGCCTGATGACCTTCAGCCAGACGAACTCCGCTGTGTTGGACACGTGTCTCTCGGGTCCTCCTCTGGCGTCAGCAACCTGGGTGGAAAAGCCTGATACCAGCCCCTTAAGTTGCTGGAAATAGGGTTTCGAACTCATGACCTCTACTTCCTTTCCTACGCTCAGGGCTCCTGGGCCCGGAAACTGATGGCCATGTGTCAGCTAAAATGGGGAGAAACCTGTCCCTCGATTAATAGAACTCCTGATTGACATAAGGGCCAGAGGCAAAGCGTCTAACCATTTCATGCCTGTCTCCTCGCATGCTTTGCTGAGTTTCTGTTTGATGTTCTGGTTAATCCTTTCTACCTTTCCCTGAGATTGGGGGTGATAGACAGCTCCGAAACTGTGTCTTAGTCCTAATGACTGTTGTACTGTGCATAGGTCATGGTTCTTGAAATGGCTGCCATTGTCTGACCTCACTTTCCTAGGAAACCCAGATAGTGGAATGTAATGCGTGACTAAAAACTTGATCACTGAGTCTGCATCTTCTCTCCTACATGGTATAGTTTCTGGCCAACCTGTGTATGCATCTACTACCACTAGTAAGTACCTGAACCCTTTTACTTTGTCAATCATGTCAGTGTAGTCAATGATGATTTCTTCTCCTACCATCTTAGGTAAAGGAAACTTTCCCTGGTGTGGTTTTACTGTGGCTCTGATGTTATGGGTTAGGCAAATTACACATTCTTCCAGGTAATTAGCTATCATGTCAGGTAGGTAGGGGTGCCACCAATGAGTGAGGTGTCGGAGTGCCGGAGTTTGCCATACTACACGACATATTTAAAAAAATGAATGCCATTTTAGTTTTGTGTTACTTTGTTCTGAAAGCTGAATCTGCTGCTCCTCACAGAGAGAGGAGGGAAGAGGCTGTGTGAATTACTTTACATTGTGGATAAGGGTGGATAGCCCCCATTGTTCTGTGTGTCAAAATGAAAGACAGCCCACACACCTATCAATCATCAAACCGTGGGGTCTTATTTCATTACGTGTTGATTTCTAACAACACGTAATGTTGTATCGATGTATATAGAGATGTACTACAGCAAAAGTATTCTCCGTCGGGACTTCCTGCAACAACACCACGCCGTTATCGTGATTCTGATTGGCCTGAAGACATTATCAAAGATGTTCTATTGAGAAGACGATCACTACGTGACAAAAGTTTTCAAAACGTTTCTAGTCTTCGGTATTTCCAGACAAGTGGCTACTGAAATCAATTTTACTAGCTGCTGTCTGTGCAATTTACTCCACGTGAGTTGGCGGACTTTATTTTGCTTACTTTAACATCATTTTTCATGGTGGGGCTAAGCCATTTCTTGGTATGGCTGTAGCCTACCCAGCCATACCCTGGCGCCGCCACTGACCGCGGTTGACGACGGCTAATGGCGGCCCCATTCGCATGTACGGTGTGAGGCCTATGTGTTTGTGTATTGGAAGACAGCGGTTCAACTGGGATTTTGTGATGGCATTTCTTTTCCCCTCCTCGGGGCAGATTTGTTATGTGCTCACGGACTCCTGGTGGACGTTAAAAATAAACGCTTGGTTGATGCCTTGATGTTTTCCTCCCTCGCGTGTACGCTTGGCAATGGCTGTCGGGCTCGCTGTCGGGAGCGGACACTTTTCTCAGGCTGTTGGCTGAATTTCCAGACCTGACGCTGCCCACCTTCTCTGTGCTCACCACCAAGCATGGGGTGGAGCACAACGTCACCACCGAAGGTCCCCCAGTCTATGCCAGGGCCCAGCGGTTGAACCCTTCTAAGCTTGCAGTAACGAGGGCGGAGTTTTCGACCATGGAACGCCTGGGTATCGTCTGCCGGTCTGACAGTCCTTGGGCCTCTCCTCTGCACGTCATCCCGTGTGGGGATTACCGCCACGACACCTGACTGCTACCCGGTGCCGCACATTCAGGACTTTTCAGCGCATCTTGCCGGCACGCTGGTGTTTTCTAAAGTGGACCTGGTGTGTGGATACCACCAGGTGCCCATGCATCCCCTGGATGCTCCCAAGACAGCAGTGATACCGCCGTTTGAACTTTTAGAGTTCCTGCGGATGCCTTTTGGGCTCAAGAATGCCTCTCAAACGTTCCAGTGCCTGATGGATTCGGTGCTGCGGGACTTGCCGTTTGTGTTCGTCTACCTGGACGACATACTCGTCGCCAGCGTTTCGGTGGAAGAGCACCTGTCCCACCTCCGAGCCCTTTTCACGAGGCTCTGCCAACACTGGTTGATAATCAATCCTGCAAAGTGCCAGTTCGGGGTGTTTGACATCGACTTCCTCGGACACCGCGTCACCAAAGGCGGTGCAGCACCCCTGCTGGCGAAGGTTGAGGCTGTTACGGCGTTTCACAGCACGGTCGCTCCGTGAGTTCCTGGGGATGGTGACTTTCTATCACCGTTTCATTGCCCGGGCTGCCCACAGTATGCGGCCGCTGTATGAGGCGTTGAAGGGTAAGGCCCCCATCCAGGAGATCGACTGGACGGCGGATGCTGAGGTGGCTTTTAAAGAGGTCAAGACCGCGCTGGCTCAGGCGGCCCTGTTGGCGCACCCGTCATCCAAGGCTGCCATCTCCATTACCACAGACGCATCGGACTACGCCGTCGGTGCGGTGCACGAGCAGCGGGTAGAGGGCACTTGGCAGCCACTCGCCTTTTTCAGCCGTCAGTTGACACCCAGGGAACGCAGGTACAGCGCTTTTGACCGAGAGCTCCTTGGACTCTGTCTGGCCGTGCGGCACTTCAATTTTTTGCTGGAAGGCCATGAGTTTACGGCGTTCGTTGACCACAAGCCGCTCACGTTCGCCATGTCTAAAGTGGCAGAGCCTTGGTCTGCTCGTCAACAGAGGCAGCTTTCCTACATCTCGGAGTTCACCACAGACATTAAGCACATGGCTGGTAAGTCGAACCTGGTCGCGGATTGCCTCTCCAGAGTCGTCATCGGAGCCGTCCAGTTGGGCCTGGACTATACCCGCATGGCGGCGGACCAGGTCACGGACCCTGGCGTCCAGGCCCTGAAGGAGGAGGGCGTGGGGCTGCGCTTGGAGAAGGTTCGGTTTGCGTTCACACGGGCAGACCTCAAACGGACTAAACTTTAAACGCAAGTCATGTGCACGGCAATGCTGTTCAACAATTGGTCAGAAATGAAGGGAGTAAAAACGCAAATCCCGGCAATTTCTACCGTAGCCTCCGCCATGGAGCATCGGCAGGTTATTTTCATGCTGCTGTTAATCTGGAGAGCTAAGAGCATATCAACAGACTCTATAGTGGACGGCTCATATGATTATATAATCATACAATGTGCGATAAAAAACATTATAACACATATAATGAGAGACGTTCTGCAGTAAGGAGGGGCGTTTCACCGACGACAGAAATAATTTATACTTCATCGGATCTGCATAAACAAGATATCAATCGAAAGCTGAGATTCCACAGATTCCAAAACTCAGGGCAGCGAAGGCAAAACCAGACTACACACAACATAGCTTTACGGGGCCAAAACTGCAAATATGTCTTACCTTTGCTGTTTTCTGATCAAAAGTTGTGTTCAATGGCATTAACACGCATAGAAACGCTGCTGAAGGTTAATCCAATGTCTCTGTGTCACTTTGAAATGATTACTGATAATCCATCATCACATTTATGTCAATAAGAGTAGTTTTCATATATAGCGGCTATGAGAGAGTGTATGAGAGCTTCCGGTTTTGGGCATGCTGGCAGCGCATCACTCTCTTCACCAATGGTAATGTTTAAATGGATTTAGGAACTCCCGCTCTAACGGTTCAAAAGAGGTGTCAATCATCAAAATCGACCGATGGGTTCCAGAGATATGGAAAATATACCCAAATGACCCCAGAAGTGTTTTTCTTTTGCTAAACCTCTCTAAAAAAGGTCAAATGTCACTTGTTTTGCATCAATCTTGATATAGGGTACTTATTATATGTTGTACTTTGGATTCCTAAAGCTTTTAGTCTACTATCATCATTCAAGGGTAGTTTTCACTATAAGTAATGGTTTTCTTTTGGATGGAAACTATAATTTTTTTACTATGTTCAATCTGAATTTACTTTAAAATAAAAATATCTATATTGATTCTGGCTTTTCTACATCCAACTCACAGGTTTATCATTGCTTTGAGTTATCTTTTATTGCATTTTACTGCTATTCTATTTTATTTTATCTTTTTATTCCAAATATTTATTTTTTATTTTATTTGCTATTTCTTATGTCTGTGGAAATATTTGCATTATTTTCTATTTTAGTTATCTTTTATTGCACATATTTATTCTATTTTTATAGAGTCTAAATATGTGTCTAAAATTATGGCTATTGCTATTGTTTTTAATTATCTTTTATTGCATTTTACTGTTATTCTATTTTATTTTATCTTTTTATTCCAAATATATTTTTTATTTTTTTATTTTTTATAATTTCTTGAAGATATTTCATTTTGTTCATTTGTTCTAGGAATGTCATTTTCAAGCCTGAGACCTGAAAAACTGGCTCAGGGCTTAACAGGTTAAGAAGGTAGAGATAAACGCATTATGTAAACATTACCACACATTCATCAGGGCTTTTTTTCATGCTGAGTTGATCTTGAGCCGTTTGCCTCTTTCTCGACTTTCTGTGTCAGCTTCTACTGAGTGACATGCTGCCTGAGTGGACATGGCACTGTCATCTGAATGGGACCAAATGAGCCATGAGTAATGGCAGGGGACACCCAGCCCATTGGCTAATTGTGCTGAATAATGAGCATGGGTCTCCTCTCTGATTGGTGTTAGAGGTTGGCAGGTCCATCCACAATATACGGCCCAGCGTCGCTGAAATGGTTTTGTCGGATGACTGCTGAGGTCGTAGGAGTCAAACATCCATTTTCCATCCACCCACTGCCACATACACTATATGTGAGAAATAAGCCCTTGTAGCACTACTCAGCTACTCTGCAGAACAAAAACAGATTGTAACTCTTCTGAGTCTTTTTACAGAGCCTTGACAAGTCCATTCAAATCTTCTCTGGCTCTTGTGATGGTGATTCCTACTGATCCCCTAAGAAGTTGCATGAACCTGAACCACCGGTTTGTTGTAAGACCTTATTTCTAGAAAAATAGCTGCAATTTGTTCAGCATCTAGCAAAAAACCGTTGATTTCTCAGATTCTTTGCTGACCAATTCTGCACCAAATCATAACAAATATCCTTGGGGAAAATGGTTTCTGTAAGGCTAATGAAATAGTGGAAGTACTGCAGTTTTTTTTTTAAATAGACCTTGTTATAGGTTCAGTGGAAACTGGACTGTAATACCATTTGGAGTGTGGCTAACTACTTACTACTTGTCCTGCTGTTGCTCTTGATTGGTTGTCAGATTGTAGCCAGCCGCTGTGCGACGTGCAGAACACAGACCTGATTGCACTGGAAACCAGCACCGACAAAAGTCGAGGGGGGAAGAAACGTGATAAAGGAAAGGGCTTCGTGAGCTCAAAGATCTCGCTCTGGGTTAAAATACTTCACCTGTTTTGATATAAAATTATGATCTGAGACTGTCTCGCTCCAGAGAGGGATGTATTAGGGAACAAAGCAACAAACAGAGGAATGTTGAAATGAAAGGTTTAAGTCCACACATAAAAAGAAAGAAAGACAACACTGCATGGAGGCATTTCAGAACTGAAGAGAATGAAAACACATATACGCTTATTACAATCTTTATATTTAAGAAGTAAGTTGAGTGGTAAAAAGGAAAAACGTTTATAACGAAGAAGGTTGCTTTTATTACCTCCTTTTTTCCCCCTCAGATTTTTATAAAACTTGATGAATAAGCTAAACATTGGTTAAACAAGACCCATTGCATTTTTGATCCTGAATCCCGGATCACAAATGATTGGCCACTTTCGTTTACATTGGGTTTTTTCACATGTGCCCTTCTAGTTCTAACTATACAGCTAGGAATTGTAATTATTTAAGCTGCATCAATCGATATTTCTATAATACTAGTGGTCTAATGACAGAATAACACTGGAGCTACAAAATGTAATGGGTTCTTCGTTTACCGGTGATAGTCCTTTCCACCAAGCTTCATGAAAATCAGCCAGCTGTTTTTCCTTGAACAACAAACACACACCTTGGTAGAGGTAATAATAATAATAATAATACATTGCAGTTGCTTGTAGGTATACAACCAACCGAGTTCAACCCGTTTTCCCAAGCTCTGTTTTATTTTTTAAATATCTTTTAAGCTTGCTGTTTCTGTTTTTTAGTTTTTAAGTTTAATGTTTTTGAATTATATTTATCTATTGCTAAAAAAGGTTCCACGGAAATCATAAAGTTTGTAACATCTTGGTGAATACAAGATCTTTGATTACAGAGATCACGTGGATGACGTAAGGTATGTGTGCATGTTATGCGCCAGTGGAATAAAGATGGACACTCGGAATGAAAGAAGTAGTCCGCTTCATCTGTTTATGTAGACACTTACATGTCCATAGAACAGAATATTACATGGTGTCAGAGTTAGTTCATTTATCATCCACCTGACGACGGAAGATGGAGAACACAGGCGTTCCAACACCACGAATGGACTGGGACTCGTCTAACCTGCCGGACGCATGGAGAAAGTTTTGGCAGCATGTGCAGCTAATGTTTTCAGGACCGCTACATGCTAAAGACGAGGAGGAAAAATGTAGCTATCTACTCCTATGGATTGGGGAAAAAGGCAGAGATGTTTTTTATACATGGACTCTCCCAGAAGACCAAAGTAAGGTACTAAAAACGTACTATGACGGTTTTTAAGCTTATGTAACTCCGAATGCAAATCCCATATTTGCGCGTTATACATTTCATGAAAAGATCCAAGGAGACAGTGAGAGTTTTGACCAGTTTGTAACGGAGCTAAAATTGCTAAGTAAAGACTGCAACTACCCAAACAGTGAGGAAATGATTAGAGACAGGATTGTATTTGCTACAAACTCACAAAGACTGCACGAAAAACTACTATGTCACGGTCCAGACTTGACGCTAAAGAAAGCCATTGACATTGCACGTTCACATGAGCTATCACAGCAGCAGCTAAAGACAATGCTAACCCCTGCTGCTAGCCACGACAGTCGCTCTGCTCACGCAGTTAGCAGAAAACCTTTTAGAGCTGACCAAGTATCCCGTGGGCACAAGACGACATGGAATGATCGTAACAGCGCCGTGAGGAGCAAGGAATGTGGAGCATGTGGGAGGGAGCACAGTCGCACTGAGGAATGTCCAGCAAACGGTTGCCAATGCAGCAAATGCAAGAAGCCCAACCACTTTGCTAAAGTGTGTAGGTCACAAACACAGCAGCCACAGACGAGATATAATCCCAGAAAATTGCATACCATCTCAAACAGTGCAGAACAGTCACTAGAAGAACTCTATATTGATGCTATCATAAAAGAGCATGAAAACACAGATAGAGAACAGGCATATGCAGAAGTAGAAATAGGAAAAGCGAGACAGACACATGCCGCAAGATATATGGAAGTGTAATACTAGGCCCCCCATCAAGCAAACTCTCAGATTGTGGTGGGCACAGGATAAAAGCAGAAGGAACATGTAGACTGACATGTAAACACGGTGAGAAAACAGCCATGGTAGGTTTTGACATAGTCCATACAAATGCTCCACCTCTGTTAGGCTTAAGAGCATGTCTAGATTTAAAACTAGTCAAAATGATACATGTAGTTGATGCAAAGCCGATAACACACACAACCATGATGGAAGAGTTTGCTGATGTGTTTAAAGGCATCGGACTGTTGCCTGGAGAATGCAGTTTCCAACTCTCTGTACCACCAGTGGTATGTCCACCTCGACGCATCCCATATGCTCTGCATGACCGGCTCAAGGATGAGTTGGACGACATGGAAAAACTGGACGTTATCCAAAAAGTCACAGAGCCAACTGAATGGGTTAATGCACTAGTAGTGTTGGAAAAGCCGAAAACAAATAGGCTGAGAATATGCCTAGACCCCCGCGCCCTGAACAAAGCTATCCAAAGACCGCACTATCCACTCCCTACTCTAGATGACGTCACACCAAAACTGGCTGGAGCACAGTATTTCAGTGTACTAGACGCCAGATCTGGATACTGGAATATAAAGCTCACACACGACTCATCTATGCTAACCACGTTCAACACGATCTACGGCAGGTACCATTTCAAGAGACTGCCTTTTGGAATCATATCTGCCCAGGATGAGTTCCAGAGGAGAGTGGATGAGGCCTATGAGGGGCTTCCAGGCGTTGCCGCCATCGTAGATGACATCATAGTCTACGGCCGCACCAAACAGGAGCACGACCCCAGCCTGCGTGCCATGCTGGAGAGAACCAGAGAAAAAGGCATAAAGCTGAATAAGGACAAGTGCCTGAGGTAAGCTATTTTGGGCACAAGCTGACAAGAGAAGGCATCCGCCCTGACCCGAACAAGATTAAGGCCATCAAAGAAATGCCTAACCCACAAAGCAAGGCAGAGTTGGAGACCATACTGGGCATGGTCACTTACCTTTCCAGGTTCGCCCCGAGAATGTCAGAGGCAACAGCTCCACTCCGGCAACTGTTAAAGGAAAATAGTGAGTTTGTGTGGGACTCAAATCATGATGCAGCCTTCCAACGAGTAAAATACATCCTAACACAGGAGCCTGGCCCAGTACTCACCTACTTCGATCACACAAAGGATGTGAAGTTACAAGTCGATACTTCCAAACATAGCTTAGGAGCTGTCCTGCTCCAGGAAGTTAAACCAGTCGCATACACATCAAAGACACTGACTGAAACTGAAGAGAACTATGCTCAGATCGAAAAGGAGCTATACGCAGTGCTCTTTAGATGTAGGCGGTTTCACCAATACCTGTACGGACGACAGGTGATCGTCGAGTCAGATCATAAGCCACTTGAGTCAATCATGCGTAAGCCCTTAGCAGCTGCACCACCACGTCTGCAACGCATGATACTGCAGCTACAGAGATATGACATCACTATCGAGCACAAACCAGGAAAACAAATCCCCGTCGCAGACACTCTATCCAGAAAGCCACTTGAGTGTTACGACCGCTCCATGAGTGAGGGCATGGACTACCAAATACACACTGTGATCAGCAACTAGCAACTGAGACAGGTGATCCAAGCAGGGTGGCCCGAGAAAATCAAAACATGTCCACCTGCAGTCTCAGAGTATTGGAACCATAGGGATGAGATATCAGAGATCTATGGCATCCTACTGAAAGGAGAGAAAATGCAGCACCTGCCTTGAGCGACGCAGCTCACTCCCAAAAGAGCCTATGATGTCACACCCAATCCCAGAACAACCTTGGCAGGTAATAGCCACTGATCTGTTCACATGGAACAGTACTGACTATGTAGTTGTAGTTGACTATTATAGTAGGTACTTTGAGGTAGAAAAAATCACCAGCCTCACCTCCTCAGTAGTCATCCAAAAGCTGAAGGCCATGTTCGCTCCATTTGGAATACCACAGACACTAGTCAGCGATAATGGACCTTGCTACAGTTCACAAGAGTTTAAATCTTTTGCTCATGCATGGGACTTCAAGCATGTCACAAGCAGTCCTCTGTATCCACAGAGCAACGGGCTAGCAGAAAAAACAGTTCAGACTGCCAAAGCTCTCATGGACAAAGCACACGCTCAGAGAACTGACTTGTACCTCAGCTTGTTGGAGTATAGAAACACACCAGTGGATGGTTTGAAATCGCCAGCGCAGCTACTCATGAGCAAGCGTCTGCGCTCCATCCTTCCCACCACTGAAAAGCATCTACAACCAGAGCTTGCCTGTCACAGCACCGTTCACAGCAGGAGAGAACAGTGCCAAACACGACAAAAACAATATTATGACAGGAATGCCAGATCACTGCCTGCACTACCAGTGGGAGCCACGATCCGCTTCCAGCTTCCAACAGGGACATGGAAACCTGCAACAGTAGTCGAGCCAGCAGGTACCCAGAGATCCTACAACATCTGCACGGACGGAGGTCACATGTTTCGGCGCAACAGGCGTCACCTTCTACAAACGTGTGAGAGTGACACAGATCAGGAGACATTACATTACATTGCATTTAGCTGACGCTTTTATCCAAAGCGACTTACAATAAGTACATTCGACCAGGAAGACACAACCTTGAAGAAAACAGAATCATATAAGTACATCAGGTATCATAGAGCCAAACATTTCAAGTGCTACTCAACTGGCTATAGATAAGCCAGTCCTTTATTAGTATATAAGTGCCTTGTTAGTAATTCTATCGCTCGAAGTGGAGTCGAAAGAGATGAGTTTTCAGTCTTCAGAAGATTTTCAGGCTTTCTGCTGTCCTGATGTCAATGGGGAGCTCATTCCACCATTTTGGAGCCAGGATAGCAAACCCACGTGTTTTTGCTGTTGGGAACTTGAGTCCCCCTCGCAGCGAGGGTGCAGCGAGTCGTTTGGCTGATGCAGAGCGTAGTGCACGCGCTGGGGTGTACAGTTTAACCATGTCCTGGATGTAGGAAGGGCCAGATCCATTCGCAGCATGGTACGCAAGTACCAGTGTCTTGAAGGGGATTCTAGCAGTTACCGGGAGCCAGTGAAGGGAGCGGAGGAGCGGAGTGGTGTGGGAAAATTTAGGAAGGTTGAAGACCAGACGAGCCGCTGCATTCTGGATGAGCTGCAGAGGTCGGATGGCACATGCAGCTAGACCAGCCAGGAGGGAGTTGCAGTAGTCTAGGCCTGAGGTGATGAGAGCTTGGACCAGAACCTGCGTGGCTTTCTGGGTCAGCTGGGGACGAATCTTCCTGATGTTGTACAGCATATATCTGCAGCAACGGGTTGTAGCAGCGATGTTTGCAGTGAAGGACAGGTTGTTATCTAGGATCACACCCAGATTACTTGCAGTCTGAGTCGGGGAAACAACAGAGGTGCCGATGTTGATTGTCAGGTCAAGAGTGGGACAATCTTTTCCCGGAAGGAAAAGCAGTTCAGTCTTGTCAAGGTTGAGTTTGAGGTGATGAGCAGACATCCACTGAGAGATGTCAGCTAGACAAGCAGAGATGCGTGCGACGACCTGGGTCTCTGAGCGGGGAAAGGACAGAATTAATTGGGTGTCGTCAGCGTAGCAGTGGTATGAAAAACCATGCGGGCTAATGACTGATCCGAGCGAGTTTGTGTACAGGGAGAAGAGGAGGGGACCAAGAACAGAGCCCTGAGGGACCCCTGTAGTTAATTGACAAGGGTTGGACTCGACTCCATCAGACGAATTCGGAAGAGAGGTACTGAGGAGAATATTACCAGCGAAAGTGAACAAGTGAATGAGGAGGAGGACAGTCATCAACCGAGCACAAGCGCAGGCTCCGCCAGTAACGCAAAACTGATATGCACAGTCACAACGCTGTGATGGAGGAGAGAAGTGACTCAGGAAGAAGGCATTTGCGCAGAGAATGGAGAGAAGGCTGTGACCGAGGTGAAAAGCTGAAAAAAGCACTTTTTTCTTTTCTTTTTCACTTTGCCACCACAGAAATGGCAATAGCAAACATCAGCACACTGAAGATGAGCTATTAGCCCTTAGGCTCATCTGCTCCTGGAGGCTTTCATTATTATTGTGGAACTGAATTCCCAATAGGACATTCAGACTTTGGTATTTGGTACATGTATGCACAGTTGTCATTTGTTGTGAGAATAAGTTATTATTTTGTTCTTTATATTATGTGTGAGAATTGTGTGTGTGTGTGTGTGTGTGTGTGTGAGAGAGAGAGAGAGAGAGAGAGAGAGAGAGAGCTAGAGAGAGAGAGAGAGAGAGCGAGAGAGAGAGAGAGAGAGAGAGAGAGAGAGAGAGAGAGAGAGAGATAGAGAGAGAGAGAGAGAGAGAGAGAGAGAGAGAGAGAGAGCGAGAGAGAGAGAGAGAGAGAGAGAGAGAGAGAGAGAGATGTAGATCTGATGTAGATCTGATGTAGATCTGATTCCAACATCCACTGTCCCCCAAATTACAAACAAATTATTCTGCCCTCGATCAAAAACCCATCAATTAAAAAAGGGAGAGATTCAGGAGGCATTATAATTTGGCACAAATTCGAACTCTCAAAATACATAACAATAATAAAATCCGAGCCCTCCCACATCTGGATTAAACTATCCAAAAGCATCACATGTACAGAAAATGATTTGTTTTTATGTACAATATATGTTCCTCCGAGTGACTCTCCTTACTACAGCGAGGAAATATTCCCACACCTCCATACCCAAATCTGCAGATTTCAGGCGCAAGGAAAAGTGTTGGTCTGTGGAGACCTCAACGCACGTACTGGAACCCATCCAGACTCATACTCAGAGAGTGGTAACAGACATATATTTGGACAAAACCCAAACACCACAAATCTTCCTCGCCATAATTCTGACCCTCAGATAAACAAGAATGGGAAAGACCTGCTCCAACTCTGTCAAAGCCTCGGTCTGTACATTGTTAACGGTAGGTTTAGAGGTGACTCTTTGGGAAGACCCACCTTCTGTTCATCTCTTGGGACGAGTACCGTAGATTACATGATAACTGATCTGGACCCGCTCTCTCTCAGTTCGTTTATAGTCAAACCTCTAACACCTCTATCTTATCACAGCCAAATTACTGTGTTCATGAAAAGAAACTAACAGTCTTCAATCTGAACCCAATAATCTGTTTAAAGTTAAAAGAAAATACAAATGGGCTCCAGACAGTCCACAAGAGTTCCAGAAAGCTATTGGAAATGAACAAATTCAAAGACTCTTAGACAACTCTCTGGACACCACATATGACCACAATAAAGAAGGCATAGACCCTGCAGTTAGAACAATTAATCAAATCTTCATGAGAACAGCTCATACATCCCAACTGAAGAAATGCAGCAACAATCCCCCAAAACAAAAATAAATCAACTGGTTTGATGAAGAATAATCGAGGAGTCTTTAAACACAAACAAATTCTGGAAAAATTGGAAAAATCTAAATAAAAGTAAACACGATGACCCAGTTATACAGAATGGAGACATCTGGACCGATCACTTCAAACATCTGTATGGTAACATTCCTCTCAATTCTTACTCAGAACAAACACAAATAACAAATTAGAATTGGTCATCAAGGACTCCCAGAACCCTTTGGACTTTCTAATTACTGAACAGGAACTGGACAAAAAGTTGATTAACCTAAAACCAAAAAAAGCAAGTGGGCTTGACGGCATATTGAACGAGATGCTAAAACACTCAAGTAAAAAGATCAGATTGGCTATACTCAAACTATTCAATTTGATCCTGATTGTAGGTTGGACAGCTGGAATCGTGGTCTCATAACACCCATTTTTAAAAACGACGATAAATCTGAACCTAATAATTACAGAGGCATTTGTGTGAACAGTAACCTGGGGAAGGTCTTTTGTAGTATTATAAATTCCCAGCTTATAGACTTCCTTACGAAACACAATGTCCTGAGCAAAAGCCAAATTGGATTCTTACCAAATCACCGCACATCAGACCACATTTACACCCTACACACCCTAATTGACAAATATGTTAATCAAAATAAAAGCAAAATATTTGCCTGTTTCATCGATTTCCAAAAAGCATTTGACTCGATTTGGCATGTTGGTCTATTCAACAAACTACTTCAAAGCGGTATAGGGGGGAAAACATTTGACCTAATAAACAGAAACAGGCACATACAAGAAAACATGGCTGCCAAAAGAGGAGCGATCATTGTGGAGGAACTGCTCTGGAGACAGAGCAGCACTTCCTCACACAATGCCCAACTTTTGAACCTGTACGGAAACAATTCTTCCCAAAACTCAAACATAAGCATCCTCAATTATTTAAAAATGAAAAACTAAAAATACTTCTGGGGGAATATAAAGAGAGCTGCATTGTGGCAGGACAGTTTGTCTCTGCCTGCCACAGACTGAGGGAACCGGAATGAGCAGATACACCAGGTCTCACATCTTATGTATATACATCATATTCTATTTTGTATTCATGTATTATATGAATGAAATGAATCTCTATTCCTTGTAAAAAAAAACATGTTCTTTGCAGTTTGTTTATAACTGTTCATTTGTTTATTTGTATATATTTTTGTATAGATGTTACAACTATACATAGCTTTGGCAATACTGTATGTAAATATGGTCATGCTAATAAAGCTTTTGAATTGAATTGAATTCAGACTGTATTTTAACATTGGTCATATGGTGGTACTTGGAGAGACAACTATTTTCTCAGGTGGTACTTGGTTTAAAAAGGTTGAGAACCACTGGTCTAATGATTGCCATTGTGGATACTGCTGTTTTTTGCAAATTACACACATCTAGCCTGACCTTTTATGAGGAACAAAGTCACCTAGGGACACAAAACATTCAAAAAGAAATATATAAAAAGAGAAGGCAAGCTTTCATCTAGCTAAAAAACATGGCATGGTATCTATTGTACCTCTCCCTTCCATTTGAAGCTAAGCCCCTGACGGCAGATTTATATGACAGATTTTGGTAAATAGATGCAGAACTGGAGACAGCTGTCTCTGCATTGCTTTTTATTCATTTTTGGTAATGGTTTCAGTGTCATATATGCTTGGCCCAATGTGTTAACATAAATATGCAATCTGTCAATTACCAAAATGTCATGTCATGTGTCAAATGTATCAGCGTGGTGGTGACATATTAGATGTTTTTTATGTCATTCAGCTTATTTTGGCCTCTGTCTTTTCTTGGTTTTCATCTCCCCCTCTCTCGCTTCTCTCACTCCTTTTGTGCTGAGGCTTGCTGGGACTTCACGCAGCCCACTCACTGTCTGCTCGTCAAATCCGCTGCACACACATTTATAAACACTCACACTCACTTACTCATGCCCCTCACCATTCCCCAACACCTTGCAGCACAGCAGGTTGCCTCGGCCTGTCTGTCAGTGCTTCCCCCAAATACATACCCGAGCAGCAGTAGTATTATTCTATCAGCTCCCGGGCTGATAGAATAATCAGCCCGGGATTATATAATCAGCCCCCGCCCCCACCTACCTCACCTCACCTGACCCACTGGAGTGTGACCGCACCAGGTAGCACACAGTCACAAAGTGCAAACTCTCAAGAAGGGGTTCGAATCATTGGTATGTCTACATTAACGGAAAATGTTTTTGAAATATCTAAAGGTTGAAATAGAGGCATCAGGTCAAGTTGAACTGATCGAAACCTTTTTGTATTCTCCCTTTGGTGACATTTCATTTCTCTCACTAAATACAACTCAGGTGTGCAAGTCTGTATATGTGTACATGTGTAAGCTGTGTGGTTTTGCAGTGCCAGATTTACCTCTAGTTTTGCAGTGAAAGAAACAAAAACAAAATACACCCATGCCATGGATATAAATGGCTTGCTTGTTTCTGACTTTGTCTATATTTCAAACAAAATGAATGTACTTGTTTTAAATCAGGGCAATGCATGTTAAGATTAATAGACATCTTTTAAAAGGATTCATTAACACAATAAGATCTGTCAAATTAGATTTTCTCGATTTCTAAAATGAAGAGGCCAGTTTAGAATAAAATCACAATTTGTATATTAGCAATCCTTTGCCCCTGATTGCTAATGGTTTTAAACAGTTATTTTGGATCCATGCATTTATTTTATTTGTTTTCTTTCTGACAGAATACAAATCCATACTAAAAGGGTGTTTTGGTATGGGTCAAGCTCACCAAAAAAATTACTGGATCATAGACTATCGCAAATAAGCCTGCTCTTGAATCACAAAGTATATTATTTTTAGCAAGTGGAGTAGATGTTCTGGTGACGAGTACACTGAACATCATGAGTGAAATAAGTGGATTATCCCATTAAGTAATAAGCAGTCTCGAAATTAGCTTGAGCTGTGTAATCCATTAGTGACCTTCAGATCTAGCTAGCTACACGATAATTACGCAGTGCATGTTACGGGTGAGTGAAGCAAGCAGGACCCAAATGCAGATAACACTGAAAATACCTTTATTTCAAGGATAAACAGAATACTTGAACACAGTCACAGACAAACGACGAACCAACAATGACAGACAGAAAAAACAGAACTTAAATACACACAGGACTAATCAAGGAAACAAGAGACAGGTGAGGAGGGAGGAGAAAACACAGGGACACCAGGTGAACACAATCAAGAAAACAGGTAGGAGGGAACACAAACAGATCTAAACAAGACAAAACACAACGCAGACAGAAAACCAAAGACAGATCTAGACAAGACAAAACACAACACAGACCGTGACATTACCCGGCCCCCCGAGGTACGGATCCCAGATGCCCCAAAACAGTCCAATAAACGTCCAAAAAAAACAACGTCCAGCAGGGTGGGTGGAGGGGGACCGGAGGAGGGACACAAAACTAGGGGCACCATGGTGGGTGGAGGGGGTCAGGAGGACAGGTTTGGGCTGACAACACAGGAGCACAGCGGAGGACCCGGAAGGGATCTCGGGCGGACGGCCCGGGGGCAAGGCAGAGTCCATGGAGGGGGTCTCGGGCGGACGGCCCGGGGCAAGGCAGAGTCCATGGAGAGGCGATGGCCAGAGCGGGCAAACCCAGGGGGGCGAGCTCGAGGGCGAAGACCGCGGCACTCAGGGGGCCGGGCTCGAAGCAGGCGGCGACGGAACAACTCCGGAGGACAGGCAGGATGGCGCTGACGGGACAGCTCTGGAGGCCGGGCAGGACCCGGTGTCGGCCGGACAGGAACCGGAGCCGGTGGGACAGGCTTCGGCAGGATCCCCCACGGAAGAGGACCAGGAGTTGGCAGGACCCCGGCAGAAGAGTTGTCGGCGGGACCTCTAACGGCACAGGAGGAGACTCGAGAGGTGACTTGAGAAGGGACTAGAGGAGGGACTTGGGAATGGACTAGAGGATGAACTAGAGGAGAGACTGGAGAGGGGACCAGAGAGGGGACTAGAGAAGGGACTAGAGAAGGGACTAGAGAAGGGACTAGAGAAGGGACTTGGGAAGGAACTAGAGGAGGGACTGGAGAGGGGACTTGAGAAGGGACTAGAGAAGGGACTTGAGTTGGGACTAGAGAGGGGACTTGAGAAGGGACTAGGGAAGTGACTAGAGGAGGGACTTGGGAAGGGAATTGAGTAGGGACTAGAGAAGGGACTAGAGAAGGGACTTGAGTTGGGACTAGAGGAGGGACCATGGCTGCTGGGGCCGGAACCAGGGCCGGAACCATGGCCGCTGGGGCCAGAACTGGGTCTGGAACCATGGCTGCTGGGCCCAGAACCGGGGCTGGAACCATGGCTGCTGGGGTCCGGGCTGGAATTTTTTGTATTTGTATTTATTTATAGAAGGACCATGCATACAAAAACATTAATCTCAGCAAAGAGAAGAGATGCAATATGCCAGATTATAGTTTATAGCTAATTTCCATCTGTGGTCCTCAGACAGGTTCATAACAATCAATAAACAAGTAATAACATTGCATGATCTCTATCAGTCAAACAATTTTAAAACCTGATTTAAGTACAGCTCAATAAATTAATACATAGTACACTTGAAATACACTTACATGATCTCGGTTACTCAAATAATTACAAAGCCTGATTTAAATTCAGGTTACACACATAATACTAAGTACACTTCAAATACACTTAAATAGAATATCTAAGATATAGTATGACAATACAGTTCAAATGAAAAAAAACTCAGATTACAGTGTAATTAATGTTGGCATGACTGGTTGCTTAATATCATTTTTTTTGCACCATAGCAAAACGAGTTAAAATCAGTACAGGTGTTAAGTTCAACTGGAAGAGTATTCCAGTGCTTGATGGCCATAAACAAAAATGCTGATCGTCCAAAGGCAGTGCGCCTCAGAGGGATGGTTAGATCTGCATTTGATGAAGATCTGGAGTTCTCATTCATAACACTCCGTTCGATGTCTCACTATGGGATGCGCCTCAACGCGTATGCAAACAGAAGCATCAATCTCATTACGCCAATCCTGATTGGATGGTGATCTTGACGTCTACGTCAGGGAATCCACCCACCCTTTAAGTAGCTTGCGCTACGTCGCAGCGTCATTCAAACACCTCTTATCGCTTCAGAGCACATCTCAAATATCAGTAGCCGGGCTAGCTAACATTCGGTCGACGGGCGCTTGCCGGTTACTTTTTTTGCTTTGCAGAAGAATTGAACAAATATTAACACACCAGTTAATATTGTAATTTGCCCCGCCGTTTTTTCTTTCGAAATAACGGTAAGGTTTGATTTTTTTCTTCAAACAGTAACATACCTGTTGCTAGTTTATCCCTCCGCACCGACACCACGGCGAGCGGGGACGGACTCTTCTCTCCCTCACACCAGAGGAGACGGAGATAAGAAAGATATTAACACACCAGTTAATATTTTTTTAAAGCCGTAGCTTTGTCCGCCAGGGCGCTCAACGTCTCCTCGCTGCTACCTCTCTCAGAAGGCGGACGATGGACGGGGCTGTGAAGGCATTACCGCCACGCGCATGCGCAGTGTCGACCGGGGTTATCAACCTGGGGTACCACCGTGTTCAGACACTAGAGGGCCCCATAACACAACAAATAAAGACACAGAGGGCAGACGGCAGAGATGTGACATCTCCACTCGCTTTGAGAAGCGAAAAGTGGAGGATGCTCACAGATTCTGCTTGGGTTTTCAAGACAATAACACGGGGTTACAGACTCCAATTCACTGTCACCCCCCCTCACTTTTCGGGCATTCTGCATTCGTAAGCCCGGGGAGAGTCGGCCCATATTCTAGAGCAAGAGATCCTCTCGCTACTAGACAAGAAGGCTATATCTGAAAATACCCTCCGAACAGAGTCAGAGCGGCTTTTATTCCAAGTATTTCCTCGTTCCCAAACGGGGAGGGAACGGGATTCGGCCTATACTAGATTTGAGGGCTCTGAACAAATATCTCAAAAGATACAAATTCAGAATGCTCACTCACACATCTCTGTTGCGTCTCATGCGCTAAAACGATTGGTTCACATCAGTCGACCTGAAAGACCCGTATTTCCACATCCCAGTATATTATCCACACAGGAAATATCTGAGGTTCGCCTTTCAGGGTGTCTGTTACGAGTACAGAGTACTTCCCTTCGGTCTGTCTCTCAGACCACAAGTGTTTGTACGGTGTACGGAAGCCGCGATAGCCCCGTTAAGACAACAGGGTATTCGCCTGGCAACTTATCTGGACGATTGGCTCCTTCTCGCACAGTCGGAGCAAGAGGCTATTACGCAGACTAATGTCCTCGTAAAACACCTGCTCGACCTGGGTTTCGTAATAAACACAGAAAAGAGCATGTTGTCCCCAGCCCAAACTGTACTCTTCCTGGGCCTACGCCTGAATTCGGTGTCCTTTACAGCCCGCCTGTCAGCAGAGAGAGTGAAAGCCTTCAGGGCTTGCTTCGCTCATTTCCAACCACGCAAATATGTTCTCTTCAGATCATGTCTGCAGTTACTGGGGCTCATGGCGTCAGCCATCCTGGTGGTACGACTGGGACGCTTATACATGAGGGAGTTTCAGCGCTGGGTAGCTGCCCTCAGACTGGACCCCGTGCGTCATGGCGCACGGAGAGTGATGGTCACTATGAAATGCGTAATGGCACTGTGCCACTGGCTGCACCCGACCTTTCTAGTACGGGGCGTGCCTATGGGTGCTGTCCTATCGCGGAAGGTGGTAACCACAGACGCATGTCTGATGGGCTGGTGGGGTATATACGAAGGTCGACCTGTTTCCAGGTCACTGGTGCCCTTATGGGACTTGGCAGTGGTTTTAGATGGGCTCACTTGACCTACATTTGAACCCCTGGAAGAAGCTGACATGAAACACCTGTCACTGAAGACAGTGTTGTTACTGGCTCTGGCATCTGCCAAGCGACTCAGTGACATTCATGCGCTCTCTGTACATCCTTCATGCACTCAGTTTGCCCCGGGGCAAACGAGAGTGTTGCTGAAGCCCAACCCTGCCTTTGTACCTAAGGTGGTTAGCTCATGTACCCCCATTAACATTGAGGCATTTCCTCTGCCACTGTGTTCCTTTGAGGAACAGCGGCCGAATTTGCTGTGCCCAGTCCGTGCTTTACGCACCTATATGGACAGGTCAAAAGAGTTTCGATGCAATGACCAACTCTTTGTATCCTGGGCTAACCCTCATAAGGGCAAGCCCGTTACCAGGCAACGGCTCTCCCACTGGATTGTGGAAGCGATTGCTCTGGCTTATACGAGTCAGGGTTTGCAGGCACCAACGGGCCTGCGTGCTCATTCTACTCGTGGACTGGCTACATCCTGGGCTTTGTTCAAGGGTGTTTCCATCCAAGACATTTGTGCAGCCCTCTCTGAAGAACCAGCACCTTACCGTGGTAGAGAGGTTTGTGTGCCCTGATGAACCTGGGGGCTGTGTTGTCTGGAACCTTGTGTTCCTGGTAGGGTCTCCCATGGCAAATTGGTCTCAGGCAAGGGGCCAGACTAAGATTGGTTCAAAAAGACCTCATGAAAGACGATACACGAAGTGAGGATACCCGGCCCGGAGGAAGCCCGGGGTCCCTTTCTGGAGCCAGGCCCAGAAGGAGGACTCGTCGGCGAGCGTCTGGTGGCCGGGCTTGCCACGGAGCCCGGCCGGGCCCAGCCCGAAAAGGCAACGTGGGCAACACCTCCGCTTCTCCGTCCCGCGGGCCCACCACCTACGGGAAACAACGATGGGGTCGGGTGCGCTGCCAGAAGGGTGGCAGTGAAAGCGGAGGGTCTCGACGGACCAGACCCGGGCGACAGAAGCTGGCTTTGGGGACGTGGAACGTCACCTCTCTGGGGGGGAAGGAGTCGGAGCTTGTGCGGGAGGTGGAGCGGTACCAGTTGGATCTGGTTGGGCTCACCTCTACGCACAGCGTCGGCTCTGGAACCTTACTTCTGGATAGGGGTTGGACTCTATTCTTCTCCGGAGTTGCTCAAGGTGTGAGGCGCCGGGCGGGTGTGGGGGATACTCACAAGTCCCCGGTTGGGTGCTTCGTTGTTGGAGTCTACCCCAGTGGACGAGAGGGTTGCCTCCCTACGCCTGCGGGTTATGGGGGGGAAAACTCTGACTGTTGTGTGTGCTTATGCACCCAACAGCAGTTCAGAGTATACGGCCTTCTTGGAGACCCTGGAAAGAGTCCTGTATGGGGCTCCTGAAGGGGACTCTTTAATCTTGCTGGGAGACTTCAACGCACATGTGGGCAATGATGGAGACACTTGGAGGGGCGTGATTGGGAGGAACGGCCCCCCTGATCTGAACCGGAGTGGTGGTTTGTTACTGGACTTCTGTGCTAGTCATGGATTGGCCATAACAAACACCATGTTCGAACATAGGGATGCTCATAAGTGTACGTGGTACCAGAGCACCCTAGGCAGAAGGTCCATGATCGATTTCGTTATCGTATCATCGGACCTGAGGCCGTATGTTTTGGACACTCGGGTAAAGAGAGGGGCGGAGTTGTCAACTGATCACCATCTGGTGGTGAGTTGGGTCGAGTGGCAGGGGAAGCCTCTGGATAGACCTGGTAAGCCCAAACGTGTAGTACGGGTGAACTGGGAACGTCTGGAGGAGGCCCAGGTTCAGGAGGCCTTCAACTCACACCTCCGGCGGAGCTTTTCGGGCATTCCTGTGGAGGTTGGGGACATTGAACCAGAGTGGTCGGTGTTCAAAGCCTCTATTGCCGAAGCCGCGGCGGGGAGCTGTGGTCTCAAGGTCCTAGGTGCCTCAAGGGGCGGTAACCCTCGAACCTCCTGGTGGACACCGGTGGTCAGGGAAGCCGTCCGACTGAAGAAGGAGGCCTTCAGGGATTTGTTATCCCGGGGGACTCCCGAGGCAGTTGCAAGGTACCGACAGGCCCGAAGGGCAGCAGCCTCAGCCGTGGCCGAGGCAAAGCAGTGGGTGTGGGAGAAGTTCGGAGAGGACATGGAAAAGGACTTTCGGGCGGCACCAAAGTTGTTCTGGAAAACTGTCCGACACCTCAGGAGGGGGAAGCAGGGAACCATCCAAGCTGTGTACAGTAAGGATGGGACGTTGTTGACCTCAACTGATGGAGTGTTAGGGCGTTGGAAGGAGCACTTTGAGGAACTCCTGAACCCGACAACTCCGTCCTCTATGTTAGAGGCAGAGCTGGAGTATGATGGGGGATCAACACCAATCTCCCGGGGGGAGGTCACTGAGGTTGTTAAACAACTCCACAGTGGCAAAGCCCGGGGGTGGATGAGATCCGCCCAGAAATGCTGAAGGCTCTGGGTGTTGAGGGACTGTCTTGGTTGACACGTCTCATCAACATTGCGTGGAAGTCGGAAACGGTACCGAAGGAGTGGCAGACCGGGGTGGTGGTTCCCCTTTTTAAAAAGGGGGACCAGAGGGTGTGTGCCAATTACAGAGGCATCACACTACTCAGCCTCCCCGGGAAAGTTTACTCTAAGGTACTCGAAAGGAGGGTCAGGCCGATTGTCGAACCTCAGATTGAGGAGGAACAATGCGGATTCCGTCCTGGTCGTGGAACGACGGATCAGCTTTTTACTCTCGCAAGGATCCTGGAGGGGGCTTGGGAGTATGCTTATCCGGTCTACATGTGTTTTGTGGACTTGGAGAAGGCGTATGACCGGGTTCCCAGGGAGTTACTGTGGGAGGTGCTGCGGGAGTATGGGGTGAGGGGGTCTCTACTCAGGGCCATCCAATCTCTGTACTCCCAAAGCGAGAGCTGTGTCCGGGTCCTCGGCAGTAAGTCGGACCCATTTCCGGTGAGGGTTGGCCTCCGCCAGGGCTGCGCTTTGTCACCAATCCTGTTTGTAATATACATGGATCGGATTTCGAGGCGTAGTCATGGGGGGGGGGGGTCTGCGGTTCGGTGGGCTAAGGATTGCACCACTGCTTTTTGCAGATGATGTGGTTCTGATGGCTTCATCGGTCTGCGACCTTCAGCACTCACTGGATCGGTTCGCAACCGAGTGTGAAGCGGCTGGGATGAGGATCAGCACCTCCAAATCTGAGGCCATGGTTCTCAGCAGGAAACCGATGGATTGTCCACTCCAAGTAGGGAATGAGTCCTTACCCCAAGTGAAGGAGTTCAAGTATCTCGGGGTTTTGTTCTCGAGTGAGGGAACAATGGAGCGTGAGATGGGCCGGAGAATCGGAGCAGCAGGAGCGGTACTGCAGTCGCTTTACCGCACCGTTGTGACGAAAAGGGAGCTGAGCCAGAAGGCAAAGCTCTCTGTCTACCGGGCCATTTTCGTTCCTACCCTCACCTATGGTCATGAAGGATGGGTCATGACCGAAAGAACGAGATCGCGGATACAAGCGGCCGAGATGGGTTTTCTCCGCAGGGTGGCTGGTGTCTCCCTTAGGGATAAGGTGAGAAGTTCGGTCATCCGGGAGGGACTCGGAGTTGAGCCGCTCCTCCTTCGCGTCGAAAGGAGCCAGTTGAGGTGGTTCGGGCACCTAGTTAGGATGCCACCTGGGCGCCTCCCTAGGGAGGTGTTCCAGGCACGTCCAGCTGGGAAGAGACCAAGGGGTAGACCTAGGACCAGGTGGAGGGATTATATCTCTTCGCTGGCCTGGGAGCGCCTTGGGATCCCCCAGTCAGAGCTGGTTGATGTTGCCAGGGAAAAGGAAGTTTGGGGCTCTCTGCTGGAACTGCTACCCCCGCGACCCGACCACGGATAAGCGGAAGAAGATGGATGGATGGATGGATGGACATTTGTGCAGCAGCGAGCTGGTCCTCACCGCTCACTTTTGTCCGCTTTTACAGGCTAGATGTCTCTGCTCCAAGTGTGGCCCGCGCAGTGCTGGTACCTGTTACGTTCTGGTTGTTTTGGTGATTTTCGAGATAAGCATGTCTAGCAATACGGGAGTTTCAATATCCCATAGTGAGACATCGAACGGAGTGTTATGAATGAGAATTATAGGTTACTTACGTAACCCCAGTTCTCAGAGTAACATGAAGTGAGATGTCTCACCAGACGGCCCTTCTTGCTAAGGCGAAGCGAGAAGAGGTGCTTATTTTGAATGACGCTGCGACGTAGCGCAAGCTACTTAAAGGGTGGGTGGATTCCCTGACGTAGACGTCAAGATCACCAGCCAATCAGGATTGGCGTAATGAGATTGATGCTTCTGTTTGCATACGCGTTGAGGCGCATCCCATAGTGAGACATCTCACTTCATGTTACTCTGAGAACTGGGGTTACGTAAGCAACCTATAGTTTCTGCATCTCTGTTCACGGTGAAACTGAAAAAAGCCTCTCAACGGTGGTGTTGTAGAATTGTGAATGATTCTGAATACCAATCGAACTCGGGAAAGTAGAACAAGACTATCAAAACTGAAAAGTTTGTATTTGGACAGTATATTGCAATGATGGTGTTTTAATGACTTTCTATCCATAACTTTTAAGGCTCGTTTATAAAGAACCTCAAGTGGTCTCATAGCAGTCCAAACTAATGCTACACCCGGGATCAATACCAACCATCCGGGACCAGGCCAGTGAGGACACATCCAATTCTGAAGCTGTAAGTTTTTATTTAGCAGTGTTTTTCCTGATAAAGCTATATCTAGCTTGTAGTATGTAGCATGTAGCATGTAGCTTAGCCGTATCAATGTCGCCTCAACCCCAACTAGTAATCGGTTAGGTGTTTATATGTTCTTGTAACATTTTATTTGGTACGCTCCGCAGTATTTGCTTTGTCTTTTATTTTAATTATCAGGCATTTGCGAACATGTTCAGACTGCCGTAATGGCGATCTGTGTGAAGGCTGTAAAGCCACGCCTAGCCTAGCCGATAACACAAGTATTTATTCTCCTATGTATTAGTATTTTGTATCCTCTAAAAAATCATATTGAGTAAGTTATAATAACAAACGTAATCTTCTGGAGGTAAGTGCCGTTTTTTCCAGCGTTATGTAAAAGCTTTTGTGATTGTAGTCTGTAAGAACGATCATATATCATCGATCTGTAAGCTAAGCTAAGCTACGCTACGCTAAGCTAATGAGACATGCCGTTTTTTGCAGTATGTTTACTTGTTTGCGCACATGAATATAAATGGGGGTGTGTTAGGATACAACACTGTATGTATGTATGCGAGGGGACACACACCACGAGTAAAACGGAGCTAAAGCCCTGATATGTTGTTGACGACATGCATATAGTAATCTAAACCACTTTTTTTGTTGTGCTTTTTTTAACATTGCACAGGCTACGTGGCCAACTTGATGGACCTCATCTTCGACCAAGTCTTTGTGGACCCTGCACCATTATGAGCAACCTGACAGGGAGGAGGTCATCGCCGGGTATGCCACACGGTTCAATTTGGCTGCTGTCTGAACCTAACATAGACATTTCACGGATCAGAGGACAACGCAGGCCGGAATCACCACTCTGATCCTGTGTCCGAGGAAGCCCCAGCACCAGCTCACAAAGCTCCTGTTTTTTATGGGTTCAAATAACCGTTGATTTTGACAATAAAGTTCCGAGTTGATATCAAGTGTGTCGTGATTATTCATGTTGGGATGGGTAAAGAATATTCTGATTTCAAAAGCATAAGGTTGTGTGTGGACTTTTTTTGTCGTACACATGGGTGTCACGATCTGTCCGTGTTGTGTTTTGTCTGTCTGTTTCTGTCTTTAGTTTCCTGTTTTATTTTGTAAAGTGTTCACCCCCCGTTTCCTGCCTGTTGTAATCTGTCTGTGATTCCCTGTCAGTTTCCCTGGTGTGTCTAATTTACCCGATTGTGTTCACCTGGTGTCCCTGTGTTTTCTCCTCCCTCCTCACCTGTGTCTTGTTTGTGTGATTAGTCTTGTGTGTATTTAAGTTCTGGTTTTTCTGTCTGTCTTTGTCGGTTCGTCTTGTGTCATGACCTGGTCTGCGGTGAGTGTTCTGTTCTGTCTTTGTGATTATGTAGCCTTGAAATAAAGGAGTCATTTTTGTCACTATAATCTGCATTTGGGTCCTACTTCCCACACACACCGTAACATTACGAACCGACCAGAAATGGGCCCAGCAGATCCGTTCGAGCTGGAATTATTGAATTTTTCCTTTTTTTTGGCTAACTGCTCGGATCGATGGAAGAGAGCACCCGGAGTTCAGCAGCGAGAGGCTGTGTTGTCGGAGGCGCGCCAGATGGCTAGAGAGAAACCAGGTTTGGTGAAGTTCTTACCTGGCTGGATTTCAAAGATCCTCCCGGTGTGTGATTCCCGGCCTGCTAGCCCCAGGCATGCTAGCTCCCTGCCTCCCGATTCCCAACCTGGCACCATACGCCTTGGTGGGTTCCATCTGGAGTCAGCCCCGGCTTCTTCCCCATTTCCTGCTCCTGTCCAGGATCCGTTCTCGGGTACTCGTCTGGCTTATGGAGGTCCACGGAGTATTCAGGCGGCTGCTAAAAGGAGTCGTCGCAAGGCCAGGTTAGCCCGAGCCCTAGCAGCCATGGTTCCGGTTACAGTTCCGGCCCCAGCAGCCATGGTTCTGGCTCCAGTACCGGCTCCAGTACCCCTGGTCGCGACTCCAGTTTCGGCTCCAGGACTGGCTTACCGGCCAACGCCAGCTCCCCGAGTCCTGTTGGCATACCGACCGACTCCAGCACCTCGTCTCCTGTTGGCTCCCCAGCCAACTCCAGCTCCCCGTGTCCTGTCGGCGTACCGGCCGACTCCAGCACCTCGTCTCTTGTTGGCTCCCCAGCCAACACCAGCTCCCCGTGTCCTGTCGGCGTACCGGCCGACGCCAGCTCCTCGTGTCCTGTCGGCGTACCGGCCGACTCCAGCACCCCATGTTCTGTTGGCAAACCAACTCTCTCAAGTTTCCCCTCCAGACTCTTCTCAGGTCCCCTCTCGAGTTATCTCTCGAGTCAACTCTCCAGTGTCCTCTCGAGTCACCTCCCAAGTCAACTCTCCAGTGTCCTCTCGAGTCACCTCTCAAGTTTCCCCTCAGGTCTACTCTCGAGTTCCCTCTCAAGTCCCCTCTCAGGTCCCCTCTCGAGTTACTTCTCGAGTCACCTCTCGAGTTCCCTCTCAGGTCCCCTCTCGAGTCTTTTCTCGTGTCCCCTCTCAAGTCAACTCTCCAGTGTCCTCTCGAGTCACCTCTCAAGTTTCCCCTCAGGTCTCCTCTCGAGTTCCCTCTCAAGTCCCCTCTCAGGTCCCCTCTCGAGTTACCTCTCGAGTCACCTCTCGAGTTCCTTCTCAGGTCCCCTCTCAGGTCCCCTCTCGAGTCTTTTCTCGTGTCCCCTCTCAAGTCAACTCTCCGGTGTCCTCTCGAGTCACCTCTCAAGTTTCCCCTCAGGTCTCCTCTCGAGTTCCCTCTCAAGTCCCCTCTCAGGTCCCCTCTCGAGTTACCTCTCGAGTCACCTCTCGAGTTCCTTCTCGAGTCCCCTCTCAGGTCTCCTCTCGAGTTACCTCTCGAGTCTCCTCTCGAGTTCCCTCTCAAGTCCCTTCTCAGGTCCCCTCTCGAGTTATCTCTCGAGTCAACTCTCCAGTGTCCTCTCGAGTCACCGCCCAAGTCAACTCTCCAGTGTCCTCTCGAGTCACCTCTCAAGTTTCCCCTCAGGTCTCCTCTCGAGTTCCCTCTCAAGTCCCCTCTCAGGTCCCCTCTCGAGTCACCTCTCGAGTTCCTTCTCAAGTCAACTCTCCAGTGTCCTCTCGAGTCACCTCTCAAGTCAACTCTCCAGTGTCCTCTCGAGTCACCTCTCAAGTCAACTCTCCAGTGTCGTCTCGAGTCACCTCCCAAGTCAACTCTCCAGTGTCCTCTCGAGTCACCTCTCAAGTTTCCCCTCAGGTCTCCTCTCGAGTTCCCTCTCAAGTCCCCTCTCAGGTCCCCTCTCGAGTTACCTCTCGAGTCACCTCTCGAGTTCCTTCTCGAGTCCACTCTCCAGTTTCCTCTCAAGTTCCCTCTCAAGCCCTCTCTCGAGTCCCCACTCAAGCCCCTACTCATGTCCAGTTGGAGGTCCCGCAGACTAGTCTTCTGCCGGGGGTCCTGCCAACCCCATGTCCTGTACCGTTGGAGGTTCCGCTGGGGGTCCTGCCAACCCCATGTCCTGTCCAGTTGGAGGTCCCGCAGACTAGTCTTCTGCCGGGGGTCCTGCCAACCCCATGTCTTGTCCAGTTGGAGGTCCCGCAGACTAGTCTTCTGCCGGGGGTCCTGCCAACCCCATGTCCTGTACCGTTGGAGGTTCCGCTGGGGGTCCTGCCAACCTCATGTCCTGTCCAGTTGGAGGTCCCGCAGACTAGTCTTCTGCCGGGGGTCCTGCCAACCCCATGTCCTGTCCAGTTGGAGGTCCCGCAGACTAGCCCTCTGCCGGGGGTCCTGCCAACCCCATGTCTTGTCCAGTTGGAGGTCCCGCAGACTAGCCCTCTGCCGGGGGTCCTGCCAACCCCATGTCCGGTCTAGTTGGAGGTCCCGCAGACTAGCCCTCTGCCGGGGGTCCTGCCAACCCCATGTCTTGTCCAGTTGGAGGTCCCGCAGACTAGCCCTCTGCCGGGGGTCCTGCCAACCCCATGTCCTGTCCAGTTGGAGGTCCCGCAGACTAGCCCTCTGTCGGGGGTCCTGCCAACCCCATGTCTTGTCCAGTTGGAGGTCCCGCAGACTAGCCCTCTGCGGGGGTCCTGCCAACCCCATGTCTTGTCCAGTTGGAGGTCCCGCAGACTAGTCTCCTGCCGGGGGTCCTGCCAACCCTTTGTCCTGTCCCGTTGGAGGTCCCGCCGACTACGCTCCTGCCGGGGGTCCTGCCAACCCTATGTCCTGTGCCGTTGGAGGTCCCGCCGTCTACTCTCCTGCCGGGGGTCCTGCCAATCCTATGTCCTGTGCTGTTGGAGGCCCCGCCGACTACTCTCCTGCCGGGGGTCCTGCCAACCCTGTGTCCTGTCCCGTTGGAGGCCCCGCCGACTACTCTCCTGCCGGGGGTCCTGCCAACCCTTTGTCCTGTCTCGTTGGAGGTCCCGTCGTCTACTCTCCTGCCGGGGGTCCTGCCAACCCTTTGTCCTGTCTCGTTGGAGGTCCCGTCGTCCACCCTCCTGCCGGGGGTCCTGCCAACCCTTTGTCCTGTCTCGTTGGAGGTCCCGTCGTCTACTCTCCTGCCGGGGGTCCTGCCAACCCTTTGTCCTGTCTCGCTGGAGGTCCCGTCGTCCACTCTCCTGCTGGGGGTCCTGCCAACTCCTGGTCCTCTTCCGTGGGGGATCCTGCCGAAGCCTGTCCCGCCGGCTCCGGTTCCTGTCCGGCCGACACCGGGTCCTGCCCGGCCTCCGGAGCTGTCTGGTCTTCGCCCTCATGCTCGGCCCCCTGAGTTCGCCCGCTGTGGCCTTCGCCCCACCATGGACTCTGCCTTGCCCCCGGGTCGTCCGCCCGAGTTCCCCACCATGGACTCTGCCTTGCCCCCGGGCCGTCCGCCCGAGACCCCCACCTTGGACTCTGCCTTGCCCCCGGGCCGTCCGCCCCAAGTTCCCCACCTTAGACTCTGCCTTGCCCCCGGGCCGTCCGCCCGAGATCCCTTCCTGTTCCCCTACTGGGCTCCTGGGCGGTCAGCTTAGTCCCGTCCTCCGGACCCCCTCCACCCACCCTGGTGGCCTAGGGATACGTCCCTCCTCCGGACCCCCTCCACCCACCCTGCTGGACTGTGTGGGATTTTTGTTTTTGGGGTTTAGGGACGTCTGGGATCCGTCCCTTGAGGGGGGGGTTCTGTCACGATCTGTCCGTGTTGTGTTTTGTCTGTCTGTTTCTGTCTTTAGTTTCCTGTTTTATTTTGTAAAGTGTTCACCCCCCGTTTCCTGCCTGTTGTAATCTGTCTGTGATTCCCTGTCAGTTTCCCTGGTGTGTCTAATTTACCCGATTGTGTTCACCTGGTGTCCCTGTGTTTTCTCCTCCCTCCTCACCTGTGTCTTGTTTGTGTGATTAGTCTTGTGTGTATTTAAGTTCTGGTTTTTCTGTCTGTCTTTGTCGGTTCGTCTTGTGTCATGACCTGGTCTGCGGTGAGTGTTCTGTTCTGTCTTTGTGATTATGTAGCCTTGAAATAAAGGAGTCATTTTTGTCACTATAATCTGCATTTGGGTCCTACTTCCCACACACACCGTAACACATGGGTGTGTTATGTCATTGCTGTGTAGTATATAATAGTACATGTACAATGACAGAATGAAAGATTGCATAAAGCCATATACACCAGTATTTATTTCCATGAACAATATTAGCATTCGTTTTACAATTTCAGTCAAAACAAACAAACCACTCAGTGTTCTATTTGCCTCAACTGTAGTCCCATGTTCAGCTCTGTAAATATTCAATGCATTCTGCAGGGAGAACACATTTAGGCACACAGGCTCCAATCCAGGATGATCCACCACACAGGTTACAGAGTCCTCATGTTTCTGCATCCGTCTTGACACCTAGTGTGATAAACATATATTGAATGACATGTGAAAAATGTATTCTCTAAACAGACAACTTAGTGAAGCTAATGTTACGTGTGGTATCTCCATGCAGCACATGCTCCGGTTCAGAAGGCATCGTGGCGCAAGTTGCACATGTACCCCTTTAGAAATAAGTCAATAACTGAGCTTTTAAAACACATGAAACACACATTGCTGACAACTGAGGTGTTGGAGTTATACTTTGTATCACCCTAAGTTATTGAACTTTCCAACGGTTGTTGCACGATGTTGGAAGAAAAGGACTGTAAACTATTAAACGCAATGAGGCCATTGTATATATGCTGAAAATATGAATGTCTCCCTTTATAAATATATATATGTATCGCTGTGTTTGCGTTACAAACTCTAAGTGATACGCAGAGTGAAGCAGGTAGGACCCAAACGCAGATAACACTGATAATACCTTTATTTCAAGGGCTCTTATCTTAACATATAACATGGACAAACAAAACACTCCACGGTGAACTCCGTCACAAACAAAAGAAGCACCAACACTGAACACAGGACGAGACAAGACTAAATACAGGGAGGGATAATCACAAGACGAGAAACAGCCGGGCAGGGGAGGAGAAACACAAGGGCCACAGGTGAACACAATCAGATAACGAGACACACCAGGGAAACTAACGACAGGAGGAAAAACACAGGGAAAAGGACCAGACAATAACCCAGGAGGAAAACATGACAGAGAGAACAGCAAAAACACCCAAACCTAGACATAGAACTGTGACATGACAAGATAATCGTGACAGAACCCCCCCCTCAAGGGACGGATCCCAGACGTCCCCAAAACAAACAAAAGTCCAAAACCTCAAGCAGGGTGGGTGGAGGGGGTCCGGAGGACGGGACTAAGCTGACCGCCCAGGAGCACAGTAGAGGACCAGGAAGGGATCTCGGGCGGACGGCCCGGGGGCAAGGCAGAAGCCGAGAAGGGGGACTCGGGCGGACGGCCCGGGGGCAAGGCAGAAGCCGAGAAGGGGGACTCTGGCGGACGGCCCGGGGGCAAGGCAGAGTCCAAGGTGGGGCGAAGGCCACAGCGGGCGAAACTCAGGAGGCCGAGCATGAGGGCGAAGGCAGCGGCAGGAAGAGTCAGGGGGCCGGGCTCGAGGACGAGGGCAGCGGCAGGAAGAGTCAGGGGGCCGGGCCCGCGGGCGAAGACCGCGGCTCACAGAGGGTCGGGATCGAGGGCGAAGACCAGACAGCTCCGGAGGCCGGGCAGGACCCGGTGTCGGCCGGACAGGAACCGGAGCCGGCGGGACAGGCTTCGGCAGGATCCCCCACGGAAGAGGACCAGGAGTTGGCAGGACCCCCAGCAGGAGAGTGGTTGGCGGGACCTCCAACGAGACAGGACAAAGGGTTGGCAGGACCCCCGGCAGGAGAGTAGTCGGCGGGGCCTCCAACGGGACAGGACACAGGGTTGGCAGGACCCCCGGCAGGAGAGTTGTCGGCGGGGCCTCCAACGGGACAGGACATAGGGTTGGCAGGACCCCCGGCAGGAGAGTAGTCGGCGGGACCTCCAACGGGACAGGACATGGGGTTGGCAGGACCCCCGGCAGGAGAGTAGTCGGCGGGGCCTCCAACGAGACAGGACAAAGGGTTGGCAGGACCCCCGGCAGGAGAGTAGTCGGCGGGGCCTCCAACGAGACAGGACATGGGGTTGGCAGGACCCCCAGCGGAACCTCCAACGGTACAGGACACAGGGTTGGCAGGACCCCCGGCAGGAGAGTAGTCGGCGGGGCCTCCAACGAGACAGGACAAAGGGTTGGCAGGACCCCCGGCAGGAGAGTAGTCGGCGGGGCCTCCAACGAGACAGGACATGGGGTTGGCAGGACCCCCAGCGGAACCTCCAACGGTACAGGACACAGGGTTGGCAGGACCCCCGGCAGGAGAGTAGACGGCGGGACCTCCAACGGGACAGGACATGGGGTTGGCAGGACCCCCGGCAGGAGAGTAGTCGGCGGGACCTCCAACGAGACAGGACATGGGGTTGGCAGGACCCCCAGCGGAACCTCCAACGGTACAGGACATGGGGTTGGCAGGACCCCCGGCAGAAGACTAGTCTGCGGGACCTCCAACGGCACATGAGTAGGGGCTTGAGTGGGGACTCGAGAGAGGGCTTGAGAGGGAACTCGAGAGGAAACTGGAGAGTTGACTTGAGAGGTGACTCGAGAGGGGACTCGAGAGGTGACTGGAGAGGGGACTCGAGAAGGAACTCGAGAGGTGACTCGAGAGGTAACTCGAGAGGGGACCTGAGAGGGGACTTGAGAGGGAACTCGAGAGGAGACTCGAGAGGTAACTCGAGAGGGGACCTGAGAGGGGACTTGAGAGGGAACTCGAGAGGAGACTCGAGAGGTAACTCGAGAGGGGACCTGAGAGGGGACTTGAGAGGGAACTCGAGAGGAGACCTGAGGGGAAACTTGAGAGGGGACTCGGGTAGGAACTTGAGAGGTGACTTGAGAGGGGACTCGAGAAAAGACTCGAGAGGGGACCCGAGAGGGAACTCGAGAGGAGACTGGAGAGGGAACTCGAGAGGAGACTAGAGAGGGAATTCGAGAGGGGACCTGAGAGGGGACTTGAGAGGGAACTCGAGAGGAGACCTGAGGGGAAACTTGAGAGGAGACTAGAGAGGGAATTCGAGAGGGGACTAGAGAGGGAATTCGAGAGGGGACTCCGGTAGGAACTTGAGAGGGGACTTGAGAAGTGTCTGGAGGGGAGACTTGAGAGAGTTGGTTCGCCAACAGAACACGGGGGTGCTGGAGTCGGCCGGTATGCTGACAGGACTCGAGGAGCTGGCGTCGGCTGGAGAGCCAGCAGCAGACGAGGTGCTGGAGTCGGCCGGTACGCCGACAGGACACGGGGAGCTGGTGTTGGCTGGGGAGCCAACAAGAGACGAGGTGCTGGAGTCGGCCGGTACGCCGACAGGACACGGGGAGCTGGTGTTGGCTGGGGAGCCAACAAGAGACGAGGTGCTGGAGTCGGCCGGTACGCCGACAGGACACGGGGTGCTGGCGTCGGCTGGAGAGCCAGCAGCAGACGAGGTGCTGGAGTCGGCCGGTAACGAGGAGCTGGAGTCGGGGCCATGACTGATGGGGCTGGTACTTGAGCCGGAACTATGGCTGGAACTGGGGCCGGAACCATGGCTGCTGGGGCCAGAACTGGGGCTGGAACCCTGGCTGTTGGGCGCGGAGCGGAAGCCTGGACCCTGGCTGTGTAAGCCAGGTAATGGAGTATGGAATTAAAGCTGCGTGGGCCGGTACTGGAGCATGAAGCCATGGCTGCTGGGGCCTGTACTGGGGCTGGAATCATGGCTGCTGGGGCCAGAACTGGGGCCGGAACCATCGCTGTGTGGGCCGGTTCTGTAGCCGGAACCATGGCTGCTGGGGCTCGGGCTAACCTGGCCTTGCGACGACTCCTCTTAGCAGCCGCCTGAATACTCCGTGGACCTCCATAAGCCAGACGAGTTCCGCAATACAACTCCTGGACAGGAGCAGGAACTGGGGCAGAAGCACGGGTTGACTTCAGGCGGAACCCACCAAGGCGTATGGTGCCAGGTTGGGAATTGGGAGACATGGAGTTAGCATGCCTGGGGCTAGCAGGCAGGGGATAACACACCGAGAGGAAATCCAAAATCCAGCCAGGTAAGAATTTCACCAAGCCTGGCTTCTCCTTAGCCATCTGGCGAGCCTCTGCCAGAGCTGCCTCTCGCTGCTGAACCCCGGACGCTCCCCTCCATTCACCATAGCTGCAAGCCAGCAAGTAGGTGAATGAAAGCAGCTCCTTTTCAAAAGGATCATCTGCTGGGTCCATATTTGGTTGGTGCTTTCTGATACGCAGAGTGAAGCAGGTAGGACCCAAACGCAGATAACACTGATAATACCTTTATTTCAAGGGCTCTTATCTTAACATATAACATGGACAAACAAAACACTCCACGGTGAACTCCGTCACAAACAAAAGAAGCACCAACACTGAACACAGGACGAGACAAGACTAAATACAGGGAGGGATAATCACAAGACGAGAAACAGCCAGGCAGGGGAGGAGAAACACAAGGGCCACAGGTGAACACAATCAGATAACGAGACACACCAGGGAAACTAACGACAGGAGGAAAAACACAGGGAAAAGGACCAGACAATAACCCAGGAGGAAAACATGACAGAGAGAACAGCAAAAACACCCAAACCTAGACATAGAACTGTGACATGACAAGATAATCGTGACACTAAGTTACAAACTGTACACATTGCATTCTTGCTAATTAGCCAAAATATGAATGGAATAAGTAGCAAGCATCGTAACAGAGTAAAAATAAATAGGGACAACAGCTTGTCAACTAACCATTCAGAAACGTCCTGCTGCAACCGAGATGTTTGCACCTCCACCAAAACCTCCGCTGCTTCAGTTTCTGGATCAAATTGATAATATGCTTGAACACATGCATTGCTCTGAGATGACATGTTTATTCCACACTCGTAATCACAGCAAGCATGGTAACGTGACTCTCGCCGGCTCTTCTGCTGGGGGCGTGGTCAGCTGCTGCTCAGAATTTTCATAGGCAGGTTTGGAATAAAGCGAAAATGAGCGAAACGAGGCATGGCTAAAAAATGATCTGTTTGGTATTTTGAAAAATAAAATGTATAAATATACCTTATATAGGTATGGTCATACACTATATCATTTAAATATAGCATGATAGGTCACCTTTAAGCGATCTGTTTCTAGTCCCGATTTTAAAGATTTCTTTAGAGCTACGTCCCTTTTTTTCATTAATTCCCATAGAGCAGTGTTAAACCATGGTAACAGTTGTTTGCCAATACGCTTTTGAGGGATTGTTTTTGTATATTTAGCTACGGTTTTTTTTAAGGTATGTTTCAAATTATCACAGGCCCCCTCACAATTTTCACCATATGTCAAATCAAACCAGTCAGTTTGCGTTATTTCATTCTCCAGAATTCCCATGTCCCGCTTTGGGATGTACGAGATATATTTTTTACCCTTTGTTATATTGTGATTTTTGTAACGCAGCTTGGATAGCTTCCTGGCAACTAGAGTAAGGTTATGATCGGACATGCCAGTAACAAGATTGTATGTTTTTTTTTGTTTTTGGTAATGATGTCAGAGAAGAACGATTGTCTTAAGCTTATGTTAACCACAAACCAAATTGTAGGGCCCCTTACTACAAATGCGTTAAGTAAACTGTTAACTCCGAGACAAGTCAAAGTCATTTCGGCCTATATGCAATGAGATGCTGTAATATAGTGAAAACCGGTCCACGCTGTTTTCTTGCCCACCACCCAGCATGTTCTGACCCTCAGTGACTCTAATTAGCAACAAGTGGGTAAAGCCAGCTCATTCATTCATTCTCAGTGATGAAGTGAGAGGGTGGAGACCACACCTCGAGTGGACGACCCACACCGTTTTGCTCTATCTCTCTGTGTATCTCTGGGTTTCCCAGGCTTGCGTCTGGGTCACCTCCATCCCTAGCTCTGCTTGTCAGGATAATTAGCTGCTCAGCCCTCGCTGCCAGACTTTGCACCCCATGGATTTATGATGGTGATGGCTGGCCTGGTCTCTGGGGGGGTTGATCTGTGTCTGTGTGTGGGTATGTGCCAATGAGGCCAAGGGAGACGGCTATCCTACTAATGAGGGGACACAAGGTTATTTACGGCGGCCTGGACCGCTGTCATGGATATGGAGATAAGGCAATACCTGGGTAATAAATTATTAGGAATATGTGTGAGCTTGGAGGTGTGTGTGTGTGTAGTCTCACTGAAATGGTCACAGTTGAGTATGCTTTGCAGAATCAGCCGCTTCTACTGCAAAGGACAAGGGAGCCCACATCTTTAAAAATATCATTATGTCTCCTCTCTACTTACGCAAACATTCATATTTAATAGAAAACATATTTGTCACAGGCATCCCTCTACATCATGTATCATACTTTGTTTTTTCTTGGCTTTGAATAAAACTGAAAAGCTCTCTCCACACACTTCACTGTAGTGACCCATCTTTTCTTTATTTTCGGTGCATTATAGTGCCATTCAGAGCTGGGACTTAGCGTCCATTGGCTGTAGGTTAACAGGGGACAGGTGCTGTGATAGATATACAGCTTGCTTTTCAGATGTTGTTCTTGTAACATGTGGGTAAACATTTACACTGCTTGCATCAGAGCAGCCATTAGTATGGTTACAGGCTTTTCAAGGGTGTTTGTGTCGTCAGAGTGGAAGTCGTTCAGGCTAAAACCAGATGCCTGCTCTGTGGGTTGTATAATGTACTCTAAAGGCTGTGTCTAATAGACAACAGTTTAACCGACCATTCAACTCAAAAGCCTGCTGTCTTACAAGAGCACTTACACTGTAAAAATGAATAGTTCAGAGTGTCTATGTCCAAAAAAGCCTGACATGTCTGACTCCTTCAAGGTCTGTTTAAAATATCCTCATCCAGCACTGAGGAAATTAAAACAATTGCTTTTATGTGGATATTATTCTTTTTGGAAGGTATACATTTAAGAATTAAGCTCCCTGGGCGTGATTTTACCTTTGAATAGGGTTCTTTTATTGAAGTGCAGTGCATGTCGGGCTGTGGATCGGCTGAATTCTCGTGCCTTCTGGTGACCTTGTTACCATAGAGCTCACCCTCAATCTAACCTCACTCTTTTCCTGCTTCATGACAAAAATACCTTGACCCTGTGCGCTTTCTAAATTCATGTTCTTTTCAGTCTGGCTGTGTTTTTTGTTTCATGCTACAGAGACTTTTCTCCCAGTGTCAGAGCCGGACGCCCACAAGGAAAAATCACCTTGTCAGAGCCAACATAAAACAGCAGATATTTACTCTCCGCTCCTATCTACCTTGCTGGCCACCTACACTTACTTTGTACTTGACAGTCACACTGTCAGACCTTGTAAATTGTATTATACCACATTTGTTTTCATTATATCACTTATAAATGTAGGCTTGCACAGGACTCCATCACCTTCTAAATTGCACCCATTATTATATGAGAAGACATATTGTGATCATTTTCAGGTTCCTATTTGTATTTTGAGCCTTGGCTGTGACATGTTACATGTTTAATGTTCAAAAAGTGCCCTATTTTTCTCATACTGCCTGTGCTGCTCTTTTCACAATCTGTCTGAAACCAGAGCCCACTCTGCTCTGATTGGTTAGCTGGCCGGCTCTGTTGTGATTGGACAAGCATTTTAATTGTTTTAATCCCTCATGGACGTCGTTATGATGACCTATTATCAAGAGAGGAAGTCTGTATTGCTGGCTGAGAAAATCCAACACAGGACTTTCTGACCTCCATTCGTCTTCAGTGTGAAATAATTACTTATTTTAACTGACATATGTAATTTACTTACATCAGTTAAGTTAAATGTCTTAAAGGTCCCATGTCATGCTTTTCCAGTTATTACCCGTCCCCTTGTGTGTTATGTAGCTTTTTATGCATGTAAACGGTCTGCAGAGTCACAAACCCTTAAACTACACCCTGTAGCGAGTAAAACTCTAACACAGAAAATACTATGCTGCCCCAGAACGCCTCGTTGGAGATTTCTCTTTTTCTTCCTGGGTACAGTGACGTGCCCATACCCAAATGGACCCATTGGTCCAAATGGACCAATCCGTGGAGCCGTTACATTAAGTCCTGGACCAATCCGTGGACATCCTCACACACACACACACACACACACACACACACACACACACACACACACACACACACACACACTCAATCTTTTCTCAGCTGCAGCTCCGCCGATTTCTCCTCCCTGAGACGGCAGGACGCGGCGAGGCTGTGAGTTGGTGTGTGAGCACACACACCAACTCCTAGCCAGGCTGCGGGTGTGTGTGTGTGTTCGGGCTGGTTTCGGGCTGGGTTTCGCTGTGTCTCGCAGACGGCCACTGGGCTCACAGGGAGGGGGGGGCAGGAGCTCCAACAAGCCGTTTAGGACAGAGAGTGAATACACATACTATACAGAGATGCTGTATGAGAAACCAATGTGAGTTTGGAAGATTGCACAATATAAATCTGTTTTAGTAGACCTCAACAATGGGATTATGATCAGTAGAAATGGCCATGACATGGGACCTTTAAATGTATTGAAGATGAAACATAATATAATATAGAAAATATACTCAGTTATGCTTGACATTTTGGTAGTTTGCGTAACTTAGTTCAAACTATGCTTCTTGTTTGGACAGTTAATAGGATTAAATATCTGCCTACAAGCCTACATTATAAACTTGTACCAAGATTTTTTGAAACTAGCCTAGATTAGAGTAGATAGGGTAAGATGGCAAATGCTTCTGAGTCATGGAAAACTGATGTAATTCATTAAAATTCCACTTTTGCTACTTCAATTGTTATCATTCCTCTCAAACCCAATCTCCAAGAAAATGCAATGCTAAATTACTGGAATACCTATTGAACCATCATTTTATAACCATTTGGTGGAGTTTGTTGTGTTTGTTACTTTTACTAAGAGTTTTCTGCTGCCGATGGAAGCACAAGGAATCGCATTGAAATAAGGACATTTTAATTCTTAAACCTGTTCTCTGGCATGCCAACTCATCAACAGTCTCTCAGGAAGCAACACAGTTTATTCCAAATCAAAGGGAGTGTCTGGATTGAAGTATAAAAAGAGAATGTAACTGTTTTACTGTTGATCATAGTCCTACTGTTAATGTGACCAGCAACTCCAACGACTCACAGTAAAACAAAACTTACCAGATAACAAAACATCAAACGCAGAAATGTTTGCGCCATAGTATCGTTTCTCCAGGCGAACAGTCACGTCAAAAATGTCATGAAGAGAGAGTTGCATGCTTTTAGTGAAAAAACGAAACACGTAACCCCTCAGGTCTGCATCGTGTTTTCCCAGAACACACTTTGTCAGACTTCTTCAAAGCTCTTCAAACTGAAGAAGGTGAAAATAAAAAAAATACATGTGATGTAGTGTTGGCAGAAATCAAGGCAACCGCTTAGTTCTTGCTTGAAAACAGCCATGATACTGTTTTTCTACTCTTTTTAATACAACTGGGACCTGTGTTTAAAGAGGGGTACAAAAGCCAAAGTTAGGTCTGACACAAGCAGCTGAACATCAATATGAATGTGACACTGTCAAATAGCTTCATTCCTGGCCCACTTAATATTCCAGTCTGGCATCTGCAAGCTCCATTTGATGTAGATAGCATTTTGAATGGCTCAGTGGGAAATGCAATGAATTACACCGCATTATCTTAGCCACCTAGCTTTGTCATCCTCTTGATCGGCCTGTCGCCTGTATATGCCTGGACAACTCTGGATGTTTGCCAGCAAGTCCTGTTGATGTAGCCGACTTTATCCCCTTTGCCAGTGAGCTGTGACTAATATGAAAACACATCTGACATCTGGCTAACTCAATCTGCTGGTTTTAAATAGATGTCGGCTCGGATGCTGAGAGACTGCGCTTCACCAAGATCCCTCCTTCCCGGTCTGGACCCCCACCAGTTCGCCTACAGGGCCAACAGGTCCACGGAGGACGCCATCGCCACAGCTCTCCACTCTACCCTGTCTCACCTGGAGAGTAGGGGGAGCTACGCACGGATGCTCTTCGTGGACTTCAGCTCTGCATTTATTACCATCCTCCCTGACAGACTGGTGACCAAGCTATCAGTCCTGGGAGTATCCCATTCCTTGTGTCTATGGATTAAGGACTTCCTGTCTGATCGCCCCCAGAGAGTGAGGATTGGCACCCACACCTCCACGTCCCTCAGTCTTAGCACCGGATCACCACAGGGCTGCGTGCTGAGCCCCCTACTATACGCCCTCTACACCTATGATCTCGTCTCCGCCCACACCAGCAACTCCATCATAAAGTTCACTGATGATACCACCGTGGTGGGCTGCATCTCAGGGGGTGACGAGACCGCGTACATGGACGAGGTGGAGCAACTGCTAGCGTTGTGTGAAGTAAACAACCTGCAGCTGAACAAGCTGAATACCCAGGAAATGATCATTGACTTTAGGAGGAAGAAGACCGTCATGCAGCCCCTGTACATTGACGGAGGCTGTGTGGAGAGAGTCTCAGCGATCTGGAGGACCAACACCACGGCAACCGTCAAGAAGGCACAGCAGAGACTCTACTTCCTGAGAATACTCAGGAATTACCACCTCAGACAGGATCTGCTTGTGTCCTTCTACCGCTGCGCCGTGGAAAGCATCCTCACCTACTGCATCTGCGTGTGGTTCCTCAGCTGCACAGCTGCAGAGAGGTATGCGCTCCAAAGGGTCATCAACACGGCCCAGAAGATCATCGGTTGCCCCGTCCATGGAGGCTCTTGTTGCCTTAAGAAGGCAGTCAAAATCCTCAAGGATCCACACCCCCCGGGTAACGAGCACTTTGTACAGCTGCGCTCAGGCAGGCGCTTCTGTACCATGTCTTCCCGGACAAACAGACTGAAGTTCAGTTTTTTTCCCAGGGCCATATGTGCACTAAACGCTGCTAATATTTAAATGATATAAGCCTTCCGTGCAATACGAGGGGAATCGTGCAATTTAATTTATTATTTATTTATGTACATATTCCCTATCACGTCTATTTTAAGTCCCATTTATTGTTTTTATAGTGTCTTGTTGTCTTTATATTGTCTTGTTGTTTTTATATTGTCTTGTTGTTGCGTGTTGTGTTGGGGCAGATATCTCTGGTCTGCGCCGATCCTATAGGAGTGTGCTTTAAAAGAGGGAAAACTCAAAACAGCCAGGATGAGGGTTAAACAATAATCTGTTTTAATGATAAAAGGTAAGAATACATTACACTTTCAAAGGGGTGGACTCGAGCCGCACCCCCTGCTCTGGTTCTAACTGCCGGGAGATCCTCTCATCTTGTCGGCAGAAGGAAAAGAGAGCGAACACACAACCACAAACAGGAGATATAGAGAAACCACGGGGAGGAGTCGGGTGAGATTCTCCCCCCACAGGGCCCATTTTTCAGCATTCCAGAGACTTGTTCACAAAGATATACTTATTAATACTCTCATATTTCCAGCTTTTGTTTACACACTGCTATTACTAATACAAAGTAATTAAACACATATATACCATTCAAGATATGTAGACTTCCCTGAAACATGACATACTGAAGACCTTAAGCAGAATAATTCTCATCCACCCAGCCTGCTTAACTTCCCTTCCCCCAGAGTAATAAAACCTAGCACCCAGGAATGTTTGAAGAAAGTTTAGTCCTCACATTTATGAAAGGATAACACAGAGAAATCAATACAAAACACAAACACAGGTATTGTTTGAACAGTATTCACTTAACTGCTGCTATTGATAATTACCAGAGAAACTCCAGGGCCTCTTTCAATATCTGGAAATTGCAACAAGACTTTCTGCCATTTCTACTGTAACACTCTTCCCAAATATCAGATGATATAATCATTAATCCCCCTTTTTTTCTCTCAAGAGATAAACTTACACAAGACATTTTGAAACATATCTACTATCATTCTGTTCTACTGTGTCTGTCCCCCAATATTGTATAAATCTACCAGAAACTGAGACCCAAAGTACTTGAATGTTTGGGAACAGAACACCATCTTCCATAGCAGTAAAGGAACCATTAGGGGGCGATCTGAGTACTAGGAAGCAGTCTCCTTGTGTGGTGAAATCATCAGCCCCCCCCCCCCCCAAGTCCCCCTTTGTCCGCTGACAGCCGCTTCCGAGTCGTCTGCTGTAGGGATGTCCTCCAGATCCTGCTCCTCCCGTCCACTGATGACAGCTTCCGAGTCGACCTCCTCTGCGAGGATCACGTCCATCCTGATGTCATCCCCGGTCCTAGCAGGTGGTTTCCTCGCCGCACACTGGCTCCCGTGGTACGAGCTGTCCCCCTTTCCTCCCACGCGGACGGCATGAGAGATCCGCTGGGTCACTCGGTCGGGGCCGGAGAGCCTGGGGTTGAGCCACTTTGTCCTGATGACCTTCAGCCAGACGAACTCTGCTGTGTCCGCCTCCTGCATCTCGTATCCCCCTTTGGCATCACCAACCTGTGTGGAGAAATCTGATACAAATCCCTCAAGCCTATGCTCAGGGCTCCGGGGCCCTCCGCTGTTTGACCCACCATTGCATAAGCAGCTTGGAGCCTGTTGGTGGGGTCTCTTAAAAATAACAGACGTCTGTGAACAGGTTTTCTAAATTAATTGTAGACCTCCTATCTGCCAGTGCAGCTTCAGAATCTTAATACTTGGTGTGTGGCCACAAAACAAAACTCCAACATCTCTAGGTGAACCAAATAACATATTTCAATAGCTCTGAGTTTCTGACAAGCGTCTGTGTTATTCTTAATGAAATCCCTGAGATCCCATTCAAAATCTAAATATAATATGAACTGCTAATGTTTCTGGTAAAGAAACACATTAATGTTATGGATTCAGAAACAACCAAAATCATGATACTGACAAAGTGAATGATTTCCTGGTGATACTGCTTCTACCTGTCAGTGCTTAGATATTATCAAGCTGAAAAAATGAATACAGAATTCCAACAAACTGTCATCAAATGTCTTTCCATTATGAATTTAGATGAAATGTATATCCCCATAATGACCTAAACAATAAAGTTTATGGCTTTTACTTCTTTACCAGGCTAATTACATGATGTTGTCTAAATTACATTTGGTCTCATTACATTACAATGTTTTAGCTTTAACTGTAATATGTTCTTTGTACATTTCAAACTTCAGTTACTTCAATACCTGTTGAAACATTACTCACCGGTCAACTTCCTCAGTATTCCATTCTGAAATTACATCTCTCACAGTAGCCCCTTGGCCACTGATTCTGCATCTATGTTATCTGTTATAACTCAATCAATATTAGAAACATGTCAACATTCATCAAACAGTATCTTATCCCCAGATATGGAGCAGGTCCATTCTAAAACTGTCAATCAATGGTCAGATTGAACATCCGAGTTGGGGCAGAAGGTTCCTTTCAGTCCCTAAATGAAAAATGTACATTGTAAAGTTTACACTCCCCCTTTTTACACATAACTCATGTGTAACCACAATCCTGTATGGGAAGAAAACCTTCAGGTAATAAGGGATTATAAAAAATACCCAACATTTTTCCCAAATATACATCCATCATTTCCACAGTAAACACTTCAGTGAAATTAAGTGTTTCTCTCCATCCTTCAGTCCTAAAAGAAACAGAATCTTCATGTTTTAGTTTGAGTTTCACATTCTGCAAACTGCCACCTCCTGTGGGAGTGAAATATCAAGTAGATTAGAAACGGGTCACCTGTACGGTTTTCCAATTTTTGTGGAATTTTAGGAAAACCTCTCATTTCCCACGGAGCCCCAGAATAATGTGTTAGTCCAAAAGCATGCTTGATTAGTCATTGTTTTAAATCATGCAGTTGCACTGATCACATGCAGACATACACTCACACTCACACTCACACTGTCAGGTTGTAAAGTCAAGTCTTGGTCAGAGTCACCCCAGAATCAGTCCTTGACAGTGTCTTCTCAAGTTACACTGTCGGTCAGGGTCAAAGGTCAGTTGGTCTCAGTCTTTTTGGCCATGTGTGTGCTCTGCAGAGACTTTGATATTTCAGCATAGGCCAGTATCCTTTGTCTACAAAAATCTGTCTTATATGGAGCGCCATCATTAATTAATTCACGATTACAACTATAATGTTCAAGATACATCTAACTTTTCATCGGAACAGCTGTTCCCCACATTCCCTGAAAAGTGTTAGCCAAAAAATGTCACTTCCTTATAGTACTCTACTACAGTTTATTAACACCTAATCTATATTAAAATGTCTAATAGATCTACTTCAGAAACTTGTGTACTTAATTATTATCTTGTGTCAAAACATTACTAGGATCTGTGTAGCTCTGCATTTCATAGCTCATTAAACCCATTTATCTTCAATTCTGGTCTACTTAAAAACAATGTTAAATTCTTTAGCAGTGTGTGGAACCCAGGGCGTCCGAACATGAAACAACTACTCCCTACTTTATCATGGATCCAAAAACAGAAGTCATTTCATATTTCCATCCTAAAGCCCTCCTATGGTAGAAAATGGATGTCCCTTTGAAGGTGGAGAAGCATGTCTTTAAAACTCATAAGATGATGCCTTGCGCTCCCTGTGAAGCTGCAAGTAAGACCTATGAATCACAGTAGGATGGGTTCAGTGACCCCACATTCCTTCCAATTATATGGCTTCTACAAAATCAAATGTGCTGTTTCTACTTTTACTCTATTTTTAATTTACCAATTGATTAATTCATGGGTAATACAACTTTTTATCTTTACTTATTTATCAAGTCAATTCAATTTCTTTAAATTTGTTTCTTTAAAATACATTAGTAGATACCTTGTGGAGTATTCACAATAACTAATCCTGTCTAGGATATGAAATCCATTCATCTTTAACAAGATACTATTTCCCTATTTATTTTTAGTTCATGATAACAATGGTATAAAACCACTCGTTTTACTCATAGCTAGTTTCTATGTCAAGATTATTATGTGTGACATAATAATCAGATGTCTTGTTTGCTAAACAAGAATAATAAACTTTAATATTTTCAGCATTCCAGACCATCATTTAAACAAGCAGCCTTCCATCTAAAACACTAAACCTAATGTTGTACACCACCCTCTGGAAAACTCTTGCACAGTTATGCTGTCAAATCATTGCATAGTTTCTTCAGAGTGTGACCAGTCTGAGACCGGCCTATCTCAAGATCTTGTCATAATGAGAACAGTCAGTGATGCAGCTGTAGTCAGTGGCAGGGTCCCCAAAAAAGCTAGGACCGGCCCTGGTCAGTGGGCTCCAAGGAAACTCTCCCTGGCATTGGGATGAGGGAAGGAATCACTTGGCAGACACACGTTGTCCTCTGTACAGCAGAAATCCCCCCAAAACCGCAGTACCTCTTCACACCACTGTTGCCTTGTCAACGAGGCACAAGCAAAATGTCAATACCTCCTCAGAGATGCGTTCTTTGCACACTTCTTCTGTTTCTGTAGTGAGCAACCTTTCACTTAACACACTGATTCAGAGTACAACCCAAAGGTGGCGCACAACTATCCAGTGCTGCTGTAATCACAGCAAATCAGCAACTGGAGAAAAACTCAATTTAAATCTCTCCCCCAAAGGGTTACAAAATAAAATGGCTGAGTGTCTATATGGTCAGGAATGCTGAAACATGTGAATGTTAAAACAAACTAATGGTAGTAGTGTACCAAGATTATTTTACTTTATTAAAAGTGGTAAAACTACATTGTAAAATCTCTTTTGTCTCGTTGGTGTCCTGCTTCTAAAATTCTAGTCAGCAAAATAAAATATACTTCATCTTTAAAATCTTCTTTAATCTAAGTTAAATCTATCTATGTTGTGTTACAAGCATGGTTAGATTTGTAACAGAATACAAAACTAACTGTATTTAGCGCTATATTTGAAAACAAGTAATCTGATTACAGTTATGTAATTTGACCCAAGTGTCGGTCTATGTCGTGCCTAAAAATGTTAGCAAACACCAACTACAAATTAAAGATAAATTGATTTAGCAAAATGAACTCTTATGTGATTCAAAATGTGACAAAAGAACAATGATTTGTCTTACACAAGATTGTAGTCTAACAGAATGACTCTTGATCTCATGGGGTCAAATAACTTGGATGACCGGGGGAAGGGAAGAGAAGACTCAACCATGTGCAGAGAGAAATCACACTGCTTGGAGACTGAGTTCAATAAAAATTAAACCATACGACTTGTAGTCTGGCTTCAATAAAAATGTAACAAGACAAGGCCAGTTCATAACACACAAATTGTCCTCTTTGTATGTCTAATCTAGGTAGAATAATCCACTATTTAATTTGAATGTACTTCATATACTCAGTAAACCTCTTTTTACTTTCCCTCAACGTTACTGTATGCAATTAAGTTCCTCTGAAATCTAATTAAGTACAATTCTCAGTTAATGAATATATTTTTTAACACTTAAAGGAAGTATTGGTGGAAAAGTTTCCTCACATAATGTAATCTTCATTACTAAAGCTAAAACCTAAAGAAATCATCACGGAATAGTTTTCTGTCCTTACCACTTAATTGTTTCAATAAAAACTAAAAAGCATTGTGAAAACTCCCACTCTTGAGAACATTTCAACACTTTATTCCATCTAAGCGCTAATGTTTATGTCAGACACGCCCTATTAATCCAATAAGCATGTAGGTCTTATATCTAGTAATATATTTTATTTCATGTTTTTACTAATAAAACAATATGACATTGTCCAGAATACTAGTTAATTTTATATAACTTTTACTCTTTCTAATCTTTTCAAACATCTTAATTCTCTTGTCTCTCTCTCTTTCCTCACTGTGCCCTGGAGCTGCCTGCACACAAGCTTCTCTCATAAATCACCTCTGTGTTTATCCAACCGTGTGAGATGGCATTCCAGAAGGTGGGGGCTTTCTTGAAACAAGAATGACTTCGTATTTCTTTATCTGACTAAGGCTTTCCTGTGTTCAATAATATATATATATACATATATATATGCACCTAAATATATACATATATATATATGCACCTAAATAATATAACAGTACAAGAGAAATCCGTTAATTTCAATGGCTTTTGAAGCTCGTGTTTTTACTCTTGGATTAAAACATATAATGCAACTGCCGGCTCCTAAGAGACAGGAAAGCATTATTCTATTTTGTTCTGGATGGAGTCTTTAGAAAACCACTGAACTTCCCCGTGAGTTAACCGTCTCGATTTCTGAAAAAACCCACGCCCCTCATCGCTTCACGTGCAGCAAACAAGTCAGTCGTGTGATTCTGAAAAATCCACGAGACTTCCACCGTACTCTTAACACCTCGTTGCTTTATTTATTTATAACTTACCTATCTATGTTAAAAATATGTATTGCATTATACCGTCAATGACACCTGGAAATATCCTTGACAACTCTAACTTTTAGCTTAGCCAATTTACAGATCTTTGATAGAAACAGGCGTCCGTTTTACCTTTTAGTTTTAGGATCCTTAAGTTGTCAGAAATTATTTCGAGGTATCCCCCTCCATCCGCTGGCTGCTCGTGCTCTCCCCTAAAAAACCCCACTCCTGAGGTCATCACGTCGGCAGGTCACCAAATTGTTGGGGCAGATATCTCTGGTCTGCGCCGATCCTATAGGAGTGTGCTTTAAAAGAGGGAAAACTCAAAACAGCCAGGATGAGGGTTAAACAATAATCTGTTTTAATGATAAAAGGTAAGAATACATTACACTTTCAAAGGGGTGGGCTCGAGCCCCACCCCCTGCTCTGGTTCTAACTGCCGGGAGATCCTCTCATCTTGTCGGCAGAAGGAAAAGAGAGCGAACACACAACCACAAACAGGAGATATAGAGAAACCACGGGGAGGAGTCGGGTGAGATTCTCCCCCCACAGGGCCCATTTTTCAGCATTCCAGAGACTTGTTCACAAAGATATACTTATTAATACTCTCATATTTCCAGCTTTTGTTTACACACTGCTATTACTAATACCAAGTAATTAAACACATATATACCATTCAAGATATGTAGACTTCCCTGAAACATGACATACTGAAGACCTTAAGCAGAATAATTCTCATCCACCCAGCCTGCTTAACTTCCCTTCCCCCAGAGTAATAAAACCTAGCACCCAGGAATGTTTGAAGAAAGTTTAGTCCTCACATTTATGAAAGGATAAAACAGAGAAATCAATACAAAACACAAACACAGGTATTGTTTGAACAGTATTCACTTAACTGCTGCTATTGATAATTACCAGAGAAACTCCAGGGCCTCTTTCAATATCTGGAAATTGCAACAAGACTTTCTGCCATTTCTACTGTAACACTCTTCCCAAATATCAGATGATATAATCATTAGTTGGCACCTTGAGTTTATTGTAATTTCGTTGTACCTGTACAATGACAAAATTAAAGATCTATCTATCTGTAAAGCATTCATTCGCTCTTTTCTTTAGAAGGGGGGATATCTGCCTGAGCGATGCCTGACAAAGGTGCTAGAAAGTGTTTTAGATGGCGAAGTTTGTCCTGAAGGTATGCTCATTTATATGTATTTATATGGGGGGAATGTTTATTTAATCATAATAATCTTTATTTTTTCATTATAGCAGCTGCCTTTTTTTTACATTTTCATGTTCTTTGTTTTTGAATTGGCATATTGTTGCCGCACTGGGAACTCCTGGTTTGGTCAGGTCACCCGGGTTATGAGCCTTTCTGCTGAAAACACATTTTACACCAGTGATTGCCAACCTTTATGGCCTGCGATTCCTTTCAAAAACTAGTGACCCCTTTATGGGCATAGATTTGTCTCATAATTATTTGTGTGAACATAAAAATAATTTGTGTATAAATATGTAATTTGTAAATGTAAAACACCGTCCACAAATGCATTTAAAAGATTTGCAAACTCACAAATACATTTGCAAATGTAAAACGGATCTGCAAATAGGCTAAATATTTTCACAAATAAAAAAAAGATCTGTGAATATCTCTTTAACATTGACAACTTTCGATCAGGCATTTGTGAATCCATTTTGTATTTGTCAACCAAAAATGCGCTTGCGGAAAGAATAGATTTCAAAATACTGCTGCTGGTTTATAAAGCACTGAATGGTTGAGGCCCAAAATACATTTCTGACTTACTGCTAAATGATGAACCATCCAGATCTCTCAGGTCTTCAGGGACTGGTCAGCTTTCTGTCCCTAGAGTCAGAACTAAACATGGTAAAGCAGCGTTCAGTTATTATGCTCCAAATATCTGGAACAAACTCCCAGAAACCTGCAGGTCCGCTGCAACTCTTACTACCTTTAAATCCAGGCTGAAGACTTTTCTTTTTGCCGCTGCTTTTAATTGAACTATTCACATCTTAAACTGCACTGTAACTTTTATCCATGTATTTTTTCTTTTAATGTTTCTTTTATTATCTTTTCTTTTTAATCACTGATTTTAAATGCCATTTTCTTAATGTCTTTCATTTTTTGTAAAGCACTTTGAATTGCCATGTGTTGAAAGGTGCTATATAAATAAACTTGCCTTGCCTTGCCTTACTTAAAGCTGCTATAACATATATTTCTACATTAACATATATTTATGACCTGTCTTTAAGTTCCTCTTAGCGCCACAAGTGTCTTTAAGCTCATGGTATCCTGGCCCAGAGCTTTAATGTGTTGGCTCATGCTCACTGCACTCATAGCATCGTTTTTTGGCTGCAACTTGCAGCTGTTCTCACTCCAAATGAACGCTAATGTTGCTCTCTATCTGCCTGTTTGTAAATAGCCAAGTGTCTGCTTGGCGATAAAAGGTCTGTTGTGTTTACAGTTTGCTTGGAAAATACTTTGCTGTAACTTTCTGGATACATGAAACTTCAGTTTTACCCTTTACCATCAGCACCTTACTTGCAGTTGAATCTGGAACTCAGACAACCAACAGGAAAACTGTTTAATAAAATAGGATGTCTTTGAGGCAAGGCGATGGCCTGATGCATGTTCACTGTGCTGTAAAAGATGCCTTGCTCTTAGTGTCTAATTACTTCTCCCACAATACATCCTCCTCTTTCTTCTTTCTCTGACCTCAGGAAAAACAATGAAAAAACTCAGCTGCTCACTATCCTTCGGTTCCACTTGCCTGTTTAGTTTTGTTGGTATAAAGAGCTAATTCATCAAATGCCTCACATTTACCACGTCCTCAGGCTCCCTGGCATTAGAGGAACCTTGTTTTTGTTCTTGCAGTTATTTACACCAAATATTCACTCTTTGTGGAATTAATGTCTTCAGGTTCTTTTTTTGGTTAGGGAGAAACACAAATATGCAACATGATACTGTTAAAAAAGGCAAAACCTGAATATTATCAACTGCTTCAACAATTATCCGCCTGAGCACATCCTGGTGTTCATGCTAAAAATACAAATCCCATCTTTTCAAATAAGGTATTACAGGTTAAACTCAGGTAACTTCAATATATTGGTGTCATGTATCTATAACCCATCACATATAAATGATTAATAGAGCATTAATGAGGGCAGTTGATAATAAGTCATTGTACATCCCTGGCCTCAGGTTACTCCTCCAAAGACATCCTGCAGTGTTGGCTAAGGACAAAGCAGCAGCCTGTGTCCACATTTTACAAATGCATGCTTCAGTCTGCAGTAGCAGCTGTGGTGCATTTTAGTACTCTTCCATATAGTTTTAGAGCTAAGTACTGTGTAGGATGCCTCATGATATTTAAAACATCATAAAGGTTCAGTGGAGAAAACATGACTTAATGCCCTCTTGGGTACTCTTCCAGTGGAGAAAACCTAATAAAGGACCCTAGTGTGCCTTCCGTTTAATAAAACATGATGCAGTGCCCTCTTGGGTGCCCTTCCAGTGGCAAAAACACAATGAAGTAACCTATTGGGTACCCTTCCAGTGGAGAAAACACGATTAATTAACCTCTTGGGTGCCCTTCCAGTGGCAAAACCACAATGAAGTAACCTATTGGGTACCCTTCCAGTGGAGAAAACACGATTAATTAACCTCTTGGGTGCCCTTCCAGTGGCAAAACCACAATGAAGTAACCTATTGGGTACCCTTCCAGTGGAGAAAACACGATTAATTAACCTCTTGGGTACCCTTCCAGTGGCAATACCACAATGAAGTAACCTATTGGGTACCCTTCCAGTGGATAACATTTAACAAAGCGCACCCTTCCAGTGGAGAAGAAATAATTAAGTGCCCTATTGGGTGAAATTCCAGTGGATAAAACATGGTGAAGATCCCTAGTGTGTGCGCAAGTGGAGAAAATGTTATAAAGTGCTCTCCATGGTGCTCTTGCAATGGTGATCATTTTATAAAATGCCATCCAGGGTGCCTTAAGTGGAGAAAATGTTTTGTGCCCTTTCAGTGTAAAACACATCATAGAATGACCACTAAAGTGTCCTTTCAGTGAAGAATAGATTATGAATTGCCATCTAGAATGCCTTCAAATCAAAATGCGTGCGGTAGACATTTACTTTTTAAAATCATGATCCTCTGTGTTGGACCTCCAATGGAGAAAATGTGCCAAATGAGTGCCGTTAAGGAAAAACATGACACAGTGCCATATATTGTTTCCCCCCCTGTCCCTCTGCACATGTTGTGACTTCACTTTGAGTTTGCCTGTTAGTCCAACAGTTACCATCTACCAAAACGTACTTTGTGCAGTAGTAATTAAAGTGAAGCTATTCTAAATATTGGTAATTCTTTGCAAAAACTGGACCCAGTGATCTTGGAGTGCTCTGTGTTTGATACATCTTTCCACATTTCTAACCAAGGTCGGTTTGTTCTTTTCTCAGTTGAGAGGCCAAGTACTGGTGCAACACTTAGCTTTCAGAAAATTGTCAAAAAACCTAATTAGGAAGGAAAAGTACAGAAAGACCTCGGCTCTCTAACTACTGCTACCTATGTGTATTTTTAACCATTCTTTGACTTTAAGGGCTATATATTGGTGCTGCAGTGTAAAGCGGAGACACACGTTCACTAAGCCAACAAACTATAGCCGCAGATATCTGCTCTTCTAAAATAAAGTCAACACATATTGACCACTGAATTATTAAGAACCCTAAATATATAGTCTATGATAACAACGAGAACAGTTTTAACATAGAGTATAGTTTGTGCCTGTAGTCTATACAGAGAGATGTACAGATATGGGTTACTTAACAGCATAGATTTCACACTGTTGCGTGGCAAAAAGGTTCGTATTCGCTTACAGCTTTTTTCATGGACTAAGAAATAATGATCATTGTTCTTTCATACCCTCGTCAAAACACAAATTGTGTGTGTGTGGTTATTAAATGTTACTCTACAGCCAGCAGCCGTTAGCTGTTAGCTTGATTAGCTTATTTAGCTTGGTTAGCTTAAGTCAGTGGTTCTCAAACTTTTTCTGTCATTCCCCACTTTGAACAGGTGGGCCTTTTCAAGACCCACCTGTTCCTCATCGCTCCAATAAAATGGTAGGCCAAGCTTAGAATTGTCAAATGTATTGTATATGTAAAATAAAATGTATTCAATTTAATTATTTTAACCTGTTTTATTTGGGGGTGGACCTCACATCCCCTAGGGGGGTCCATGGGCATGCACCCCCGGGAAGATTTTTTTTTAAATGTTGAATTTAAATGCATCAATCTGGTGCACTTTGAGAGCAACATGAATGTATGGATACAGCTCTCAACACTCAGATGAAAGGGAGCTGTATACTTTTCAATAATCCAAACATCTTTAGAATATGATCACAACCAATAACAAATAATTTAAAACTTATTCATTCTTATCTTATGTTACCAGTTAGCATTCTTTCTTTTTATGTATTCATATTTTACTAATCACTCCCCTTTTAAACAGTTTTTTTTCTTTTCTGTCCTATAGTACACATTGGAATGATTTCTTACTTTATTTTTTACAACTATAGCTATATTAAATAGATAAAGATGTGCTCTCTCTCAGGGCCGTATCCAGGATTTCCTAAATACTGAGGTCCAAACATGCTAGGGGGGTTCGGGGGTATAGGCTACCCCCTGAGATTTTTGGGATTTTCATGATCTAGTTAGGTGCTTTTTAAGTCATGTGGGGGGTCACAAATTGGATAATATATTGATTTTAAACCATGTCAGTGCTCTGCAGCATACATTATTTTTGAAAGTGTAATACATAAGAATCAGTTGATTGTTACTATTACAGTTTTTCTCGATTACTAAAACACTAAAATTCTACATAAAGCACAATTATTTTAACTGACACTCAAAGAGCAAAACATCGGCTCAAATCTCCAAAACTCTAAACACGTTTTCAGCTTTTCACACAATTTGCAAATCAACATGGCACTTTTTGCAAACCACTGCACGCGTTTCTCCACGTAAGACACAGGAATCTGACATAAAGTAACGTGTTAGCAGGTTTAAAACACTGATATTCAAAATGCCTCAGGAACACCACCACTAGTGTGCCCTTGAGTAAGGCACTTAGTCCTTAGTTACTCCAGGGAGAATGTCCCTGTAATTGGTAATTGTAAGTCGCTTTGGATAAAAGCGTCAGCTAAATGAAATGTAATGTACTGTAATTGACTTGTTGGCATGTTGCATACTATAACTGTACAAATATCCTGCACAATTTACTGTGCAGGTGGAAGGCTAAGGATTTCCAATGAGGCACAGGAAGCAGCAGTTATAAACTGGGTTTTGGCAAACAATGCCATCGCACAGAGATCCGAAGCATAGGAACTATGTGCTGAGATGCAGGTTGCACAATGTTGTTTTTGAATAAAATATGATTTTTTTCAACAACTCATTTGTATTTCTTCATTTACTGTATTTCTGTAAACTCTAGCAATCTTTCTCTGCAGAAACCTCTCTGTACAGAACATAGCCCATAAAAGATGAAAGTGCTTTAGATTATGCTCAGCAGTGTGTAGTTGGGTCGTCAAACTATCTAGTTTTATGAATGAAGTGTGTTATATTTGGTGCTAAAGTTTGCATTTGGTAAGTGTTTATGTCGTTTTGAGTGCAGTTCATCACTTAGCAGGAAAAATGAGGAGTTTTGCACTTTGGGTGTGTGGTTTTGTGAATTGTGTTTTGTGTTTAGTGTTCTGAGAAACTGAGCAATTTAAAAAAAAAAGTGTGTTAGCAATCGAGAAAAACTGTAATGATCTGGGGCCTCATTTATAACGCTGTGCGTAGGATTCACGTGGGAAGGTTGCTTACGTAGTAGAAATCCAAAAAATGGTTACAGAAATGTTCCGACATTTTCCGATTCACCAAACATTGCGTACCGGCGAGGAAAGTGCGTACAGGACTTCCTACGCCGGTTTCCCTTTATAAATCACAATCGACTCAAAATGCGGTGCAGCTTTTGCGGGCTTCACGTAACGCCCATATTTGCCTATAAATAGTTAAAATAAACGCCCATTAATTCATTCATTCATTCATTCTGACTGACTTTATGAAGAAGATCGCACGAAATGACGACAGAACAGCTAAAAAATACATCTCACACCGTGCAAGATTTTGGTTATTTTGGGGAGGTCGAGATAAATCATATTGTTTGGTGGATGCAGTTTGAACCAGAGTAGCAGCATGGAGGTCGGATCGTCACCAAAATAAATAAATAAGTGGTCCGAAAAAGGTTAATGACAAAAAAAATACACATAGCCTTCCTCAGGCAGTGTATTTGTACCGGGGACAGGAGACCCCCCCCCCTTGATGAGAAACTGTAATAAATGATCGGGGAATCCCTCCGGAGAGGAGTCATGACGACTGGATCTGAATTATGTTTTTGTATTTGGTGGTTTGTGTCCCAGCTGTCGATCAGCTGTGCGCAGCATCTCCGCTGCAGCCTGTGCATCTCAACCCCCCCGTAGCAACTCTATATCCACCAGTTAAAGGAAATACAACTAATGTGTTGTGTTATATTAGCTGTACAATTGACCACATATGGTGTTCTTAGTTTCCATACCTCCTGTGTTTTACGAGCGACTTATCAAGTCTTGGCAAACGGCATAAAACACGATTAAACATGATAGTATATAAAACCATGCTGTATCTACAACCTATAGAAATGCAAAACGGCGTCAGTTTAGACGTAATTCTGTCCTCCTGCTTACCGCATCATTTATGAGAAAACATTTCATAACATCAACACAACATATTCGAGGTGGTTTTAAATAACATATCCGTATTTATTTATTTCTCCAAGTTATGTTTTTGACGTTTTATTTATGGTATTATTTCCACATATTTCTCCCCATTCTTCCTTCTGCCAACGGTGTCGCAGTTTCTCGTCTCTCCCGTTTTTGTGCTTAGTGCGTACGCATGGGTTAGAGTTTGCGTGGAGGACCGCACATTTTCCCATCAAGTTAGTATTTTATAAATCAATTGTGCAATTATTTCACGAGTTACGATACGGCCATGCTCTCTCCAGCTCTCTCGCTCTCTGTCTCGCTCGCACAGAGGCTGTGTGTTCCTCCGTGAAAGCTGATACTCCACAGATTATTTTGATATAAGTATCATCACTGTAGGACACAAACTCATTGAGCTAGCAGCCAGAACAGAGCAAGAAAACAACAACAGTGTTCTCAACCATAACAATAATTATGTCTCACCGTTGCTGTTTTGTGATCAAAAGTCGTGTTCAAGGGAATAAAAACGCTGCTCAAGGTTAATCCAATGTCTCTTAGTCACTTTAGAATTGTTGCTGATAATCCACCATTACATTCATGGCCGCAGAGTAGGTATAACGTTTTGCAGTCCGGGACTCTGGCTGTCTCACGTGCTGTTTACGCAAGCCTCTCAATCCTTGACGTAAGTGTTTAGCGGGGTTTACTAACTCCCCCTCGATTATATTGGCTCTAAAGTTTCAATCACTGAAATCGACTAATGGGTTCCAGAGATAGGATCCTGCGTAGTATGAATAATGCCAGCAGCGGCTGCTTTACGCACATGACGTAGCACCGCCAGCCGCACAACCAGCACAGCACAGCACAGCGCAGCAGCAACCAACACAGCGAACAGAGAACACAGAGACAAAAGCAGGTAACCCTGATTATGAACTTCAGGAAAGGTATGTACTCTCTCTGTTTGTATCTATTAGTTGTGTATTTGGTGTAATCTATAGTAATTCCACACTCGCAAAATACAAAATGTACGCCGCTTTGTTGTTGTAGCGTTATCGTTCCGTGAGAAACATCATGTTGGTGAACGTATAAATAGATTAATTGTATTTCGTGACTATAACACGGCAGAATATAAATAAAGCTGTATCGTATATCAACCCAGTATATATATACACATCCTTGTTTTTTCCACATTTGTTTTCACAGTGATGAAGACGAGTATCAAATGGCTTCTGGATCACAGCCATCAACATCTGCCTCATCCGAGCTACGACGTGCATCAGATCAGCATACAGTTGCCCCAGAGCCATCAACATCCAAGCTACGCCGCCGGACATCTGCAACAGTACTAACTCAGCCTCCCTCTGCATCTTCTGATTCAGTGGACAGACTGTCAGGAGGAAAGTGAAACAGGCTGGTGTGTGGCAGACTAAGATTGTTACCGTTCCTGACGCTGTGGTGGACTACAACAGAAACATGGGCTGCGTGGATGTGTCCGATGCTTTGATTGGGTACTACAGCGTTCACCACAAAACCATGAAATGGTACAAGACTTGTTTTTACCATTTTCTGGACACTGCAGTGGTGAACAGCTTCCTTCTCCACAAGGAGCTGCACAAGATGAGGGGTGACCCCGGCTGGACGAAGCCACATACCCAGAAGTCCTTCAGGGAGCAGCTTGCTGCAGACATGAGGGGTGAAGTCCCTGCAGCACCACCACCACTCCCATCAGTATTATGGGGAAGATGCCACCGCGCTCAGGAGGTGCTCTGATGCTGGCAACACAACGGTGAAGACCTATCTACTGCACTAAGTGCCTGGTGCCCCAATTCAAAAACACTAAACACATTCAGCTTGTGTACATTTTTTCTTTTTTGCCAGTGTTTACAAAAAAAATGCTTGTGGTGTTATTTCGGTTTTAGTGTAGTTTTTTAGTGTTATTTTTTAAATAAATCTGCTCCTGTTGGAGACAAATGTATCCATCCATCCATCCATCTTCTTCCGCTTATCCGTGGTCGGGTCGCGGGGGTAGCAGTTCCAGCAGAGAGCCCCAAACTTCCTTTTCCCTGGCGACATCAACCAGCTCTGACTGGGGGATCCCAAGGCGCTCCCAGGCCAGCGAAGAGATATAATCCCTCCACCTGGTCCTAGGTCTACCCCTTGGTCTCTTCCCAGCTGGACGTGCCTGGAACATCTCCCTAGGGAGGCGCCCAGGTGGCATCCTAACTAGGTGCCCGAACCACCTCAACTGGCTCCTTTCGACGCGAAGGAGGAGCGGCTCAACTCCGAGTCCCTCCCGGATGACCGAACTTCTCACCTTATCCCTAAGGGAGACACCAGCCACCCTGCGGAGAAAACCCATCTCGGCCGCTTGTATCCGCGATCTCGTTCTTTCGGTCATGACCCATCCTTCATGACCATAGGTGAGGGTAGGAACGAAAATGGCCCGGTAGACAGAGAGCTTTGCCTTCTGGCTCAGCTCCCTTTTCGTCACAACGGTGCGGTAAAGCGACTGCAGTACCGCTCCCGCTGCTCCGATTCTCCGGCCCATCTCACGCTCCATTGTTCCCTCACTCGAGAACAAAACCCCGAGATACTTGAACTCCTTCACTTGGGGTAAGGACTCATTCCCTACTTGGAGTGGACAGTCCATCGGTTTCCTGCTGAGAACCATGGCCTCAGATTTGGAGGTGCTGATCCTCATCCCAGCCGCTTCACACTCGGTTGCGAACCGATCCAGTGAGTGCTGAAGGTCGCAGACCGATGAAGCCATCAGAACCACATCATCTGCAAAAAGCAGTGGTGCAATCCTTAGTCCACCGAACTGCAGACCCTCCCCCACCATGACTACGCCTCGAAATCCGATCCATGTATATTACAAACAGGATTGGTGACAAATCGCAGCCCTGGCGGAGGCCAACCCTCACCGGAAATGGGTCCGACTTACTGCCGAGGACCCGGACACAGCTCTCGCTTTGGGAGTACAGAGATTGGATGACCCTGAGTAGAGACCCCCTCACCCCATACTCCCGCAGCACCTCCCACAGTAACTCCCTGGGAACCCGGTCATACGCCTTCTCCAAGTCCACAAAACACATGTAGACCGGATAAGCGTACTCCCAGGCCCCCTCCAGGATCCTTGCGAGAGTAAAAAGCTGATCCGTCGTTCCACGACCAGGACGGAATCCGCATTGTTCCTCCTCAATCTGAGGTTCGACAATCGGCCTGACCCTCCTTTCGAGTACCTTAGAGTAAACTTTCCCGGGGAGGCTGAGTAGTGTGATGCCTCTGTAATTGGCACACACCCTCTGATCCCCCTTTTTAAAAAGGGGAACCACCACCCCGGTCTGCCACTCCTTCGGTACTGTTTCCGACTTCCACGCAATGTTGATGAGACGTGTCAACCAAGACAGTCCCTCAACACCCAGAGCCTTCAGCATTTCTGGGCGGATCTCATCCACCCCCGGGGCTTTGCCACTGTGGAGTTGTTTAACAACCTCAGTGACCTCCCCCCGGGAGATTGGTGTTGATCCCCCGTCATACTCCAGCTCTGCCTCTAACATATAGGGCGGAGTTGTCGGGTTCAGGAGTTCCTCAAAGTGTTCCTTCCAACGCCCTAACACTCCATCAGTTGAGGTCAACAACGTCCCATCCTTACTGTACACAGCTTGGATGGTTCCCTGCTTCCCCTTCCTGAAGTGTCGGACAGTTTTCCAGAACAACTTTGGTGCCGGCCGAAAGTCCTTTTGATACAAATGTATCCTATGTTTCATATTTTTTATTGTGTAAGTAAACCTTCCTAGAAGTGTTAGTCGGGTGATAAACATGTAAGGACTTTGGCAAAGTCCACACACAGACACACACACACACACCATTTACATAAAAAAAAGAAATGTAATTTAAAATAAATATTTGTTTTTATATAAAAACACTTGTATTTGGATGGAATGATTACCTATAGGGATGATAAAATTATCTTTACAGTATGGTACCTGAAAAAGGTCAAATGGCACTAATGGTATCAAAATGTGCCAAAAGGACTGACCTTTTGGCACATTTTGATACCATCAGTGCCTGGACTACTTTTTTCTAAACCTCTCTAAAAAGGTCAAATTTAACTTGTTTTGCCTCAATCTTGATACAGGGTACTTATATGTTGTACTTTGGATTCCTAAAGCTTTTAGTCTACCATACCATCATTCAAGGGTGGTTTTCACTATAAGTAATAGGTTTTCTTTAGGCGGAGGTAAGAATTTACCTTTCTTTACTATGTTCCATCTGAATTTACTCTGAAACAGAAACATCTATATTGATTCTGACACTTCTACATCCAACTCACAGATGTAACCTTGCTTTGATAAAAGAAATTATTCATATAACCCTTTTAGAAGTTAAGTTATAGTCATTTGTTTTGGGCATAGCATTTTCGAGCCTGAAACCTGAAAAACAGGCTCAGGGCTTAAGAGGTTAAAAAAATAATAATAAACATAGGCCTATTTGTAAATGATTTTGGTTTCAGTTGTGTGTGTGAGCAGGCTCGGATTGGCCATCGGGAGATTCGGGACTTTTCCCGGTGGGCCGCTGGCTCTGGCACAGGTGGGCCGCAAACACCCGCCGTTGCGAGTCTAAACAACACTGTGAAAGTCCACCGCCGTTGCGAGTCTCCGACTACTGCCCGCGAGGACCCAGTGGGGCGCGCCCCACACTTTGAGAAACGCTGCTGTAGAGTAACATTTAATGACCACACACACAATTTGTGTTTTGACGAGGGTATGAAAGAACAATGATCATTATTTTCTTAGTCAACAAACGTTCTGCCTTGCAACAGCGTGAAATCTATGCTGTTAAGTAACCCATATCTGTACATCTCTCTTTGAGAAACGCTGGCTTAAGTGCAGATGGCGTAACTACTAATAGAAACAGAGGGCAAAAGCTAGCCTGGCTCTGTCCAAATGTAAACAAAATATCAAAATGACTAACAAACAACATTATCTGGTTTGTTTAATCCGTATTTAAACCAAATTCTAAAATATAAAATGTTTCATTTTTGTTATGGGTCACTTCCTGGTCTGGTGCATTAACTACAGGGAACAAGGCAGTGGTTGATCACGGATACACTTATTAAGATTGAAACAATTATTACAACAAAAATTAATTATCTTTATATTATTGTGGTTTATCGTATGAATCCAGATCTGCAATAAAGATAAAAATAAATTCCATGGCCATTGACATATTCCAACAGATTTCACTAATACTGTTCAATACAAGAAATCCTGCTATAATCTCCTTGAAAGGAAACACTGAACACGTTTAATATAATGTACTTTATTTTTTAAGGTTTAAAAGATGAATGAACAAAACACAAGTATTATAACCTAATGCCAACACCAATAATGGGGATAACACAAATATAGGGTTTAAAATGTATTCCAGGCCATGGCTGCCATCTAACAGAAATAAAAGCAGGAGGAAGCACAAAAAGGAAGAGGTGGAGGTGGGGATGGAGAGAAAGAAGCCAGCATACTGATCTTTCATCATAATCCTGTTACTGTTGAATTATTTAAGTATCTCCTTGCAGACATGAATTTCCTATCATCTACTTTACCTCTAATTCACTGGGAGAATTAATGAGGATTGACATGGCCGCTCTTTCTTGTGCCGTGAAAGCCAACATGGAGCTGTTGATAAGCGGGACGTGGTGGCTGAACAATGGGCTGCTGGTTATAGCCTAATCGTTTATTTTACATTACATCCAGGCTTTCATTAGTTTCCAAAGTGAAAGAGGCAACGGAAATATATTAAATAATGCTAATTATCTACAGTTATAATGATTATCACATTTATCAAGGTACTGCAGATATGCTGCGTTTTAATTAAAAAAAATGACTTTAAAATGAATATACCTTCATCTTTAATGCACATTATCTCTGAAAGGTCACCTCTATGCAGTGTTGTAGACATGTCGAGGACAAAGCCATGCAACTGATAGGCCATCTGTTTCAGAGATTGATAGCTCACCGCTGCTATCAATGGTACGCCCATGTGCTTATTAGCATTCAGTAGATCTTCATTGTTTTCCTTCAAGGACGGCGGAGGTGTACAACACCATATAAAATGACATTTCTGAATAATAGAAATGCAGGAGAAGGAGTGGGAGAAATAAACAGAGGATAGTGAAAAATAATGCACCACTGTCAACATGTGCTTGAAATACAACCGACTGACTTGCGACGTTGCGAAGCCCTCAGAGCTCGTCGATTCAGGCTGAGAAACATCGGGAAGAGTGGGGGTGCGGCTTCAAAGATCTGTCATGTTCCAGGACGACTTTAATGGCTGAGCGGGAGAACGGAGCTGCGGTGACATCCACATCATAGACACCCTGAGGACTTTTATAAAAGATAGAAAACTGAGGGTGTCAATGTCTAGATGTAAAATGGTGAAGGGGGATTACCTTCATTTCTATTTTAAATATGTTTGCGAATGGACAATCTTCCATCCTATCTTTCTTTTGTTTTCAACTTTTCTAATAGCAGATGTCTCTTACTGTGAAACTTGTTGGCACTTTAGTTGGGGACATATTTCTACACTTTACAACAGGGGTGGGGAACCTTTTTCCTCTCAAGGGCCATTTCAATTTTTACAATATCCTCAGAGGGCCGTACAAATTATTGATCTCTGCTTAAAAAAACTAAAATCACAGCCCATTCATTTCATGCTGTGCAAAGAAAAAGCAACCTCTTAATCCAGATATCTCACCGTGACTCGTGCATGCATGCACGTGCACGGTGTGGCATGACCACCAAAACAGAAAGATATGGACACAAGATGTGTGCAAATGTATTTAGTTTCCTATCCATGTGAACATGGTTTAAGTGGGGGGGGACCTATCCTCCTCTAGGGGTGTCCGGGGGGGTGATTCTCACGAACTTGGTGTAACATGAGCCAAAACAGTTCGATGCAGATTTTGAAAATTATTTTTCTCATTAGTATCAACCAGGTTCTAAATGAACTAGTCGTAGTAAAAGAAAAGTTCTGTATATGTTTTAAAACACATTTTTAGAGAGTTTTAACGAGTCATTGACCAAATAAATTCATTACCACAACACATTTTCAATTGATGATAACTAAATATTTGAGTAAATGTTTGGCATTTTATTTTTTAACGTATGCTGCTGTCAATAGTCACAAGTAGTCACATAGTGTAATAATTCAGGTAAATATATAATAATATAATAATTTTAGTTATTAACTTCATTACCGTAACACAATTTTATGTTCCACACATTGACTTTTACTGTGGTGTAAATTGTACAATTGATTGAAAAAAGACAATTTAAAAATATGAACAGACATATCAAACATTTCCTGTACAAAATGAAAATTTGAAGGTTTTCCATATTCCTATCAAAATATTAACTTATTAAGGAAGTGTTATGGTAATGAAAAGAGCATGTCGGTAATGAAAAGCTTTTGTTATGGTAATGGCCTTACATGGAGAAGAGATATACTACTGCTTTATCGCTTTTCGTATACATGTATATGCACACACACACAATTTTGAATTGCACCTTTACCTTTTATATACTGTCTCTTTACACACACAATAGACAATAGTAACGTAACGTTTGTTACATGATACATAATGTACCTGTATAAAATCACCGCTGCCGGCAGGGAGCGGACCTTGTATGGTCCTTGGAAAATGCGGCGGTGTTTTTCCACTCTAAACTTTTCCAGGGCTCTGTAGAAGTCAAACTGTTCAATGGGTGGTCCTTAAATGCAGATTCTTATCAGGACGTCGAGATTTTCTGCTTTTATTCCCTGCCCTTGGTCTTTATGAGATTTTGAATGCTGAATCCACGTCCGCACGGCACCGTGCGCATTGGAATGACCGAGATTGCAGCCAGGAGCTTTGTGGTTTCAGGTAGGAAGCCAGCATGTTGTGTAGCCATGATCTTCACCAACTCCTGGAAGGAATTGTTGCTGTAGTTTGCATGGACCAGCTCCTTAAAAGGTGACCACTCTGCGCTGCAGGTGTCCGTGTCAACGATAGGTTCCTGTCCCGCTGGGCACAAGTGATCCAGGATGGTCTGCAGCTCATCGCGTCCAAATCGCGCACGTTCAGTGTTGTTCCGTGGGAGACACCATGGGTCAAATATGCGAAAAGCGGAAAAGAGGCCGATGTCGGGGAAACGATCTTCAATATTCTGGATGAGGGTGTCGAGGAAGCGCTGCCTTACACCATCCACGGCCTGCCGCATCGCCCTGGTGGCCTTTATCTTTTCTCCCTTAAAATACATCTCGCCGTTTTTCTCCGCAATGTTGGCCAGGAATTCTTGGAATTTTGGGCCGCTTTCATCTCCAATCTGCATGGCTCACAGCGCATTGATCGTTGAGGTTACAGCAGGCTGAACGTTATCAGTGTCCAGGATGACATGCATTTCTTTAAGCCGTGCTTGCCGAGAGCTGCTGTTGGAGAAGTATCCATAGATGCTGCCCACCGTCCTCTGGTAGCGCTGGAGGGATGGTATCGCCACAGCAGCCTGCTGGGCACACAAGTTTAGCTTATGTGCAGCGCAGTGTGTGCCACCGATGGCTGGGTTTTCCCTTTTAAAACGCGCCACAAACCCATTTTCTCTTCCAGTCATAACCGCTGCCCCATCTGTATGGACGCCAGTTACGTCGTTCAGGTCGATGTTGTAATTTTGCAACTGCTCCTTAATGGTTTGCGTTACGGTAGCAGCGTCGCATGCAGTAATCTTTGTGTTGCACAAGTAGTGGGTTTCTAAGTCACCGTCATTTATTAGGTTAACATCAGTGCAAAGAAGCTTTTCCACCGAAATGTCCGTGGACTCGTCAGTCATGAGCCTCAAATCCTCCTTCAGCACATTACGGCGCACTGCATGTCCTGCACTATGTCGTTGTGAGGGCTTCTCTGAAACGCGTAGTTCTGCCAAGGTTTCACATCCCTGCAGAATGCACAGTTCATTCAAGCTTTTGTTTTTGTATGTCAGCAACAGTTCTTTTGCCAGGTAATACACGTTCCTCTTGGCCGCAATTATCGCCTTTGTTCTGGCACAGACCATTCGATTAACGGCAACTTGAACGTTGTTTCTTCGTAAATGCTGTGCATCTAGCACTGCTTTGTGATCCACCCCCTTTATGTGCAGTCTTCACCCTGAAGTTGGACATCCCCGCGGTGAACACGTTGTGCTGTTTTTCCCTTACACATAGTGTGCAATACATTTTATGACTTTGTTTGTTATAGCACAACCACGGGAACTTCATTTTCCAGGTTCCGACAAACTTCCTTTTGTTGTGGCTGACCGGTTTCTCTTCGTGGCTTACGGGTGTAGAAGTGACATTGTCAGATGGCGTAGGCTCTGGATGGGGTGGGAGGCTAGATGACGACAACTCCGGCCCCGGGGCACCTGCACGGGCGGGGGATGCTGGCGGAGAATAGGATGGCGGCAACTCAGGCTCGGGCTGAGAGCCAACGGCAAGGCTCGCTGACAGTACACTTTTTTCCGTCACAGGAACCGGCTTTGCTGGCAGCGAAAAAAATCCCACCAGCCTCCTTTGCCCCTCCAACAGAAGGATGTCATTTTCCTTTTTGTCATTTAAACCAGGGGTTCCCAAAGTGTGGGAAGGTGAGCCTCCCCTCAGAGAACATAATCACAGCCGCGCCCCCCCTCCCAATTATTATTGCTATTATTTAGGGATGCTCCGATCGATCGGTCACCGATCGAAATCGGCCGATACTCACTCTCTCCCGATCGATCGGTGCTCTCTAAACATGCCGATCGCGAGAGCCGATCGCATGACGTAAAATACATGACACTTTTCTCTGTGTGCGGCAAAACAAGCTCGCTAAAATGGCTTCACCGGTCTGGCATTATTTTAAGGTGTCCGAAAAAGACAGTAAAATAGCGGTATGCAACGTGTGTGAAGCAGAAATCCTGCAGCTCCGCCCGCCGGACCGGTAAGCGGAGCGAAACACACAAGAGTTAGACCTAACACACTTTGCTATTTTATCTACCTCTGGAACAAGCTAAACTAGTCATTATAAATATATGTATTCTTCACTGTCGGGTCACTCATTACTGGATCAGTGAGCTGCATGAGATACTGACAGGCTGTGAAAGGGGGGAGAGAGGAAAAGAGAGCGCTTCCGCTCATTTCTCCCGTGTTATTATCCAAAGTGAATGTAAACTTGAATAATGTACATCATTTTAATGTAATAATTAAGTTGGTTGTTGTTTGTGGAAGCTCCAGTGAATGAGCCCCATTAACTGAGTTTTAAACATCACTTTAAATGGAAGATTTAAAGTGATGTTTAAATCTTCCATTTAGGCCCTGCCCACTGGATCGGATCGGCGATCGGCCCCGAAATTGGCGATCGGAGCATCCCTACTATTATTATTATTGTTGTTGCTATAATGCAGGGGTATTCAATTGCATTTCAAAGAGAAAATGTAAGGTGAGAAAATGTCATAATAGGCTCTGTTTTAGCTACCTTCTTATTTTTTGATTGGCTGAGCATCACCTCCTTAAAACATTAAACAATAGCTTTTTTAAACCTCTTTATCTTTATGTTTTAAACATGTTGAGGTTAAGGATTGCAGCTTCCTCATACGTTGCACTCGGAGAGAAATAGTTGAGACAGTTGAGATGTCTTTAGCAGCAGGGAGGAGTAACGTTTCACCAATGTTGTGTGTGAGGTTTACCTGCCTTAGCTATCCGTAACGCCACTCGGTATAATGCTTCTGTTGCCTTTGTATTCACAGTGCTAAATGTGTCAATGACAATTTTAAGTCACTGCAATTCCTTGAGCTTCCGGTCAAAAAACTCCTGTGGCTTGGTCACCAAACATGGGTGTTTCGTCTCAATATGACGCCGGAGTTTACATGGTCTCATACTATCATTAGCTAGCACCTCGTTGCAGATAACACACTGTGGCAGTGGAGTGTCATCAGGACCGGTCCATGAAAATCCTAGCTTCAAATAATCATTGTCATACTTCCTCCGTTTTCTGACAGACGCTGTCTCCTCTCTCACTTTAGGTAACTTCACTAAAAATCTATCCATATTTTGCCGCTCGCATAAAGTTAGCTGAAGTTAACTAGCTAGATTTCACTGTTTCTCTTTATTTTTTTCTGGCGGCTGCACCTCCCTTGAAGCTCTCTGGCGCCCCCCAGGGGAGGCGCGCCTCACACTTTGGGAACCCCTGATTTAAACGATAAAAATTGTCGTTCTTCTCTCGGATAAATCTTTTTTTTTTGTGCCGCCTCGGCTCGAGTTGAGGGCGGTCCGAGCTGAAAAAGGGCATCCAATGACGGCAAGACGGCCCCCTGGCGGAAACACTGGCTCAGTCTCTCTCTCTCTCTGTCTCTCTCTCTCTCTGTCTCTCTCTCTCTCTCTTTCTCAGTCTCTCTCTTTCTCTGTCTATCCCTCTTTCTCACTCACTCTCTCTCTCACACACAATGTGAAGATGTCCTGTTCTAACCTCTCTCTTTCCTTCCTTCTGTACACTTCCAGCAGCTCTGGGTTGCTGTACACCAGAGGTGCCCAGTACGTCGACCGCGGGGGCAATGCTGGTAGATCGCGAGTCATTCATAAAAAAAAAAAAATCCAGTTCCGTTAAAACAGACAAAACAGGTTCTGATCCCTCCTCCCTTGGCCTCCCTGCCACTTAATTCAGGAGTTTACTTGATTGACAGAAAAAGCGACCTATCGCTTTCCAGTCTGTTAACCCAGAATGCAAAGCGATACAAAATCAGTCAAGTGCCGGGAAAACTCAAATTAAGTTAAAGAGACTAACAAGAGACAAACAACAAAATGAGTGCGGGACCAAGCAAAAAGCTAAAGACATACCACTTCCACCCAGAATGGGAGGAAGAATATTTTGTTGTGATGTCACATTCAAAGGTTATTTGCCTTATTTGTAAAGCAAGCATCGCTCTGCCAAAGAAAGGTAACGTGGAGAGGCATTATCGGAGTGTTCACAAGGCATATGACAGCGACTTCCCTCCGAGTAGCGAGGCGGGGCAGTTTACACACACGCGGCTGCTACATGCAGCAACACATGGATGAGATGGCGGAGAGAAGCGCTCCAAGGTGTGGTTAAATGTTACCCGTCTTGAGGTGGACAATGCTCCTTGCCAAGAGTGTTTAGCATGTAAGGGCGGTAACACGAGCAATTTATCTAAACATTTAGCAAAAATGCACCACATTCAGACGGAGGAATGCGCCGGGTTCGACTGTCTTTCTAGTAGCTCTGTAGCTCCATCCACGAGTAACGTTTCCACGTCAGGTGTTATGTATGCTAGCAGCAACACACGGAGTTAACTCAATTATACAACAATGGGTTAATGATTAGAGGTAACCGAGTTATTTAGTTTGTTAAAGTTTCAGCTATTCTGTTTACAGTTCTGTCATCAGATTATTTAATATATTGCTTTCCCTCTGATGAGAGAGGACGCTGGCGTTGCTTGTTCGCCGCTTCTCCGTCTGCGTTTTAACTTCTCTTGCCTCGTAAAAAGTGTTCGTTTTGACTGCTGGATTATATATAGCCTTCTTTTCTGTCATAACTGTGTGATGATCGCGTTGTTCAGTTTTTCATCCGGCTACTCACCATTTCTGTGGATCAGCTGTCTGGGGCTAGCTACCTGTCAGCTGTTAGCATCGACCGCCGCCGAATCCCGTTTTCCCCTGGGTTTTTGGTCCGGACTTCCACCTCTCTCGCCACCTGGATTATCCCTAAACCGGATTGACTGTTGCCGCGAGGGCCGAACTGTCCGTGAGTTAGCTCCGATCATTGCACCGCGGAGTGCTGTTGCCCGAGGCTCGGTAGCTGGCCGGTTAGCTGCTAGCCGGTTAGCTGCTGTGGATATGGTGCTCCAATACTCCACTCTCCAACTTCGGAGTTTTTTCAGCTCTGCTGCACCAGTCTGCCTGGATGCCATCAGGACTCTTGCAGCGCCCCCGCTACATACACAGATCATCCCGCTACAAATTTATTCACACAAATTGTAGTATTCCTGTAGTACAATCGGCTCTGCACTTCCGTGTTGCTTGTCGACGTCATCTAAACACACGTCACGTGCGCACCAGCTGTTTGAAGCCCCTGGCCTGCTCTGACAGTAGCACTCCTCCTGTCTCCTCTGCAGCCACCTTCATGCTGCTTAATACCCGCTCCCTCAATAATAAAGCATTACTCATCCATGACATCATCATTGATAAGAAACTTGATTTCTTATGTTTAACGGAGACATGGCAGAACCAGCAGGATTTCTTCGCTCTCAACCAAGCTACTCCCCCAGGCTATGTTTACCTCCATAAACCTCGCTCCACGGGCCGCGGCGGCGGGCTGGCTGTTATCCACCGAGCAGGTATCCGGGTCAGGGAGATTCCCTCTCCCAATATCACATCATTTGAGTGTATTACATTCTCGCTCTCCGGATCACCTCTACTCCAGGTTGCCCTGATTTACCGCCCCCCCAAAGCTTCCACCACCTTCATGTCCGAGCTGAGTGAGCTTCTGTCCTCTCTCTGCTCTAAATCACCTTCCACCTATCTGCTGGGAGATTTTAACATCCACGTCGACTCCACCAGCTGTAGCTTTGCCACAGAATTTCTGTCACTTCTGGACTGCCTCAACATAACACAGCATGTCCAGGGCCCCACTCACTCCAAAGGTCACACGCTGGATCTAGTCTGCTCCACTGGTGCCCCCCCCTCTCATCTGCAGCGCCTAGATCTGGCAGTATCAGACCACCATGCCATCATCTTCATCATCCCTATCCCCCTGCCCAAGCAGCGCCCCAGGCGCACAATCACCTTCAGAGACACCAAATCAGTGAGTGCATCAGCCCTATCAGACCTCCTCATAACCCACATGGCCCCGGCTCTCTCCGACACCTCGCCGGACGTGTTGGTGGCCCGCTACAACACTGCCCTCTCTCTCAGCCTGGACTCTCTGGCTCCCCTCAGAAGCCGGACGGTGTCTTTTCTCCGCCCGGCACCATGGTTCACCTCTGATCTTCGCACAATGAAGCAAACTGGTCGTCGGTTGGAGCGGCTTTCCAGACGAACTGGCCTCACCGTCCACCGTATGGCCTTGGTGGACCATGTAAGGTCCTACAAGGAGGCTCTCTCCAAGACCAAGACCGCCTACTACTCCTCCCTCATCACCTCACAACAAAATCACCCCAGATCCTTGTTCTCCACCATCAACCGACTGCTCCGCCCCCTCCCTGCCACGCACACTGCTGAAGCTCCTGACCTCTGCTCCAAATTCCTCAACTTTTTTCAGGCTAAGGTGATCTCCATTCATCAACAACTCCTGGTGCCCGCCCCCTCCCCCTCTCTGCACTGGCCCCTGACACAGAAATGCACACTCCCAGCTCAACCCCTCAATCCCCAATGCTCTCTCTCCTCCTTCTCCCCAGTGGATGTTCCACTGGTCTCGAAGCTGGTGACCAATGCTAAGGCCTCCACCTGCTCCCTTGACCCCATGCCCACGGTGCTGGTCAAGGCCTGCCTTCTCACCCTCTGCCCCATCATAACAGACATCATCAACTCCTCTCTGTCATCTGGAATAGTTCCCTCCTGCTTCAAAACCGCCTCCATCACTCCCATCCTCAAGAAGCCTGGTTTGGACCCTGAGGAGCTGAACAACTACCGACCGATCTCCAACCTTCCTTTCCTTAACAAAACTTTGGAAAGAGCAGTTGCCGCCCAGCTTCATCAACATCTGTCCAACCATGAGCTCTACGAACCCCTACAGTCAGCCTACAGAGCACATCACAGCACAGAGACCGCCCTCCTCAAGATCACTAATGACCTCCTTCTCGCTGCTGACTCCGGACAAATCAGTATTCTCATCCTCCTCGACCTCTCTGCTGCTTTTGACACTGTTTCTCATACAATCCTCCTGAAATGCCTCTCTGACAACCTTGGCATCACTGGCACAGCTCTGTCATGGTTTCAGTCCTATCTCTCAAACAGGTCTCAGTTTGTTAGCATCAGCGGCTCATCCTCCCCCCTCGGCCCCAGTCAAACATGGTGTCCCCCAAGGCTCCGTGCTTGGTCCCCTACTTTTCACCATTTACATGCTCCCCCTTGGCCAGATCATACGTCAATTCGGTCTCAATTTCCACTGCTACGCTGACGACACTCAGCTCTATCTCAGTACCTCACCATCCGCCCAGCTACCTCCACAGTCTTTGGTCAATTGTCTCCATGGCCATAAAAACCTGGATGACAGCAAATCTACTCAAACTCAACAGTAAGAAGACTGAGCTCATGGTTGTGGCCCCCAAAGCACTGCTCCGGAAGGTTGGGGATCTCCTCCTCCACATTGACGGCTGTTCCATCTCCCCGTCTCCCGAAGTCCGTAACCTGGGTGTCATCCTTGACTCCACTCTCTCATTTCAGTCACATATCAAATCCGTCACTAAATCTGCCTTCTATCACCTCAGGAACATCTCCCGTCTACGACCATCACTCTCTGATTCCGTGGCCGAGACCCTCATTCATGCATTTGTCTCCTCCCGGTTGGATTATTGCAACGGAGTCCTGTTCGGGGTTCCCAGTAAAGCCCTGGACAGGCTCCAGTATGTGCAGAACTCAGCTGCCAGGGTGCTCACTCACACCAAGCCCTGGCAGCACATCACCCCCACCCTGATCCACCTCCACTGGCTCCCAGTCAAGCACCGTATCACTTATAAACTCCTTCTTCTGACTTACAAATCCCTCCATGCCCTCACCCCCCAATACCTGTCTACCTTCTCCGCTACCCACACTCCATCCCGGAACCTAAGATCATCTGGACAGGATCTCCTCTCCACCCCCCCGCACCAGGTTGCGGACTTTCGGTGACAGAGCCTTCAGTGTGGCATCCCCCACTCTCTGGAACTCTCTCCCCCCCCCAAATCCGCAGTGCCCCAACCCTGGACAAATTCAAAAAAGCCCTCAAAACGCACCTTTTTACTAAGGCTTTCCCCACTGTATACTATAGATAGTTTAATAGGTTTATTTTTCCGCTACATCACCCCCCCCCCCCACCCCCCCTTAACCTGTCTGCCTCTTTTCCCCCTCCTCCCCCCCCCCCCCCCCCCCCCCCCCCCCCCCCCTACCCAAATTGTAAAGCGACCTTGGGTTTCCTGAAAGGCGCTATAAAAATATTATTTATTATTATTATTATTATTATTTAATACGATTTGTTAAAACATTGTTGTTTCTTTTGATGTGAAATATTATTTATTTAATTTAAATAAAAAGCAATGTTAATTTTGTAAACAATTTGTTAATTTAATAATATATGTATTTTTGAATCAAGTATTAATCTTTATTGTCTTCATTGTTAGTTTCCACATGCCTAAAACAACCTCAAGCTAAATCTAAAAGTTGATGGCTAAATAAGAGCGTTTGAGAAATTGTGCAAGGCATACAGTAATAGTCTGAATAGTCGATTAGTCGTTTCATTAATCGATTATCAAATTAGTCGTTTGTTGCAGCCCTATTATCCCATCTATAAATAAAACATGTTATTCAGCAACCCTTGCAATTTGCGATTTTATTTTTGGTTGGTAGACCTCGGTGAGCTGGTCATTTCAAAAGTAGCTCACCAGCCCAAAAAGTGTGGGCACCCCTGCTATACACTTTCTCTCTGTGCTTCACCACCCTCACCTTGGAAGCTGCCCTTTTCCTTTCCACCTTTTCTGAACTTAATTTCAAGAGGGATTCAGTATTCATAAAATAAATTAGATTCAAATCATATATATAAATTATTTCTTTATAGTTAAAGCTCACCTTACATAGCTGCACATATTTCTTTCATTACCGCAACAATTTTGTTCATTACGGTAACAGCCTCCTATATGACATGGTAATGAATGCAGAGCATTACGGTAATGAATGACCATAACACTAGCTAGCATAATAGTTAGCATAGCCATGATGCTACAACATAAATATTTGCACTATCATTCTGGCTCTATAAATGCTACTTTTCTATTGATTTTGGAATCAATAACTTTAAAAAAACCATTATATAATACCCCATTACGGTAATGACAGTTAGTAGTGTACACTGGGGTGTCAGTAAATGGAATCTTTAACATATCTATAGCTTGACCTTGAAAGGACATCTTGTAGCCATCTTCTCTTCCATGCAATGCATCATGGGTAAAAAAAAAACAGGAATTGTAATGGGGGCCAAATAGGCAGTGCATCGGTAATGAACTTCACATGCTCCGGACACACATATTAATCCAAAAATATTTTAATTCATAAATCTTAGACCCAAGATAATTATGTTACCAGTAAGAATGTACCATTTCAACAATTTTTTTGTATTTATGTATGTATTAAATTGTGCAGATTTATTGTGATATTTTGGGGTTAAATGTAAAAAAATAAACTCCGGACGCATTACGGTAATGAATTTCTACATGGAAAAATTGTGAAGAAAATATGAATTACTACCTCAACTACAAAAATAGCAATAGTACCACATACAATACACAATGCAGTTTGATATAGAATTGATTATTTTGATTATTTTTGTAATTTTGTCTGTCAATTCCTCACAGACATGACCAAAGGTGGTTTCGTGAGAATCACTCTCCCCGGAAAGATAATTTTTTAAATGTTGAAGTTAAAAGCATCAATCTGGTGCACTTTGAGAGCATCATTAGGAGATCTATGGATACATCTCTCAACACCCATATGAAACAGAACTGGAAGCAGATTTATTTTTCTTTATGGATATTTTACAAATCACTCCTCTTTCAAACTGTATTCTTGTTTATTAATAACAACTTTTTTTTACCGTCATATAGTATTTTATACCTGTTTACTTTATTCTCTTGTTTTTTTATAACTATAATGATCATATAAAGATGTGCCTTTACCTCACTGGTTTTAGAAAAAGCTTCTTATATTCGTTAGCATAGCTAGCTAACCAGATGCTAATAACAACAAAGTTATTGACTGTATGATCAGTATGACAGATGAACAGATCGCCACTGGCTTTCAACTAAAACACAGCCACGCAGAAACTGCGGCATGTGTACGGCTCCTTATCGGTACTGCAATTTCTGAAGTGCTGGAGCCGCGACGTTCTGGTGCTCTCCGGCAGAACTGCACCCCTGTCAGTCGAGACCATAGGTCGAGACCAAGCGGCAAACTGTGGGGTAGAGCCGTGAAGCCAATACGGAAGTGCCACACACTGCAGTTCATATATTGGCCGATAGGCGATGGCTGCAGAAAGGAGCAATTTCCATAGACCCCCATGTTAAAATGCCCAACTTTACAGCAGAAAAAAAACATGTTTTCTACCCCTGGCTCCATACATTTTTATTATCGATATAGTTAGATTCCACCTTCATGATTATGGATCTGTGAGTGAATTGTTTTCTAACGCAACCCTTTTATTTATATTAGGTCTTAAAGTTTGTGCACACATTAGGGCGTGGTCACGTTGATTGACAGATACGTGCCTCACTGTCAGCTAACAGCAACTTGTCCACTCTGCTAGGCTACAACCATAGAGGCTACAACGTTAGTTAGTCATAGTACTGTACTTGACCCTTTAGCTGTGTTCGTGGTGATCGTGCCTGTTAGGGAATATTGTTACAAATACCAGATAATTAAAATGTCGTGCTGTGCGCTTGAATGTACTAACAGAACTTCCAAGAAGTCTACTTTCAGCTTTTTTCGGTGAGTAAAATGATAATATTATACATGTTAACCCCGTTAGCAGGTGTTTGTGTGCTTGTTAGCTTAGCTTGTTATGTAGTTTATTAGTCAGCTAAGGACGTAACCCTTTATACATATACAGGACTGTCTCAGAAAATTAGAATATTGTGATAAAGTTCTTTATTTTCTGTAATGCAATTTAAAAAAACAAAAATGTCATACATTCTGGATTCATTACAAATCAACTGAAATATTGCAAGCCTTTTATTATTTTAATATTGCTGATTATGGCATACAGCTTAAGAAAACTCAAAAATCCTATTTAAAAAAATTAGAATAGTTCCTCAGACCAAGTAAAAAAAAAAGATTTATAACAGCAAAACACAATCAAACATTTGAAAATGTCCATTAATGCACTCAGTACTTGGTTGGGAATCCTTTTGCACGGATTACTGCATCAATGCGGCGTGGCATGGTGGCATTGCTGAGGTGTTATGGATGCCCAGGATGCTTCAATAGCGGCCTTTAGCTCATTAGCATTGTTGGGTCTGGTGTCTTTCAGCTTCTTCTTCACAATACCCAACATATTCTCTATGGGGTTCAGGTCAGGGGAATTTGCAGGCCAATCGAGGACAGTAATGCCATGGTCAGTACACCAGTTACTGGTGGTTTTGGCACTGTGGGCAGGTGCCAGATCATGCTGGAAAATGAATTCCTCATCTCCATAGAGCTTTTCAGCAGACGGAAGCATGTAGTGCTCTAAAATCTCTTGGTACACAGCTGCATTTACTCTGGGCTTGATGAAACACAGTGGACCAACACCAGCAGCTGACATGGCTCCCCAAACCATCGCTGACTGTGGGAACTTCACACTGGATTTCAAGCAACTTGGATTTTGCTCCTCTCCAGCCTTTCTCCAGACTCTGGCGCCTTGACTTCCAAATGAAATACAAAACTTGCTTTCGTCTGAAAAGAGGACTTTGGACCACTGTGCAACTGTCCAGTGCTTCTTTTCCTTAGCCCAAGTCAGACGCCTCTTCCGTTGTCTTGAGTTCAGAAGTGGCTTGACCATGGGAATACGGCTATTGTAGCCCATTTCCCGGATACGTCTGTGAACAGTGACTTTTGATACCTGGACTCCAGCTTCAGTCCACTGTCTTTGAAGCTCCCCCAAATTCTGGAAGCGACTCTTCTTCACAATGCTGTTAAGGCTGCGGTCATCTCTCTTGGTTGTGCAGCGTTTCCTGCCACATTTCCCCCTTCCAACAGACTTTTTGTGGATGTGCTTTGAAACTGCACTCTGTGAACAGCTTGCTCTTTGAGAAATGTCTTTTTGTGTCTTACCCTCCTGATGGAGGGTGTCAATGATGGTCCTCTGGACAGCAGTCAGATCAGCAGTCTTCCCCATACTTTTGATTTAGTTTACTGAACCAAGCTGAGTGTTTTTCAAGGCTCAGGAAACCCTTGCAGGTGTTTCGAGTTAATTAGACGATTCAAGTGATTCGTTGAACACCCTACTAGTATACTTTTTCATGATATTCTAATATTTAGAGATAGGATATTTGAGTTTTCTTAAGCTGTATGCCATAATCAGCAATATTAAAATAATAAAAGGCTTGCAATATTTCAGTTGATTTGTAATGAATCCAGAATGTATGACATTTTTGTTTTTTTAATTGCATTACAGAAAATAAAGAACTTTATCACAATATTCTAAATTTCTGAGACAGTCCTGTATACAGTTTAGTTTATGATTCAGCCTTGGGTAAGACTTTTATACTAAATCTGACCCATAATGCTAAAAGGGAGCAAATGTGAAAATGGGACCCAATTATCCCAGTGGGGCCGCCGGAGTCCACGCCGCCAAAGCTAACGGGGCTGCAGGGGGCTAGCTCGCTATCGCGTCCCGGCCATAGGTCCCGGCGGTCGTAGCTAGCCCCCTGGGGCTCCGTTAGCTTCGGCCAGCGGCGGAGTCCGGCATTATAACTGGATATCAAGGAATGCATCGAAACGCGGACTTGGTTCGCCTGTAGCCCGCTGTAGTATTAGCTAAATAAATGATGTTGAGCAAGGTTTATTAAGCTGAACACCGCCACAATTATTCTGCTATGTATCGGTACTTATTTTATTTTATTAACGTGTGAATGACAAGCATTAAGAATAATACCAAATAGCTAATTATCTTGCAGATTGTCTCGTTTGATTATGAATGTAACGTTTATATAGTGGAAATACACTGTTTTATTCATTTAATTTCAAACCTTTATTTAGACAGATAGGTCCCTTGAGATCATGGATCTCTTTTACAAGGGAGACCTGCATCAATTAGTTCCACATGAAACATAAAAACAAACAATAGAGGACATCATATTTACATATTCACCAACACTTACAAACACCCATAGTGTCATAAAGCATTTCGTGCAGACGTGCCTTAAAAACATTCAGAGAAACAAAAGTGAAAAATTTCAAATTGGACTGTAGGCTGTTCCAAGCAAGTGGAGCTGCGCACATAAAAGCTGTTTTACCTAAGACAGTCCTCACTCTTGGTACATCTAATAAGACTACATCCTGTGATCTCAGACAATAGCTGCTTGCAACTTTCTGCTTTACCAGAGAACAGATGTAATACGGGAGTTTGCCCAACATAGCTTTATAAATAAAAGTGTACCAGTGACTGAGCCTCCGTACAGAGAGTGATGGTAAACCTGCCTTGGTATACAGTGTATAGTGATGTGTAAGCGTTTTACAATTTGTGACAAATCTCAGAGCACTGTGATACGCAGCATCCAATTTGCTCAGGTAATTGGCAGGTGCATTCATATACAACAAATCACCATAGTCCAGCACAGGTAAAAAGGTCACAGTGACTAGCCTTTTCCTGGCCTCAAGCGAGAAACAGGACTTGTTTCTGTAAAAGAACACTAGCCTAACCCTCAGCTTTTTAAGCAGGTTATTGACATGATGTTTAAAAGTGAGACAATCATCAAGCCAGATACCAAGGTATTTGTAACAGGCAACAACTTCAAGTTTTGTTCCTTGCGTAGTTACAATATCTGAAACAGGCTCTGGCGTCTTTTTTGCTTTTGAAAAGAGCATTACCTTGGTTTTATCCACAGCTTAGCTTAGCTTAGCTTCTTAGCCTGAGCTAGGTCTGGAACGTCACGCTCGTTGGCAGCAGGTCCCGCGCTGTCCCGCCTCTTTGCCCTTATTTGGAGCAGGCGGGAGTTAGACTCTGACGTCACTGTCAAGCCGTTAGTAGCCGACTCCGCCTACTTAGGGCTTCACAGCAACTCTGCAGAATCCTATGGGTGACGTCACGGACCCTACGTCCATTTATATATACAGTCTATGGTCGAGACATACACCACGTGATGACACGTTAGGCTTGTGTTGTGTTCAAGGACCCTGACCTTGGCCAGAAAAAACAGGCACTCGCTTATTTAATATTTTTGCGGTCTAGATTTCTTACATTTTTTTCTTTTTTGCGTGTGTTTATAAATTACCTCGAGGGACGTACAAAATTGTCTCGCGGGCCGCGGAGGTTCCCCACCCCTGCTTTACAAAGTAATTCAAATCCCTCAGAGTGAAAAATATACATCTGTGCAAGATATGAAGTCAACAATGTTCTTGGCACTTGTGGTAGCAATTTAATTGAAATGTCAGTCGAGAGACAGCGACTCCAAATCTGCACAATCTGTGTTTCTGTCTATCTGGTGTCTTCGTTTTCTTTTTTTCTGTCTTCACTTTCTCTGCTCGGAGTTACAACTTCAACTTTCAGCCATATAGCCGAGGACATGCATCAGGTGACGCACTCTGTCGCACTTATTTGACCCATCACCCCAACAATGGAGGCTGACCCTGAGCTGCACCTTCAATTAATCATCTAACCTTCCCTTCATGCCACCGTCCGCCCCCCCTCCCTCTTCATCTTCCCATCTGACCTGACCTGAGGCGGCCGGGGAAAAAAAAACACCCTCCACTGCTTTCTCCTTCCTACGAGGGTCTAAATACACTCGTCCACCATTCAGCATGACTGCCAGTATCAATTTGACGGAAGTAAATACCCATCACCGTCTGGGGGCCACGAGCAAGCTTCCCACCCCCTCTTCAACTTCAACGTAGTTCAACCTTATTACGCTCAGCTGGGAAGAGAATTGCATGAGCGGAGAGGACCGTATTTAGAGTTAATTGCCTTTGGCAGGTTAGGACATCAGTTCCACCGTGCGCCCAGGCAGATGGTTCACTGGAAGCAGGTTCAATCAACTAATTGTCAAGTTCTGATAGGGCTTTGGGGGGAGCGTTGACCTCCAGGTGAAGGTTGAGCGACACAAGACAGACTGAACAGCTGAAGGTCTTCACAGGTATTCTTTTGCATGCTTCCAAATGTGCTAAATCAACCTTTAAGACATGTCTGCCCCTCTAAACATCACATAAAGTGTGTTTGGACTTTTGGGAATTCACAACACACACATACCACAAGCTTGGTATGCATCAACAAATGCACGTACAAAGCGAGGCCCCCCAACTTGAGCACATGTCCTTGCCGTTGCCTTGAGCTGTGGCCTTTAGTGCTCAGGGAATTTGAGGGGGGTGTAAATAAAGTTGTTGAGGTGTAAATACTTTAAAAGCAAAAGGAGAGGAATTCAGCACAAAGAGGTTCAAGAAGGAGGTGATAGTGACCAATCAACACTAACACTGACAGATGCTGTGTGCTTTTCCTTATTTTTGCAAAGCTTATACCGTCTCCATTTCAAAAGCTAAAGGTACAAAAGCTAGCAAAGGTATAAAAAAGGCTAGAGCCAGACACTGACTTGGACAGGATATGAAACAAGATAAAGTGGGAGGAAGTGACGGAGTGGGTGAGGTGAGATGGATGGAGCGTACTTTAGGGAGCAGAGGGAGAGTGATGACAGGTCAGGTAAGCCCATGGGGCTTGTGTCAGTGAATAATCTTCACATTAGCGTTGACTCATTTAAATAATATGGATGGCTCAGCAGATACAATGTTGCTACAGGAATATTAAACCCTCATCTGCCTTTAAACAAAGTTATCTTTGCAAACAAAACCACCTTTGCTTGATGTTCTGGGTGTTTAATAAACCAAATACAGTTGACTGCTATGCTTAAAAGTAAAATATCTGCAAGATACACTATTTGAACTATCTCAAGTGATGTTCTAAGACACCTTGAAGTAGTCACAATCATATTTTGAAATTAAACATTTCAACATGCATTCCCCGATTTATATAAGTTTATGGAACAGTATTGCCTTGCATTTTTAATTTGCATTAATAATCTAAATCGGAAAAGTAACTTTAGCTGTAAAAAGTCCAATATTTACCCCCACAATTGTAGTGCAGTAGAAGTAGAAAGTGTAATGGGGGTACTGGAAGTACTTGTAACTCATGTGAACCCCCTTTCAGCAAACATGAAAAAAACGTCAGTCTAATAATAATGATAATAATAATACATGAGACTTGTATAGCGCTTTTCTAGAAACTCAAAGACACTTAAATTAAGTTATTTCAGTGTGATTATCAGGCTCTGATTAGTATGTTTAAATTATTTACTGTATCACTAGACATGAAAAAATTACTAAATCAATTCGGCATTTGTTTTCGATCAGGTTTCATTAATCCAAACAGCATTACTTAGGTTGGCAGGACTGCCATGCAATTACAAACCGCTGCTCTGCTGCATGAAATTAGAAAACCTACATTCTCTTTTGAGCATGAAGCTGACCAGCGCAATTGAATGCAGGAGGTCAAGGATGAGTTCATGTTCACAAGGTCGGGGCTTTAGAGCAACAATAAACTGTAATGGTGTTTGGGACCCACCGTTTTAAATCGGCTATCTTGCGATCAGCGCAACTCATTCACTTTGCTGATATTGGAATTTGCTTAACGTATACAAATTGTCTCAGTGTTGGTGGTTCTACACTGGCAGTCTTTTTTTATCAAAATGTCTTAAAAGATATCACCAAATCATGTGACACAGGCACAGGGAGCAAGTGTGCCCCGGGGAAGTCCTTTTGTTTACTGCGATGTGGATCAGGCCTCGGTTTAGATGGAACATGTAATGCCTCTAAGCAGCTTGCAGCTCTGGCTTCTCTCTGACAGGATATCCGTCATGAAACGTGATAGTCTCTCATTCGTCACTGAGACACTCAAAGTCAGCTTCCCCCCCGCTCTCGCAGATTACACATTCGATCCACTTTGGATCTCTCTATTCGTCATGTGTGAATTGTTGTGCTGTTGACTGCGTTGTTATGATGCACTTGATAAACGCCAAAGGGGGCTTCAGCTAAAACCTCACGTTGGCAGAAAAATAAGACAGCCAGCCGTGACTGAAATCTCACCTTGACTTTGACGGAGCAAGAAACCGCAATGTGCTCTGCCACAGAAACAGGGCAGGTGAGAGTTTGAGGGATGAGTTAAGTCGGCATTATTCTCATCAGGCGCAATGACAGCTCCGGTGTATTGGATTTGTCTCCCTTTTATTTATTTATTTTTATATTTTTTTAACAGCCATAACTCATTCTGTCCGTGTAGCCACTGAGCCGCAGTAAAGAAGTAAAGGAGTGTCGTTTCAGTGGGTTATTGAATTGTTTTGTATGCTCTTATTTTAGTGCAAATGAATTCAGTTCATATTTGAGTGCAGGGCTTCTAGCTCAAGGTGTCAAATGAAGTGTGTTACACAAGCTGCTCGGCCTTGGGAGAACTGTGCGGCTTTCACCGAGCAATCCTTTGTGTCTGTGTGAGAGAAAGAGAGAGTTGATGGTCTCTGTGTTTCCTCACACAGTATGAGCTGCACGTGCGCAAACACCAGTGTGCATTAGCGGGCAAGCAATAGGGATACCAACTCCTTTTCACAGTGGTAAGAGTATTGAAAGTTGCGTTGACATAGCAACCGTGACGAAAGCTATAAATCACATTAATGGTCCCTCTCATTGTGCCTCTAACTTGATCAAATTCAGGTGCTGAAAAAATGATGGCTCCCTGCACAGAGTTCAGCGTTAGCCGAAGTGAAGGCGGCAGGTCACAGTGACAAGATGGTAGTTCCATGTGCAGATCCTTTTAGTACCATAACCTCAAACTTTATAGATGCTGCCTATTGTAGGCTTTTTGTGTTTTTTTATCTTTGAAACATTTTCTACAAATATATAAAGTCTCCCATTGAGCCTCTGTATATATTATTTTTTTAAATCACATCAATAAAATAAATGTTTCCTTCCAGATGGAAGGGTACATTTACAGGTGCTCTTATTGTTGCAGGTAATTGCCGCATCATTGCTTACTGTTGAAGTTATCAGTCCATTAAATGGCTGTTATCAGTTGTTATTACTGCCATTGTAGTTCTTTGGACGGGACAAAATGGGCAAATGCGGTAACCCACTGGGATAACGTCCTGAATAGAGAACCGCAGTGACGCGTCCTAAAACCCGGAAGTAAACTCCTTACGGTTCCTTCGTCAAAAACCAATGCAATTTCTCCATAGGATTTTGGAAAATAACTCGAAAATAAGGTCTGTGGTTGACGCGTCACTGTGGTTCTTTATTGACACAAAAACAACTTATTTAGGTTTGATAAAAGATCAGGGTCTGACTCGGGCCCCGAGCATTATTCATCCATCAAAAAGTACAATAAATGTCACAATTATTAAATAACTTTAGATCAGATATGTGGGGCCGTCAAGCAACGTGTAAAAAATAGGGCTGTCAGTCGATTCAAATATTTAATCACGATTAATCGCATGATTGTTCATAGTTAATCGCGATTAATCGCAAATGAATCGCACATTTTTTATCTATTCTAAATGTTCCTTAGAGGGATATTTTTCAAGTTTTTAATACTCTTATCAACATATGAGTGGACAAATATGCTTTATGCAAATGTTTGTTTATTATCATTTGATCAATGACAAATATTCTCATGAATATTAAACATAACAACCTCTGAACATAAAAAATATCCGCCTCAATTCAACCTGGAACCTCTCTCATACAATACAATAATACAAAGTGTGTGTGTTTGTGTGTGTGTGTAGGTGTCCACATCCGTAGCCTGTTATTGTCTCATTATACCGCACTGTGAATGAATTAAAAGTAAATATATAAGTCATCATGAACACATCTGTCCATCAAACAGAGGGCTGCTGTGCCTCCTGTCATCATTAATGGACGTCTCTTTAAAATGACCGCTCAGAGGAGTTCTCATTTCTCTAACCGCCTGCTGCTTCCCCTCCTCTCTCCTCGGCTCCCCTCCTCGGCTCCTCCGCTCGCATCTCCTGTGGGCGGGACTAAGTCTCGAGGATAGGAGTCGAGGAGGGGAGTCGAGGAGGGGAGTTAGTGAAATGAGAAAGGGCCACTGTGATGGATCGTTGGAGCTATGTGCAACTCAAGGCATATGCTCGAACGGGAGCTGCCTGGACGCTGCAATCATGTTGCACTATCCGAGTGTGCTGACTTTTCGTACAATGTCCCACTGTCTGGATCAACCCGGTATCACGGCAAGACGTGAACATGTGACGATTTACCATGCTGGGAGACGTGAAGATGTCACGATTTCGTCCCTTCAAACGTGATAGTTACACGGTATTGTTAACCCATGTTAACCAGTGGGTAAGTAAGGATACAGGGCCATCTGTGATCTAATTTCAAGACTCCTAAAGAGCAGGAGACGAGTGGGTCACACACAATTAGAGAGACAATGGTCCTTCTGATTCTGGGTGAGCTGACTTCGGGGTGGAAGGGAAGTTCAGAAATGGCCTTAGGGCATAGGAACAGTTAAGCTTTGTTGGTTAGCGGGTCCTGAGGAGGTCATGAGTTGATGACTGGTAAACCCCAACAAATATGGCTTTCTTAGAGAAAGACATGTGACATTCATGAGGGACTGCAGGATGAGATGTGTGTGTTTTTGATTACTTATATTTACTATATATTAATATGTATTAATAATAGCAGTCTGTGTAACTAGAGGCTGGAAATATGAGAAAGGAAACCTTTGTATTATCTTTAAGGGAATATTCTTTATACACAACTGAAGTTTCTGGAGTGCTGCAGGATGGGCTCTGTGGGAGGAGAATCTCCCCTGACTCCTCCCCGTGGTACCACTATATCGCCTGTCTGTATTCATGTTTTCGCTCTCTCTTCTCTGGCTGTAAAAGACCGAAGGATCTCAACAGCACGCGAACCAGGGCAGGAGTACTCCTTATATTATATTATATTGTATTGTATTGCATTGGATTATTACATTGTATAATTAAAACAGATTATTGTTTAAACTGGTAACCTGGTGTGTTCTGATTTTCCTCCTGTTATGATTGTATTCAGCTCGCCAAACGACACGCGGAGGCAAGGTGGGTTGTAAAAACCTCTCTGCCACAACAAAGGCCTCACGAAATACTTTAATGCAAATTAAAATGTAAATGTGAAGGAATGTGTATATAACAAAATACATCGGTCATAAACGAAACCGGAAACAGATCCTCAAAAAAAGATCCTCAGCTCGATGATTGGATGGTTTAGCCGCAATGCATGCTGGGATTTGGTGTTTATGTGATGTGAAATCTGAAAACGTTTTTATAATAAATAAAATAATACAATTCAATAATGTGCTTTAACCACCAGTTGTCCCTTTCTATCAGCTCTGCACCGTCATGGTATAAATACAGCCTATCTACCAATTGGATCAAATATAAAAGTCAGCCGAATGAGTGTTGATACTGCAAGGAGACGTATTGTGTGAAAAGAAATGTAAGATACTGTTTAATTGCTTATATATTTATGATCCACGTCACGTTTTCAGTTTTGGCGGCAGTTCCTGTTTGTCTAGAAGTCTTCTCAGCAGGGCTCTATAAATAGAGAATTACGGCAGCTATGTAATATTTAATGCAGACGAACCGTGTATTACAATGCCGTTATATGATGACTTTCAAAGAGAAAAGCAAACACACTCGGAATAAAGTATTTTATTTTAATTAATTTACGTTTTCAGATTTCACATCACATAAACACCATATCCCAGCATGCATTGTGACTAACCATCCAAACATCGAGCTGAGGATCTTGCCTACGTCTATTTCCGGTTTCGTTTATGACCGATGTATTTTGTTATACACACTTTCGTTCACATTTACATTTGAATTTGCATTAAAGTATTTCGTGAGGCCTTCTAACATGTTTTTAAATATAACTACGGTTGTAGTTGAAGAGTTTGTAAATTAACATGAACCGAAGCTGTTGCCTGGCAACTCAATCGCACAACGTCACGTCCGTTAATTCCACATCCACATGCACGGATTAACATCGCTTTAATACATTAATGTAGCCTTTGTTTCTGCTAAAAGAGGTGTCGACCAGCTGGGACAACAAGAAAATCTTGTGACTATTAAAAAATAGGGGGTAGCATTTGCTTGGTATTTCCGGTTATTTCTCCACTGGTTAACATGGGTTAACAATACCGTGTAACTGTCACATTTGAAGCATAGACTGTATATATAAATGGACGTAGGGTCCGTGACGTCACCCATAGGATTCTGCAGGGTTGCAGAGAAGCCCTTAGTAGGCGGAGACGGCCACTAACGGCTGGACAGTGACGTCAGAGTTCAATACACTTTTGTGTTTAAAAACTCCAAATAAGGGCAAAGAGGCGGAGCCGAGGCGGGACCTCCTGCCACCGAGCTGAAAGTTCCAGAGCTAGCTGAAGCTACCAAGCTAAGCTAACATGCTCCCCGTCTGCACACTGCCGTCGCATTTTACGTTTCCAAGGTAAGCGGACATGAAACTATTCAGCAAAACTATAAATAATAATCTAAGTTATTGAGTTTTTACCATAATACTTCAGAATCTTAAAATCCCTTAACTTTGTATACAATTGTGCTAAATTCAACACTGGAATCAAGCAAATATTAATGTTTGCATGACATTAGTTATTTATATTTTGATATCACTTAACTATACGTTTAATTAATAATAATTCCTTACATTTATTATAGCGCTTTTCCAGATGCTCAAAGCGCTTTACAAATACACATTACACATGCAATGGTCAACACTGTGGACAATACCCACAGGAGCAAGTTCAGGTGAAGTGTCTTGCCCAAGGACACAGAGAAGCCCTTAGTAGGCGGCCACATTTAATACATTTAAGTCAAGCTAAGGTACATGTGATGGTAGCTAGTTAGTGCTCTTACCTGTGAGGCCTCCTCCAAACAGCATAATAACCAGACTGTATTATTAAAACTAAGTACTGTTATGGTTATCTGAGAGGACTCAAACGCAGGACACGGCAGTGTGGTTACAAAGGTTTTATTTGGAGGAGAAGGAGCGTGGAGAGTAATCCGGCTGGAGAGTATCCACTGGAGAGTAAAATAATTGATTAATTAATTTGAATAACAATTCAAGTTAGTAGCTAAAGGCATAAAAAGAAAGAAATGTATAATTCTTTCTTTAATAGGAATGTTTCTTCTGCCCTTAAAGTGTCCAAACCAGGCTTTTCTGGATAAGCGCATTTTTAAAACAGTCATTGTCCATGCCGGTTTCAGTTGGATTATTTGTCACAGTTGCTCCGATCAGATCGGTCTCCTCCATTTTGTAGATTATTTACGACTTTTGAATCCACATAAACACATCGGCAAAATCCGGCTTACTTTGATTATGTGTTTTAAACAATTTAATCCCTTTGTGAATTGTCTCCACTTCCGCGCCGTCTTTTAATTTCTTCATACAGCGGGAATCCAAATGAATTAATCCTGAGTCCAATAACCTCCAATCTCCAATAGTGCTCCTTAATTACGCTTTCATCCTCCTTAAACAAAATACTTCACATTCATCTAGTTTGTGACAGTAGTTGTAGCTTTTTTGAGAGTTTTAAACTTTAATTACCGCTGTTGCCCTCCCCCCCCCCCTTGTGTGTGTGTGTGTGTGTGTGGGGGGGGGGGGGGGCGCAACTTCCAACAGGAGTCATTTGGGGGGGCTCTTGGAAAAAGGTTGGGAACCACTGGTCTAAAGCATTTATTATTTTCATTTTTCCCCTCTTGAGACAGTGTGGTGTCCAGAAAGCTGCAGAGACTTCAGGGAGAAACCTCCGTGTGATGGACGCCCTTGTCTGTTGGTTTGGAGAGGACTGAGGGTCTTTCCTCTGCAAGGAGGACCAGGCCTGATGGAGGAGCTCATAATAATTAATAATAATAATAATTCCTTACATTTATTATAGCGCTTTTTCCAGATGCTCAAAGCGCTTTACAAATACACATTACACATGCAATGGTCACCACTGTGGACAATACCCACAGGAGCAAGTTCAGGTGAAGTGTCTTGCCCAAGGACACAACGGCTTTACAGACGCAGCAGCGGCGGGTTTCACCCCTTGATCTGATGATCATTGCACAGCGCACTGCGCCACACCGTCCATCTTCACGCCTCGAAGTCATCGAGGCGCTTTTACAAGTACACATTAGTATCATACATGTACTGTGGACATTACCCACAGGAGCAAATCCGGGTGAAGTGTCTTGCCCAAGGACACAACGGCCTGACGCAGTGGCGGCAGGAGCGGGTTTCGAACTGGAGTTCCCCAGCACCCCCCCTTGATCTGATGATCAGATGCACAGACCACTGCGCCACCCGTCCCGATGGGCATAGCTGATACCAACTGCACAGGCCTAGTCTGTCACTTTATTTGACTAAATGTGTTCACTTATACATTTAATAGGTTTACACCTTCTGTCCATATGTGCTTTTTATTTAAAACATTTGATTAACTTTTGGTTCACATTTCAATAAATTGTATTTGCTCTCCTTTCGTCCAGTATTCTTACTGAAAATGTTAGATTACACATTCACATCTGACTGAAGATTGGCCCCATTTATTTGTGACGTTGTAAACTCTGCGGTACAAGGTACAAGTGATGTGAAGCTCATAAAATGAGGCAAATAGAAATAATTAGCTGATGGAGTGTAGATGTGGAATTCGATCAGCTGACTGTGTTTTCACAATAAAAGTAGTTTCTTAGTGAATGTCCTGTACTGGTCTTAAAATCTCATAACATCAGCTTTTAATGTTCCTCTTGGATGTTCTTCTTGACCCTCAGAGAAGGAGAAAATGTCGTGTCTTTCAGGCGTGTCCTTTCCTAACAAAAATTACAGGAAACATAAAACATATTATTGCAGAACAAGTGTGTTATTTATGAAAGTGGTGTGTTTGTGTGTTTAGGGGCTGTTGATATAATTATTTTGTAATTGTAATGTTTTTTTTTATTTCAACAGTGAGCTACAAAGACAATCAGATTATGAATGAACAGTATGAAGTTCATCAACATTGAAATATATGTTATTTTCAAAAATAATATTGAACTGTCAAAACGTAGTGCAACTGTAGAAGCTTGCTCTGTTGTCTCACTGAAAGAATAACTTTTACCACGTTTTTTACAGACAATATTGAGAGATAAATAGTAGCAGTTCTTACTATGTGTTAAATATCTTTGCCTTTAATACATTAAATTAGAAAGCTGACAAAATCATATTGCTTGTTAAAAACATGTAACTGATGTGTAGGTGATCTAGTATTTAGTATTGTTTAATGGAATGAATATCAGTGTATTAAAGTCAATACTTCATTTATTTAAACCAATATCTTTCTTGATTCTTTGTACAGTATGTAAATAGAGTCTTTGTACCTGTGCTGAAGTTCACTGCTGTGAGGAGTCCAGTTCTGTCTCTCACTCTCTGGTCCAGCCTGCCTGTATCACCTGGACACCTTAAACAAACAGATATATATATATTTGTAAAGTACCCTGTGTACAAACAATATAACTGATTCTCTTCTGTTGAACATGTTGGATTGTGTATTGTCCGAGTCAGGGTCCTTTTTATTTTACTGTAACTTTGGAAGTTGTGTTACCAATGCTTACTGTTTATTTGATACCAATTTGGTAATTTGGCAATTGATACAAACAACAAGGTTTGGGTTCGTTCTTCAGATGACTGTGACGTTAACGTGTAAGCTCAATAATGAACTCCAGCTCAACCAACCATATTGTAATATCTAACTAATCATCTTGAAATATGACATTCATAATTGTAATATACACACATCTTATTGTGAGGTTGATTTCACATACACTTCGACATTAGCTTGTCTACATACTTGAGCATAGCCAATTTAAATTAACCTTAGCGATGCATACAGTTCCTACATAATAAAATATCTCTCTAAGTTACAAGGATGACCTTATTTGATCAACCTCAAACAGAAGCTGTGTGTTCTACAGTATTATCCCACTTAACGCTTAACACTTGTCTGTTTCGTTTTAACCTTTATATATACAGTCTATGATTGTAACTTGGAGGCTACGATTAGCATCGTTAGCACCGATGTAGTTACCACTCGCTTACACGCTAAACCAAGCTTTAACATTCATTACGTAGCTGATTAAAATCATTAACACATAAATAAGTACTCGATTTTCACTTACCGCAAAACCGCATGCATGCACCGTCTGTTTCAACCTCAGAGCGAGTCACAATAGTCCAATATATAAGCATGAAGAACAAACAAACACGGCTGGGGTCAAGTTGTGTTCCCTGGATGAACTGAGCAGGCAGAGTGCCTGTAGCTTCACGGAGCTGCTAGCAGAGAGACAAGAAGCTAGCAGCAGCAGTCACTTGTTGTTACGTTCCCTCTTGGCTAGGGGTACAAAAGGGAAATGACACGACCAGATTGGATTTGGTATATGTTACCGGTGGTTTTATTGTAACAGCAACTGAGTGAAAGGATGTACACAAACAGCCTGGCCCAACAACGGGTCAAGCTGTCACTATCTCACAAAAGGGTCTCCAAAAGAGAGTTGCCCAGTACTATACAAAAGGAAAGGAAATACCTCACTTCTAAAGTGGAAACAAAACAATAATCAAAACGGGGCTGTGGGAAAACACAGCTGGTGCGGGTCCACAGGTGCTAATCACCTGGATCTACGCAATATACACACAGGAATGCTGGTCTACAGGTGCTAATCAACCTGGATCTAAGCAATATACACACAGGAATGCTGGTCTACAGGTGCTAATCAACCTGGATCTAAGCAATATGCACACAGGAATGCTGGTCTACAGGTGCTAATCAACCTGGATCTAAGCAATATACACACACAAACCCTATACTAACACAGAACCCGACGACACGCTGCTAATCAGTGTGCTCGCCCAGAACCCTGCTAATCAGAGTAGCTAACACAGAATACACACGGCTTAAACAGTCTCAGAAGTCACAGAACAAAGGCTTTGTCACAATGCGAGGGTTGAGGCATCTGTCACACAATACAGAGCCTCCCGAATGGTGTCCGTGCCCAGCCTTTATACTCCTCCCCCGGATGACGTGGCAGAAGCGGGCAGGGCTTGGTGACGTCTGTCCAATCCCTGCGGATGTTGCGAGGTCGGGACGGCCACTGACAGCATAGGCACGGCACAGCTCATTTGCATACACACAAACACAAGTTAAAGGCACAAGGTAGCAGCGGCTGTAACACTTGTCAGAGAGACCCGTCACTCAATGTGACCACGCCCTAATTTATGCAAAAACGTTAAGACCTAATATAAATAAAAGGGTCGTGTTAGAAAACAATTCACTCACAGATCCATAATCATGAAGGTGGAATCTAACTATATTCATAATAATATCTATTGCATCCATGGGTAGAAACCCATGGGTTTTTTTATGCTGTAAAGTTGGGCATTTTAACATGGGGGGTCTATGGAAATTGCTCCTTTCTGCAGTCAGTCCCTATCGGCCAATATATGAACTGCAGTGTGTGGCACTTCCGTATTGGCGTCCCGGCTCTTCCCCAGAGTTTGCCGCTTGGTTTGAAGGGACGAAATCGTGACATCTTCACGTCTCCCAGCATGGTAAATCGCCACATGTTCACGTCTTGCCGGGTTGGTCTGGCTACCTGCATAAAGTCAAGTGCTCGGTGCAGTTGTCGGCGAAATGTCACCCCTCTGTTTTCATTGAAACAGCTCCTTATATCCGTTAGTGCAGCTAGCTAGCACCAGATGCTAACAACAACAATACACGTAAGGTGTGCCCGTTCTCTCTCGCTCGCGCCACACATACACACACCCTCCCGGTCCTCCCGATGGCCAGGAGTAGGTATAAAGTTTCGGGACTGCGAAACTTTATACCTACTCTGCTGCCATGAATGTAATGATAGATTATCAGGAACAATTCTAAAGTGACTAAGAGACATTTTAACCTAGAGCAGCGTTTTTATTCCCTTGAACACGACTTTTGATCACAAAACAGCAACGGTAAGACATAATTATTGTTATGGTTTTGAAAACTGTTGTTTTTTTTCTTCTCTGTTCTGGCAGCTAGCTCAGTGAGTTTGTGTCCTACAGTGATGATACTTATAACAAAATAATCTGTGGAGTATCAGCTTTCAGATGATATGTAGTTTGTGCAGAAAATATTAAGTTTTAAAGATCGTTTTTGCTAGTTAGCACCGGAAGTAGCATCTGCCCGTTTTAGCTAAGGGCTAATGCTAACGCTTCTTGTGAGACTTGTGTTTTGTTTCGGTAAAAATGGTTCGTATCGTCAGTTAGCTGAGATTCTTCTCGTTAATCTGGTATAACACATTCATAGGTTTTTAAATATTAAGATTCCCTGAGACACAGTGTCGTGAAAAATAAACCCAGGGCCTTCGGGCTTAACAGGTTAAATGCAGGCATTAAGTTACATGTTCACGTTCTGCTGCCACAATAAGTCGGTTTCTCCAGTGCAATGATAATAAAATGCTTAGTAAGTATTGGTAATAATATTAATAAAAACTACAACGTTTGGGTTTGTTCGTTTAATATGATGAACGTTAACCCGTAAGCTTCAATAATCAACTCCAGCTCAACAAACCATATTGCAATATCTACGTTAACGTTATTTCTGGAAACAACTGGAAATGTGAGATTCATATTTTTAAGATACACAGATCTTATAGTGAGGTTAATCTCATACAGTACTCTGCTCTTCGACACTAATGTGACGCTAGCTGTCTGCATCGTCGAGCATAGCTATTTTAAATTAACAATAACAATGCATACACTTACCTGACTAGCAAACTAACTAATGTACAAGCATGACCTTATTTTACCAACCTCATGAGAAGCCTTTTGTTCTACAGTATAATCCTTCTTAATGTTTTACACTTCTTTATTATGTTTGAACTTGTATGCTACGGATAGCATCGTTAGCACAGATGTAGCTTCGTCTCGCTCGTTAGCTGAATAAAAAGACAAGTAAGAAATAAAATGCTTGAATTTCACTTACTGAATAAACTGCATTCATGGACGGTCTGTTTGAACTGCAGAGCCATAAGATAAGTGCGATATGTCAATGAAGAATACTCCACCAGGCATCAACACAACAAACGCATCCGAGTAGCAGCCTGGAGCTAATGAAGCTAACGGGGCTAGCAAAGAGACCACTAGCTGTGCAGTTTGGTACTTCCGTTTCATTACAATGACTTCCTGTCACGGTTGAGTGAAGGAAGCAGGACCCAAATGCAGATAACTCTGATAATCCTTTATTTCAAGGAAAATGAAACTAATACAGACAAAACAGAACACTCACCGGGGTGAATTCAGTCACCAACAAAAGAAGCACCAACACTGAACACAGGACGAGACAAGACTAAATACAGGGAGGGATAATTACAAGACGAGAAACAGCCGGGCAGGGGAGGAGAAACACAAGGGCCACAGGTGAACACAATCAGCTAACGAGACACACCAGGGAAACTAACGACAGGAGGAAAACATGACATAGAGAACAGAGGAAACACCCAAACCTAGACATAGAACTGTGACATGACATGATAACCGTGACAGAACCCCCCCCCTCAAGGGACGGATTCCAGACGTCCCTAAACACCAAAACAAAAATCCAACAACGTCCAGCAGGGTGGGTGGAGGGGGTCCGGAAGACGGGACTGAGCTGACCGCCCAGGAGCACAGTAGAGGACCAGGAAGGGATCTCGGGCGGACGGCCCGGGGGCAAGGCAGAAGCCGAGAAGGAGGACTCGGGCGGACGGCCTGGGGGCAAGGCAGAGTCCAAGGTGGGGGACTCGGGCGGACGGCCCGGGGGCAAGGCAGAGTCCATGGTGGGGGACTCGGGCGGACGGCCCGGGGGCAAGGCAGAGTCCATGGTGGGGCGAAGGCCACAGCGGGCGAACTCAGGGGGCCGAGCATGAGGGCGAAGGCAGCGGCAGGAAGAGTCAGGGGGCCGGGCTCGAGGACGAGGGCAGCGGCAGGAAGAGTCAGGGGGCCGGGCCCGAGGACGAGGGCAGCGGCAGGAAGAGTCAGGAGGCCGGGCCCGCGGGCGAAGACCGCGGCTCACAGAGGGTCGGGATCGAGGGCGAAGGCAGCGGCAGGAAGAGTCAGGGGGCCGGGCCCGAGGACGAGGGCAGCGGCAGGAAGAGTCAGGAGGCCGGGCCCGCGGGCGAAGACCGCGGCTCACAGAGGGTCGGGATCGAGGGCGAAGACCAGACAGCTCCGGAGGCCGGGCAGGACCCGGTGTCGGCCGGACAGGAACCGGAGCCGGCGGGACAGGCTTCGGCAGGATCCCCCACGGAAGAGGACCAGGAATTGGCAGGACCCCCAGCAGGAGAGCGGTTGGCGGGACCTCCAACGAGAGGACAAAGGGTTGGCAGTACCCCCGGCAGGAGAGTAGTCGGCGGGGCCTCCAACGGGACAGGACACAGGGTTGGCAGGACCCCCGGCAGGAGAGTTGTCGGCGGGGCCTCCCACAGCACAGGACATAGGATTGGCAGGACCCCCGGCAGGAGAGTAGACGGCGGGACCTCCAACGGCACAGGACACAGGGTTGGCAGGACCCCCGGCAGGTGAGTAGACGGCGGGACCTCCAACGGGACAGGACATAGGGTTGGCAGGACCCCCGGCAGGAGAGTAGTCGGCGGGACCTCCAACGGGACAGGACATGGGGTTGGCAGGACCCCCGGCAGGAGAGTAGTCGGCGGGGCCTCCAACGGGACAGGACACAGGGTTGGCAGGACCCCCGGCAGGAGAGTAGTCGGCGGGGCCTCCAACGAGACAGGACAAAGGGTTGGCAGGACCCCCGGCAGGAGAGTAGTCGGTGGGACCTCCAACGGCACAGGACATGGGGTTGGCAGGACCCCCGGCAGGAGAGTAGTCGGCGGGGCCTCCAACGGGACAGGACACAGGATTGGCAGGACCCCCGGCAGGAGAGTAGTCGGCGGGGCCTCCAACGGGACAGGACACAGGGTTGGCAGGACCCCCGGCAGGAGAGTAGTCGGCGGGGCCTCCAACGGGACAGGACACAGGGTTGGCAGGACCCCCGGCAGGAGAGTAGTCGGCGGGGCCTCCAACGAGACAGGACATGGGGTTGGCAGGACCCCCCAGCGGAACCTCCAACGGTACAGGACATGGGGTTGGCAGGGCCCCCGGCAGGAGAGTAGACGGCGGGACCTCCAACGAGACAGGACATGGGGTTGGCAGGACCCCCAGCGGAACCTCCAACGGTACAGGACATGGGGTTGGCAGGACCCCCGGCAGGAGAGTTGTCTGCGGGACCTCCAACGGCACATGAGTAGGGGCTTGAGTGGGGACTCGAGAGAGGGCTTGAGAGGGAACTCGAGAGGAAACTGGAGAGTCGACTGGAGAGGTGACTCGAGAGGGGACTCGAGAAGGAACTCGAGAGGTGACTGGAGAGGGGACTCGAGAGGGAACTCGAGAGGAGACTCGAGAGATGACTTGAGAGGAGACTTGAGAGGGATCTTGAGAGGGGACTTGAGAAGGGACTCGAGAGGTGGCTTGAGAGGGACCTCGAGAGGTGACTTGAGAGGGATCTAGAAAGGGGACTCGAGAGGTAGCTCGAGAGGAGACTTGAGAGGGAACTAGAGAGGGGACTCGAGAGGGAACTTGAGATGGGATGAGAGAAGGGACTAGAGAAGTGACTCGAGGTGGGACTAGAGAAGGGGCTCGGGAAGGGGCCAGAGAGGTGACTAAAGGAGGGACTGGATAAGGGACTAGGGAAGTGACTAGAGGAGGGACTTGAGAAAGGACTTGAGAAAGGAATTGAGTAGGGACTTGAGATGGGACTAGAGAAGTGACTAGAGGTGGGACTGGAGAAGGGACTAGAGAAGGGACTAGGAAAGTGACCTGAGGAGGGACTAGGGAAGGGACAAGAGGAGGGACTAGAGACGGGACCAGAGAAGAGACTAGAGAAGGGACCAGAGATGGGACTATGGCAGCTGGGGCCAGAGCTAAGGCTGGAACCATGGCTGCTGGGGCCGGGACCATGGCTGCTGGGGCCAGAACTAGGTCTGGAACCATGGCTGCTGGGGCCAGAACTGGGGCCGGAATGATGGCTGCTGGGGCCAGAACTGGGGCTGGAACAATGGCTGCTGGGGCCAGAACTGGGGCCGGAATGATGGCTGCTGGGGCCAGAACTGGAGCCGGAATGATGGCTGCTGGGGCCAGAACTGGGGCTGGAACCATGGCTGCTGGGGCCAGAACTGGGGCTGGAACCATGGCTGCTGGGGCCTGTACTGGGGCCGGAACCATGGCTGTGTGGGCCGGTTCTGTAGCCGGAACCATGGCTCTTGGGGCTCGGATTGCTAGCCTGGACTTGCGACTCCTTCTCTTAGAAGCCGCCTGAAGGCTCCGTGGACCTCCAAAAGCCAGCCGAGTTCCAGAAAACGACTCTTGGACAGGAGCAGGAACTGGGGCGGAAGCACTGGTTGACTCCAGACGGAACACACCGAGACGTTTATAGTCAGCAGGCTGGAAATCACACACCCAGATGAAGTTCAAAATCCAGCCAGGTAAGAATTTCACCAAGTCTGGTTTCTCCATAGCCAACCGGTGCGCCTCTACCAGAGCGGCCTCCTTCTGCAGAACACTGGACGCTCCCCTCCACCAATCATAGCAGCAAGCCAAATCAAAGGAAAAATGTTGTAGTTCCACCTCAAATGGATCATCTGCTGGGTCCATTTCTGGTTGGTGCTTTCTGTCACGGTTGAGTGAAGGAAGCAGGACCCAAATGCAGATAACTCTGATAATCCTTTATTTCAAGGAAAATGAAACTAATACAGACAAAACAGAACACTCACCGGGGTGAATTCAGTCACCAACAAAAGAAGCACCAACACTGAACACAGGACGAGACAAGACTAAATACAGGGAGGGATAATTACAAGACGAGAAACAGCCGGGCAGGGGAGGAGAAACACAAGGGCCACATGTGAACACAATCAGCTAACGAGACACACCAGGGAAACTAACGACAGGAGGAAAACATGACATAGAGAACAGAGGAAACACCCAAACCTAGACATAGAACTGTGACATGACATGATAACCGTGACACTTCCGTTACATTAGAATGACTTCCGTTACAGCAAGAATCCCCTCACACACACATAGGTGAAACACATGCACATTCCCTACTGAGAACCTTTCAGTAAAATGTTTTTCAGGAGTGTGTGTTTAGACTCGTATCTAAGGTGACGCTACAGTAGTTGTCAAGGATGGCTGCGTCTGCTGGAGACTCCGGTGCTAGTGGATCGCCGGAGCTGTAGATTAACATTTACATGCTTATTGTAGTTGTAAGGGCAATGCCTGTGGCACCATGGAGCATATGTGTGGGCTGGACCTGTGTTTTACAGGAAAGGAGTGAGCAGAGGGTCGAGTTGTCGATTGTTGTTCAGTTTTCATCTTCCTCACCCTCTCAGACTTTGAGTTGCGCGCTGCTAAAGAGACGCGAGAGAGACCATGGAAACCAAACAATGGTGTAGCTGTATTAGAGTCCGAGTGGAAACAGTCGTGAGTAAATCTGATTTTGTCAGAAATCGGGAGAAATGCGGGAGTATCCCGCCAAAATCGGGAGGGTTGGCAAGTATCACACACACACACACACACACACACACACACACACACACACACACACACACACACACACACACACACACACACACACACACACACACACACTGTTTGTATGTAGTCTCCTGATTTTAAATGGGAATTAAATCATTTGAGTGTTCCCAAAGCACCAGTGTTCTGCAGTTTGTGTGGGCATACTGTACTGTTGCACACTTTTGGAAGATTCATAGCTAACCACACCTCAATTTGTCCTCCCCCCCTAACATCACTAGAAGTCATAATTTAAGGGGTCATTTCTCAAAAAATTCATCCGGGGGACGATCCCCCGGACCGCCCTAGTGTGGTTTGGTCTCCATTTCCATAGTCCCACCAAAAATATTTTCCACCAGCCGCCACTGCGTTAGCGTATTTCTTCTTCTACTACTTGTTTTTCTACCTCTACTTCTTCTTCTTCTTCTACTTCTAATTCAATGTACCTGCCCGCGATATTGGACAAAGGAAACTCGGCTAGTAGTGTCAACTAAATCCATAGTATTACAACAAAAGTGCTTTAAACGAGGTAAGAAGAAGAATTTATGTTCTCAATCGCCAAGTGTGGGATGGAATATTACATTAGTTTAGATTAGATGTATTGTCCCCAGGGGGAAATTCATTTCCACAGCACTGTGAAAACAATATGAAATCAACAAAAAATAAGACAGACAACTACAGATAGCACCACACATGATGGTTACTTATTATCATTTAGGGCTGCAATGCCTGTATGGATCAGGTTTTTTGCCAAAGCGAGCCCTGTTACTATAATAATAATATGTTATGTATTATATAAACCATATTGGTACAATGAGCGACATCTAGTGATGGATTTTGGAACATTGATTATATTTTTCTCATGGCAGTTACCCAGCTAGCGGGGAATGTTCTCACAACTTTGGCTAACGTTACCTACAGGTTCTAATAATGTTTTAAAGAAACGTTTTAATCTTTTTAGGATGTTTATTCCTCACTTTTTCTCACTGGCTTTTGTTTAATTATTTATTTATTCATTTATTTAGTTATTTATTTATTCATTTAGTTCTTTATTTTAATATTTATAACATAACATAGGATTTCATAAAGTATTTTTAAAAATAGTTTATACATTATTCGAATATATGAATAGTAGATAGGATTACTTAAAATATAGTACCTTATATTTCATCTTTTTTCCCTTTAGACCCTTGCGGTTTATTCTTAAAAACCCTTACCCACCCCCCATTTTCCCTCTGCTGGTCTATGGCCTTGTAGAGGGTAACGGGGTACAGAGTCGCTTAGATAAGCGGGGGAGTGCATCTGACGAAGAGATTGTTGTTGTTGTGCTCCCTATCTCTGTTTCTTATCCTATATCTAATAGAACTGCTCTGGTCTTGATAGATTGAGTGGGGAAGTCACATTTTTTTTCTTGTTTTGTATCTATATCTACGCCGGGTAGTGTCAATTAATTACATTGCCAGTATTTTTCATTGTTGTGAAAAAAAAGAATCGCCCCCTCTGATTTTTTAACAGCCCCCTCAGTCATTTCATCCTGGAGCCGGGCCTGGTCTGACTCAACATGTTGGATTTTGGTTTCAGAATGGACATGAACAGCAGCCTTCTGGGTAAAAGAAGCTCCCTACACAGACTTGTTCCTCCTTCACCCACTCACTTCTTAGCCCCTGTCATAACTACCATGGCCAATAGTTATCAGCTTCGTTCCTTACTCATAGTTGTAAATAGCAATGTAAATAGATTATTTTTGATGCTTCTACTACCTTTAGGAGACATCCCAGCTAGACATTTTTGGTTTTAAAACATTCTGAGAATGTTACCATTCACTGCTCTAGGAATGTTTTCAGCTGGAGGTTTTATTTTGTTGTTCCCAGAATGTTCTTCTGAAAGGTAGGATAACGTTCTCTAAAAACATTCTTAAAATATTTTGTGATGACCTTCTTCAAATGTTTTTGATAACATTGTTCGAACATTATGCCCTACTATTAATAAAATGTTTTGAACATATTGATGCAAAGATCTCCGCTATTCTGAGACCCTCACTGCATTCCAGTCCCTTTTCAAAACTAATCTCTTCTCCTCTTGTATACTCATAGCCCACCCCCGATCAATCCATGCCGGTTGATCAAGTTTGATAGTCCTATAACCCTCATCCTAACCTTCCCTTATTTTGTGAAGCGATTTTGAGTCCTTGAAAAGCCCTATACAAATATAATGTATTATTTATTATTATTATACTGACAGGTATCAGATCTTGCCGTGTAAAATAATCTTCCTGACAGGTGTCACTTGTGATGTAGTCTGTGTGGTCTACAGTGAATGTATTCCAGACAGCCACAGGTGATAAGAATCAAATGTTCCCATAGGATTCCATAGATAATGCATGCCGGTCATTTTTGACCCACTTACAGTATGGAAGCTTGGGGTAGTAATACAACAACAACTACAATTTCTTAAAATGTATAACATTTAAATGTAAAATGCGAATGGCATGAATGATATCCAAAACATGTTTTTTGAGGAATAGCTGGAATATGAAATGATAAAATAATGTAATTACAAAGATACTTCAAGAAAACTACCTCACCGGGTCAAAAAAGACCCACTTATGGAAGCTTGGGGTAGTAATACAAAAACTACAATTTCTTAAAATGTATAACATTTAAAATTTGAATGGCATGATATCCAAAACATGTTTTTTGAGGAATAGCTGGAATATGAAATTATAAACAAATGTAATTACAAAGATGCTTCAAGAAAACCACCTCACCGGGTCAAAAAAGATCCACTTATGCATCTGAGGGTTAAGATGTGTTTTATAACATTGTTAGAACATTATAATAATAATAATAATAGCTTGGATTTATATAGCGCCTTTCAAGGGACCCAAGGTCGCTTTACAAGTAATAGGGCAAAAAACAAACATAACAAAACAAAAGTCAGACAGACAAAACAACAGATCGATTTAGGGGCCGAAAGCCTTTGCAAACAGATGGGACTTGAGGGCCCTTTTGAAGGCGTCGAGTGTGGGGATGTTGCGAATCTCCGCAGGGAGAGCGTTCCAGAGTGTGGGGGCTGCCACACTGAAGGCTCTGTCCCCGGAGGTTCGCAGTTTGGTGCGGGGGGTGGTAAGCAGGCCAGAGTCTGAGGACTGCAGGTTCCGGGGTGGGGCATGTGGGTGAAGGATGTCCGATAGGTACTGGGGGGCAAGGGCATGGAGGGACTTGTAGGTAAGGAGGAGGATTTTGTATGATATGCGGGACTTGACCGGCAACCAGTGTAGGTGGATGAGGGTGGGAGTGATGTGCTGCCATGGCTTTGTGTGCGTGAGTACCCTAGCAGCACAGTTTTGGACATACTAGAGCCTGTCCAGGGTTTTGTTGGGAACCCCGAACAGGACACCATTGCAGTAGTCCAAGCGGGTGGTGACAAACGCATGCACCAGGGTTTCGGCAACCGACTCCGAGAGTGACGGTCGGAGTCTGGCAATGTTCCTCAGGTGGTAAAAGGCCGATTTGGTCACAGATTTGATGTGGGAATGGAAGGAAAGGGTGGAATCAAGGATGACACCCAGGTTGCGGGCTTCAGGAGATGGGGAGATGGAGCAGCCGTCGACCTCAAGGACGAAGTCACCAACCTTCTGGAGCAGGGCCTTGGGTGCCACAACCATGAGCTCTGTTTTATTGCTGTTCAGCTTAAGATAGTTGGAAGACATCCATGTTTTGATGTCATGCAGGCAGTTGATGAGAGACTGAGGGGGGAGCTGGGAGGATGGAGTGGTGCTGAGATACAATTGGGTATCATCAGCGTAGCAGTGGAAATTGAGTCCATGATGTCGGATGATCTGGCCGAGGGGGGGCATGTAAATGGTGAACAGGAGGGGGCCAAGCACAGAGCCCTGGGGTACACCGTGGTGGACTGGGGCCGGGGGTGAGTTTGAGCCACTGATGGAGACAAACTGTTTCCTGTTGTGGAGGTAGGAAGTCAACCAGGACAGCGCTGTGCCAGTGACACCTAGGAGGTCTGAGAGGCGGGTGAGGAGGATGTTGTGAGAGATGGTGTCAAATGCTGCGGAGAGGTCCAGGAGGATGAGGATGCTGAGGCTGCCAGAGTCAGCAGCAATGAGGAGATCGTTGGTGATCTTGATGAGAGCGGTCTCAGTGCTGTGTTGCTGTCTGAAGCCGGATTGGAAGGGCTCATAGAGCTCATGGTTGGACATGTACAGATGGAGTTGGCCGGCGACCACTCTTTCCAGAGTTTTGCTGAGGAAGGGAAGGTTGGAGATCGGCCGGTGGTTCTGGAGGTCGTCGGGGTCCAGGCCAGGTTTTTTGAGTATGGGGGTGACTGAGGCCAGTTTGAAGCTGGTGGGGACTATACCAGGAGCCAGAGAAGCGTTAATGATGACCACCATGTAGGGACAGAGGGTGGTTAGGCAGTCCTTGACCAGGGCTGTGGGCATGGGGTCCAGGGAGCAGGTGGAGGTCTTGGCCGAGCTGACCAGTTTGGCCACTTGGAGAGCATCCACAGGGGAGAAGGAGGAGAGGTTGGAGTGGGAGAGGCGCGGCGCTTGGGGTGCGTTACCAGGTGGCTGAGGTGCAGGTAGGGGGGAAGGGCCTACTATTATGCCCTACTGTTCTTAAAATGTTTTCAGCGGGACGTTTTATTTTGGTTCCCAGAATGTTCTTCTGAAAGGTAGGATAACTTTCTCTAAAACCAATCTTAAAATGATTGATAATAACCTTTTTTAAATGTTTTTGATAACATTGTTAGAACATTATGCCCTACTATTCTTAAAAAGTTTTCAGCTGCAAGTTAGATTTTTTTATGTTGCCAGAATGTTATTATTTTAGAGTAGGTTAATGTGCTTTATCGTTTAAGTCTTTTCTCTTCTTTTTTATTCGACCAGCAGCTAGTACAAGTCACTGTTGTGTCAGATGTACTGGAGGGGACCGAGAATCAGACTCGGAATCAGCTGGTGAAAGTAACATTTGTTCATTAGAAAAGGGGAGCTGGGAGTGGAGGTTGGTTATGGCGGCAGTGGGAAACAGTTGTTCCAGGATGGGTAGAGAGGCCTGGCTGGTCTTGGGAGTGTGGAAGGCCTTGGATTCTTCCTGGGAGAGACATACAAATGAGTGTGAGGCAAAAGCAGGCAAAGTTGTCAAAGAAAATGCTTGCAAAAAGCTGGAGCGACACGCAACAAACCATTCACAGCAACAATCCGTTCCGGGGGGGGGGGACAGGAGAGAGACACACGGTAGAAACAAACACATACAAACACTAACAGGGGTTTCAGGGACGGGCAGTGACAGTCGGTCCGTTCTTCTATCTGTCGGTCTTAAATCTAAAGGGTGCGATAACGATTTTTATCCAATATGCATAAACAGCGGACACTGTTTATACGCAGCCCTCACAAACCACACACGGCCAGATAGCTTATCCAACTGTTAGAACCTACATACGAGACACAACCTTTATAGTCAGAAAAATGTGTGATTATGTTCTGATATTTTACACATATGATATTATGAATATTGTGGGCCTACACACCTTAGTGTGATTATAAGTGCATGTGAGTGAATTTTGGCATGCAAATTCGTTTTTATACGTCCTATTTAATGTTGCTCTCAAAGTGCACCAGATTGATGCTTTTAACTTCAACATTTAAAAATCTTCCCGGTGGAGCATGCCCCCGGACCCCCCTAGAGGAGGTTAGGTCCCCCCCCCCCACTTAAATCATGTACACATGGATGGGAAACTAAATACATTTGCACACATCTTGTGTCCATATCTTTCTGTGTTGGTGGTCATGCCACAAACGTTCACGTGAATGCATGCGCGAGTCATGGTAAGATATCTGGATTAAGAGGTAGCTTTTTCTTTGCACAGCATGAAAGAAATTGGCGAAATGAATGGGCTGTGATTTTAGTATTTTGAAGCAGAGGTCAATAATTTGTACGGCCCTCGGAGGATGTTGAAAAAATTTAAATGACCCTTGAGAGGAAAAAGATTCCCCACCCCTGCATTAAAGGAACGTTTTATAAAAAAACTTTCTGTCATCTCAGGCCTTAAAGGTGGGGTAGGTAAGTTTGAGAAACTGGCTCGAGATACACTTTTTGTTATATTCCATGGAATGCTCTTAACATCCCGATAGCAATGAATATCTTAAAGGTGGGGTCGGTAATTTTGGTGAAATCAGCTCGAGTGCGCTAAAATTTGAAAATACACAGCCGGAAAAAATCTGCTACTTCCTTACAGAGCCCCTCCTCCAACACACACAAACACGCACATGACCAATGAGGGCACAAGATAAGTTTGTGCACAGATGGAAGGCTGACAGGCAGGTAGGCCATCCAGTTATTTTAGCCGGGCCGGCTAAAATGATTGGTCGTACTCTTTACAGTACTACGGCTTCCACAGATGACATTTTTTGATGTATTTTTTGTCAAAGCACTTAAGATATTCATTGCTATCAGGATGTTAAGAGCATTCCATGGAATATAACAAAAAGTGTATCTCGAGCCGGTTTCTCAAACTTAACTACCCCACCTTTAATAACATCCTCTGAATGTTGCAGTTAAAACTTTTTTTCTTAGTTAACCTTAAACCTTATAGGAACATTATTTGAAATAATAAACATCCAAAAAATGTTCTTTGAACATCAGGTTAAAACGTTTCTTTAAAACATTATTAGAACCTGTAGGTAACGTTAGCCAAAGTTGTGAGAACGTTCCCCGCTAGCTGGGATATCAGTTAGTCTGACAACCACTAATAATGCATATTTTTATAATTTTGTATCCAATTAACTTGTACAATTGACTGAATTAAGCTAGAATTTTAACATTTAAAACCATAAAACCATAACAAATCAAGAGCCAACTATTGTAAAATGTTGTGTAGAGCTTGGTGGCATTACCTTGCTTTCATGACACTGTGCACAACAAGCAAACATTTTCAAATTACATATTGTAATTTCTTCCATTTTTATTGGTAAGTGCAACTTTAAAAAACAGTAGAGACAGGTACAAAAAAAACATATTTCCACCAACTAAAATAAGTCTAGTACAAATCCAAGCCGCTTATTGTCTATACTGCTGTAAGTAAAAAGGAAAGCCGTGAGCTTATGGCAGTGCCGATGGCCTTTGAGTTTGGAGGCAGTGGGCTAAAATGAAATTGTCAATTTGAAGTCAGACAAAAAGACAAGAAGCATTTGTTCACCTCTACCTCCTACTTCAAGCCTTCAGCCTTTACTTAGACAGCACCAAACACACCCTGCTTGCTGCTGCATTCACTATAAAATATCCGCCACTGCATCTGTAAGTCGTTATACTGCAAATCCTTTAAAAGCAACGTATCGTTAATCTTTAATATGATCTGTAAATACGGTGGTTATACTGTATGTTATCTATATCGTATTTGTACTGCAGTAAAAACTAAATTCACCCTTAGGGATCAATATGGTTCATCACATCTTCCCCCTTTAACAAGGCAGCAGTACAAATTTCATCCACAACCAACAAATAAAGAACCCTTTATATTTAATATTTGTCCATTTTCCAGTTTAATCTGCTTTGCCAGGTATCATCAGTCAATAGGGTAAATATATATTATTTTTTGAAACACCACAAGGCACACAGTGATCGAATGAAAAAGCGTGCTGAAGGAGACAAACAGTCCTTCCCTAAAGAGGAAAGACATTTAGTTTACTGTGCTGTATTAGTTATCATTTCCAGTCTGCAGGTGACTCTGTTTGACTAAACACAGATAAAAGAGAAAAGCCTCTGCAAGTAATCTCCCACAGTGGGATAAAGATCAGTAACTTTAAAGGCTCCTTTAGCCTTCGTTTTCACTGAGATATTAGCACAGTCCCTGGTAAAACCTCACAATCCTGCATTTCAGAAACACACAGCGCCATGTTCCATGATACCCCCCCTCCCCAACCAAAAAAGGGGGAAGCCACACTGAGGCGTGACCAGGGTCGGAGGGCATGAATCAAGATCACCATCAAGAGAATTAAAAAGAATAAATACTTAGCTATCATAGAGGCCTGAGTGATTTATTCTACGCATTCACACCGCTGGCTGAACAACGGCCCCCGAGAAATCAATATGTAATTATAGACATCCTACCCAGGGCCATTCCTCTCCCAGCATGCACCTCCCACCACCAGCCCGCACCAACATCCTCAAAACAAATGTCAGAACAGCACTGGGCACGAAAACAACAAGCACGAGAAAATAAAAGACTTCTCAGTGGTGAGCACGGCCTTGTGTTCATGATCTGTTTTTGTGTCTTGGAGCCTTTTGCATTTATTTGTTTTTGGATTTAGTTCAATTCAGTTGAAGCGGTTTCATTTGTTATGTATAACATCATGTTAAGTTTTTAAATAATGTTCCTATAAGGTTTAAGGTTAACTAAGACATAACGTTTTAACTGTAACATTCAGAGGATGTTTTGAGGATGTTATTGAGGCCTGAGATGACAGAAAGTGTTTCATAAAACGTTCCTTTAATGTGATGTGTTAACAAAGGTGGAACGTTTTGCCTGCAACATTCTAAGGATATGTTTTGGACGTTGTTGGGTAACACATTAAAGATGTTCTTTATAAAACGTTCCCCCAATGTTGCATGATAACAAATGAAGAACATTCTCCAAGCAACATTCAGAAAATGTTTTCAGGAGGTTATTCTTTTTTTATAAAATGTTCCTGTGATGCGAAATATTAACACGGTCATGGTCAACATCAGATTTATTTGTAGTGCGCTTTAAAAAGCAAACTTGTTGCATTTGTTTGAAAAGGATGTTTAAAAAAAATCTGATGTCACCACATTTTCCTTTTAAAGAAAAAAAAAAGCAGGTAATTCATGATATTGCATGTTTGCGTAGGCATGTCTGAGTTCCCAGCTAGACATTGTTGGTTCTAAAAACATTCTGAGAATGTTACCATTCATTGTTCTAGGAATGGTTTCATCGAGAAGTTTAATTTGGTTCCTAGAATGTACTTCTGAAAGGTAGGATAACGTTCTCTAAAAACATTCTTAAAATGTTTGGTGATAACATTGTTCGAACATTATACCCCAAGTGTTTTTGTTGTTTATGCACATATCTCTATGGTCATATGGATCAAATAACACTTAGAAAACCAAAGACAGACATATAGAAGAACGGACCGACTATCACTGCTCGTCCCTGAAAACCCTGTTAGTGTTTCTATGTGTTTGTTTCTACTGTGTGTGTCTCTCTCTCCCCCCCCCCGACCTGCCTGCTGGTCTGCTCTACACGGCTGGGAGCAATCTCCAATCAACCACACCTGCAACCTGCAGGATCCCTGCCGAATTGTTGCCATGAAAGGTTTGTTGCGTGCCGCTCTAGCTTTTTACCAGCATATTCTTTGACAACTTTGCCTGCTTTTGCCTCACACTCATTTGTATGTCTCTCCCAGGAGGAATCCAAGGCCTTCCACACTCCCAAGACCAGCCAGGCCTCTCCACCCTGCAACAACTGTTTCCCACTGCTGCCATAACCAACCTCCACTCCCAGCTCCCCTTTTCTAATAAACAAATGTTACTTTCACCAGCTGATTCCGAGTCATCCTTTTACATGTGTTAATAGTCAAATTCCAATAGTTAAGTAAACTATCAAAATCATCCTAATGACCACAGTGGTCAGTCCACTTACCCAGGAATTTTGAGTTGAAATATTACAGGAATGTTATGTCTTTATGTTCTATTAATGTGAAAATATTTTAGTAAATTGTTACCACAGAACATTTGCATAATGTTTTAAACATAAAGCATGTGATCCTTCTCTAAAATATTAATATTCTGGCCGTCAGAAGTGTTGAGTTCAGTCACGTTTCATGTTTTTGTTTAATCATTTTTTGTCTTGTCTCCCACTTCCTGTCTTATTTTGGTACACACCTTTTGTGTTTCATTCCAGGTCCCTTCACTCCCTATCCTTGTGTGTGTCTCCCGCTCTCATCAGCATCAGCCCCGCCCCTGATTGTTTCCACCTGTGCCAGTTACCTTTTGTTTAAATTCCCCAGCCTTCCTTTGTCTTGTGTCAGTTTGTCTGGCCCTGTCTCGACGCCAGTAGTCCGCTTACCAGCGATTTCATATCTTGTTTCAAGCCTGATGCATGCTCCTGAAACTCTTTGTAAGTTTTGTTCCTCACGTAGTGAGCGATTTTCGTCGTGCCTTTTTTGAGCCTTTCTGTCACCTCGTTAAGAGTGTCGATCATTTTTTGTATACATATTTTGGAAATAAAGTATATTACTTATACTTTACCTCTGTCTCCCAGGTTGTGCATTTGAGTCCTTTTCCTTGTGTATCCAAGTTCGTGACTAGCTACAGCTAACAATAGGCGTCAACTTTAAGCTAACATCACATTCTACAAATGCAAGGAGACATTTACTCATTTAGTGATCGAACTAACCTTTAAAACAGACTAACATTACATGTGTACTCAAATTGATACATTTCATTACATTGAATACAAAATGCCATTTTGATATGGCATTTTGTGCTTTCATTTAGCATCCCATATTTCTGATTTACTTTGACTGATCTTACTTAGCTATCTCATCATTTTGACTTGATATAAAAAGAGTTTCTGTTCCTTTATTGTAATCTTGATGCTGTTTTGTTCTTTCTTGCCAGGCACAAATAGACTTCCACAGTTTTAGGATGTGGATCTGTGAAGAGTGAAAGCCACACGTCTTTAGATCATGAATGCAATTCCCAATGTTATATAAGAGGGAGTAGCTTTTGTGAGAATAAGAGCACATTTTATTTTAGTTGCCTTTGAGTGCTTGATGAGTCAACACTGCATGGTTTGAGGAACATTTTATGGAAGCAATCCACTCTCAGTGGGATATTCTTTTCAAGGGATAGCACTGAAATGTGTGCGAATACAGCTCCGAAAAAAATGAAGAGACCACTTCAAATCCTTCTTAAATCTCAATCTCTCCATGTATGGCAGCCATTCCATTCCAGTGAGTTTCAACACAGAGAAATGTTGCCAGTAGTTTACAGAATAAAACTACATCAAAAAAAACATTAATTTAATTGAAACACATACCTATACATATTAAAACCAGAGAAACTGATAATGCTGCTGTGGTCTCTCAATTTTTTTTCCAGAGCTGCATGTGCCAAGACAAGCCTGACAATATGTTAAGCATCTTATCAGGAAAAACAAAGGAGTGATGGGCGATGACAGCTTATATTTCTCAGGGGTTAAGAAAAGTTCACGCTCCATATTCCGCTCCTCAGTGTCCGATGAAGTGTGCAGCTTTAGCTCAGGTGCTATGTTCAGGAGACGGGCCTCCGGGGGGGGGGGTTGTAGGCCCTGACACTTTGATGAACGGCTGTACAGCTCTGAACTCTGCGCATCGCTCTGTGCTCACTCCAAGTTAAATCAATGGGGTAACCAGTCAATGCTTGCCCACACTCAAGCTATTGCCAAGCCCTTATCTGCCCCCGGCAGTTTAACACTGACCCCCGCACAGGTAGCAGGAGACACACTAATCCATCTCCTCTAGCCCAGACAGACTCATCTCATCTCATCCCAGCTATCCCCCCCCTCCACCCCCCAACTCTCTATCTCTCCCAGCCTCACCCATTCACTTACTCAAACACCTCTCTCAGTTTCTCCCTCGATGTCCTGAACAGTTTCATCTTCCCTGTAGCCAGAGGTGGAAGAAATACAGAGATCCTTTCACTGATAAGTAAAAGTCCAGAATTGAAAATGTTACTTAGGTAGACCTAGAGAAGTACTACTGTATAAGCTAAATGTACCTAAGTTAAAGTCATCGTCATGTAGACTGTTTTTTTGAAAATGTATTATAGGATGTTGGTACAGTATTGAATCATTGTATATCATCATATCATGTTTTTTTATATGAAGTAACTAACATTTTACAAGGGTAGAGGTACAGTGTAAGTACTATAACGAATATGTAAAAGTACTCAACATGAAGATAGCATTTCTTTTTTAAATATATTTTTTTATAACCAAAAAATACACGTTTGATCATTTTAATGTTGTAGTTTGTCAAAGTTGAGCCAATTTAAGACTTTTTTTAAACACTGGGTAAAAGTAGTACAGTAGTGCGTCATGAGAATATAATTGTTTTGTCTATGTACAGGGTGTAAATTAAAGTTGTACATTTTTTACCTAAAGTATATGCAGCATAAAATGGAAATACTCTATTAAAATAATACTTAAGTATGATTATCGAATACATTTGTTACATCTCACCACTGCCTGTATCTATGTAATCATACATTTCCATGCTGCTGCAGTTTTTTTCTGCATCCTGATCCATCTCTCCCCCCCTGCTCTCTCTGCGGGTGCCTCCTGGTCTGGCCATGGGAGACAGAGCTCTGGTCAAATTGACACACACACACAAACACACACACACATCATTACCGTCAATATCTGCTCTCACTGAGGCCTGAAATGATTGGGAATCAGAGCTGTTTAGATTCACCTCCCCCTCGATGCGCCTCGGGCCCTGCGTTTGATTACAAAGAGCTTCAGTCAAGCAGCACAAGAATGTCTGAAAATATCTCAGTATCCATAAGGGCCATATGGAAGTGAAGTCATTCAATGCAACACACATCTCAGATTATTGCAGAGGAACAAGTGTTGGGAGCAGATTGAGACTGCATATATTTTATCATAGCAACAAATAGCAAATGTAGGAAACAGCTTCTACCTGTGTTGTTACTGTTACTGTGGAAACAGTAGGCTGATGGTGTAAAGCAGTGACCACCAACTGGCGGCCCGCGGGCCGGACATCCGGCCCGCCAGACATTCTCATCCGGCCCGCACGACGGGGGTGACTGTGGCGTTGGCGGAGTGGTTAATGCGTTCGCCCCCCATCCATTTTTATTTTTACAACGTCTCGTGAGTAAGGTGCAGTACCGGAGTCCAACAGAGAGGCAGCAGCTGCGGGACAGTAGACTGCGTACTGCGAAACCTTCCCTTCCTTGAAGAAGAAGAAGAAGAAGAAGAAGTGATCCTTCGTTGTGAAGAGTCTGCTTTGTGCGCTCCGCACCACAGCAGCAGCCCCGCTGCGACAGAGTCCAACAGAGAGGCAGGAGCTGCGGGACAGTAGCCTAGAAGCAGGGTTGGGTTGTAACGGAATACATTTCAATACAATTTCAGAGCATGTATTCAGTAATCAGTAACTGATTACATTTACAAAGTAACCCTCCCAACCCTGCCTAGAAGTGATCCTTCGTTAGTGTGAAGAGTCTGCTAAGCTTTATGCAGTACCTGTAATAAAAAATGAAAAACTGATATGAAAGTACTTAAATAAGATAAGAGTAAGAGTACAACATGATACATTAAAGAACAATCGTTAAACAAATACATCTTAACAAATAAGTAGGCAACAAAATATATAAATCACTAAACAATAAAAACACAAGTTATATTTGTTTAATCCAAACAAATGCTTGGCCCTCTGCAGCTTTATTTAATCCACAAACAGTTACACCATTGAGCTCTCACTCTGATGACCTGTAAACTATTTTTCTGCTGAGTCAGCATGTATGAACAGTGACACTTGTTACAACAAAGCTAAGTGGGCAAACACACAGATTTTTTGTTATCATAATATAAATAAATATTATGTTTATCAGATTATATTGCACCCTGTTTGAGATTAGGCATCTGTCTCTTGGTCCAAATGACAGTAATGGGCAAATCGAAGCAGCATGAGTTTGCAGCTGACTTCATTAAAAACAGCTGACTTCAGTAAAAACAGCTGAGAATATAGCAAACTATCTGAAAATAACATAATAGATATTCGGAGCCTTCAAGCCTGCATCCTCCCTAGGATATTTCAGATCAGTGTAACTGCCCAGCAGCACCTCGGACAGTGATCATGATAGAAATCGGCAGTATAAAATATTCATCTGTAAAGCACAGAGACCGCTAGCTTATCTGCGGGCTAATCGACTGACAAACTTCAACCTTCGTAAGCACTGAACTTTAATTTACCTCAGAAAAGTGTTCAGTTCATCCTTGAAGATTTGTGATTCATTACATTACATTGCATTTAGCTGACGCTTTTATCCAAAGCGACTTACAATAAGTACATACGACCAGGAAGACACAACCCTGAAGAAAACAGAATCATATAAGTACATCAGGTATCATAGAGCCAAACATTTCAAGTGCTACTCAGCTGGCTATAGATAAGCCAGTCCTATATTAGTATATAAGTGCCTTGTTAGTAATTCTATCGCTCGAAGTGGAGTCGAAAGAGATGAGTTTTCAGTCTGCGCCGGAAGATGTGCAGGCTTTCTGCTGTCCTGATGTCAATGGGGAGCTCATTCCACCATTTTGGAGCCAGGATAGCAAACCCACGTGTTTTTGCTGATGGGAACTTGGGTCCCCCTTGCAGCGAGGGTGCAGCGAGTCGTTTGGCTGATGCAGAGCGGAGTGCACGCGCTGGGGTGTACAGTTTAACCATGTCCTGGATGTAAGAAGGGCCAGATCCATTCGCAGCATGGTATGCAAGTACTAGTGTCTTGAAGTGGATTCTAGCAGTTACCGGGAGCCAGTGAAGGGAGCGGTGGAGCGGAGTGGTGTGGGAAAATTTTGGAAGGTTGAAGACCAGACGAGCCGCTGCATTCTGGATGAGCTGCAGAGGTCGGATGGCACATGCAGGTAGACCAGCCAGGAGGGAGTTGCAATAGTTTAGGCATGAGGTGACGAGAGCCTGGACCAGAACCTGGGTGGCTTTCTGGGTCAGCTGGGGACGAATCTTCCTGATGTTGTACAGCATATATCTGCAGCAACGGGTTGTAGCAGCGATGTTTGCAGTGAAGGACAGGTTGTTATCTAGGGTCACACCCAGATTCCTTGTAGTCTGAGTCGGGGAAACAACAGAGGTGCCGATGTTGATTGTCAGGTCAAGAGTGGGACAATCTTTTCCCAGAAGGAAAAGCAGTTCAGTCTTGTCAAGGTTGAGCTTGAGGTGATGAGCAGACATCCACTGAGAGATGTCAGCTAGACAAGCAGAGATGCGTGCGACGACCTGGGTCTCTGAGCGGGGAAAGGACAGAATTAATTGGGTGTCGTCAGCATAGCAGTGGTATGAAAAACCATGCGGGCTAATGACCGATCCGAGCGAGTTTGTGTACAAGGAGAAGAGGAGGGGACCAAGAACAGAGCCCTGAGGGACCCCTGTAGTTAATTGACAAGGGTCGGACTCGGACCCTCTCCAGGTTACCCTGTAGGTACGGTCTTTGAGGTATAGGTGAGGAGGGAAAGTGCAGAGCCTGAAACTCCAAGTTCTTGGAGAGTGCGAAGGAGGATCTGATGGTTCACCGTGTCGAATGCAGCTGACAGGAGATTTAATATTGAATATCCATCTATTTCAAATTAGTTAAAGAGACAGTGCACTCTGAAACTATAAACTTGTTTTCTTGTACCTTCAGTGCTATCAAGTGTCTCTCTCCCTGCTTTAACATGTCGCCCCCCATTAAGCACTCATTAGGTGTGCTGTTCAAACAGGTGTAAGGGGGCGGGGCCTGGAGGAGAAAGGAAGAGGAAATGTTTGGTGAGGGGATTTTGTTTCGTTCAGCTTGATGAAAAGGGACAGTAAGTAAGAAGGGAAGAAAACAAGTGAAATAATAATCATTAAGCACTTTTGTATGGTTGTACCTTGAGCAACAGAAGCCTACAAAACAAACGGTGGAGTCTGAGGACAGTTAGCATTGAAGAGCAAACCTCACATGAGAGCTTTATTTCCCTCCAGGGCTGCCGGTGAGTTTGATTCCTTTTTGGGTGCTTTTCATTCTTTGCAATGGATTCCTTTTCCCTGGATTGTATTCTTGCATTTTGAAGGACGTTGGACCAAGATATTTCATTGCATTATTTGATCGCATTAAGGAGACCATTTATGAGTTGGACAATTCTTGTTAACAGTCAAGTTTTTTCAGCAATTTTTATTTGTGCTCTTGTAAGGAGCTGGGAATTAAGTGTTGCTAAATTACCATAAAGTTCCCTCCTAGTCTTTTCCTGGGGTTGGGTAGTTAGATACATAAAGGACCTATATTATTGTCAGCAACTCTCTTAACCAGTTTTTAGTACCACTGTAGGCCTTGAACTTTTATAGTTTCAGCTACGCTTAAAGCTGTTTTTTTACAACATTTAGTACTGTTATGAGCATCTTGTCCATGAGCAGATGCACACTTTCTACTGCACAGAGATATGGTTGGCAGGTGTACTTTGGCTTAAAGAAAATAGTTCCTATGTGAAACTGCTCTCAACAGGGTCTGTGGATTACCTCTTTTTTAACCGGGTCATGGTTTGAAAATGGGATGTTTTTCGTTTTTTGAGAGTTGATGGAAGCAGAAATTGAGAGTTGATGGAAGCAGGGCGAGGATGTGAACAAGAGAGAACAAGAAAGGGAGAAGAAGGAGTGAAGGCCGTATCGCCACTAGGCTTTGTCATTTAAGATTCATTATGGGCAAGCGCGCCTGTATCAACGGAGAGAAACTCAGCCGTCACCCTGATATATGATAGCAGTGTTTCCCCCTAAAATCTGACGGCCCACGGTAACTTGGTATTTAGTAAGTGATGTTTATCTGCCCTCCTTTCCTTTCTCCCTCCCACTCGCTGTAATAGCTGCACATTGACATTCTGGTTTAAAAGAGCTACTGTAAATAGGCAAGGTCTCTGTGGATGGTTTTGTATTTGAAAGAGATTTTCTTGCTACAGCCTCTGTGTTGTTTTATCTGAAGCAACATCAGGTCCCGTTGGTAGAGAACATTTACTGAATTGTTCTTCTGGTCAGTGAATGTCTCACAGCAGGTATTACGTCCACTAAAGACATCTTTGAGGAACAACTGTAGCTGAAGTTAGTTTACAGCAATCTTAAATGTTTAAGCTAATGTTTTAAGTGGTGTTCATTTACAGATGGCATTATTGGTCTGTCAGATGATCCATTAATCCAGACTAAAATATCTTTTAGATGAATTTTCACAGACATTTTTCATAAATTCATGGCTGGATGATAAAGGAGGATATTTACATGTATGAAGGGAAATTTTAATTTTTTAGTCAAATGTCATTGGGTGGAAATTGTTGCAATAAAAACAATTGTTTCATATGTTGTTTTGAACTCATTGTTTGTATGGCCCCAAATTGTGGAACAGCCTCCCATTGGATCTTAGAACAGCAAACTCCATTGGAATTTGTTTAAGTAAATTAAAGACCTATCTTTTTTAATTTGGGGTCATTTTAGTGGCATCACTGCTCATGTTTTATGGTTCTGTGATATAACTCTTTCTGTTTGTTTATAACTTGTTTTTAATTATGTTCCTCACTTTTTATTTGGTATCTTGTCATTACTCTGTAAAGCAGTTTGGGCTGCATCTTGCATGAAAGATGCTATATAAATAAAGTGTATTATTATTATTGGCAAAACACCTTTACATGTAGAAAATGGGGAATATTGTAAACATGATACTTAATATTATGCCAAAAATAAGCATGTTAATATTGTAATTTTAAATATGTTAGAATGCTGGCATTTGCATTTTTAACAAAGCACTGATGGCTACAGTATGTTTAGCCACACATCACTGCTAGAATGTCTGTATTGGTCTTGTTAGGAGCCATTGTTGTGCAACTGTGTTACGGTTGCTGTTTGTCTGCTCATTAATCTGCCTGTGAATGTTTTCAGCTGTGTGTGTGTGATTATGTAAATGAGCTGTGCGGTTGCTCCAACATTATTGGCTGCCCATCTCCTGGTCCGCCTCTGAAGATGGTGATTGGATTGACGTCATCCAATCGCAGCGCACAGCCGGCGCACACCTGCTGGGGAGGAGTACAAAGGCCGCTGACTATCTTCACTCTGGAGGCTCTGTTGAGGAACAGACGCCTCTCGCTATTTGCTCGTTGTTCTGTGTTTAACTTGTGTGGTCTTATTGATTGTGATCAATTCTGTTAACAGGGGTTAACTCGTATGTGCTTAGTGTCGTGTTGATATATGTGTTTAGAGTAGAGTGTTCAGTTACCTTATTTAGCTGTGTTTTCTTACAGCTTCCTTTATTTTAGTTGTACCACTTTTAGAGTGAGGTTTTGTTTTTCGTTCTCTATATTAGTATTTATTTCTTCTGTATGCCTTTAGACTCCTTTTGAATCCTCCTTTTGTTCGGTTATTTGTCAACCGGTGCCCTTTTGGCCCTTTTGTTGTTTCAGGCTGCCTGCCTGCCATTTTGTTTCACCTTGCTTTATAATAAAATCATTTATAATTATTACCAATTCCAATCTGGTGTATGTTGCTTTCCTCTTCCCCTAGTCGGGACGTAACAAACTGAAATGCTTATTTGTTCTTGTTTTGTTCTTGTTTATTAATCATGATCATGGACTACATTCATAATCTCCTCTTTAAGTGCGTTTCTCGTCTGAAATTTACAAAGCAAAAAACAAGGCCATGCTACATTGACAGCGAAGCCGGCAGCAAGACATTTATTTTTTCTTTCCTTTTCTTGGGAGGACATCGAGACTGTATGTTTTTCTTTTCCTCCCTGCCAAATATATGCCAGTCTTACACTTACCATGTAAAGTGTAAGACTGGGTCTTGATAGCCCGCTAGCATTGGAGCACTTATGTGACTACATGTTACTGCAGTAACATCAACACTACCCCGGCTTTATGCTACAGAGAGAATTTACCATGTGGAACTGAAACTACCACTTGAATCAAAATATCAAGATTGCACTGAGTATACATTTTTCTGTCAGGCACCCTGACAATCACGCATCTTAAGGTATTTACAACAGTAACCTTTTCTCATAATCTGAATGCCTGCCAAGCTTGCGGGGTCCTTTTTATAGCCGAGCTGGCACACAACCTGGGCCTGTGCTTGGCCTGCCAGTGTTTGTTTTGTGATAATGTGAGCATGAATAAATGTTAGAATTGTGTGGCTGTGCAGCTGAGGTTTTAATACATACATTCACTTGGCATGCATGGGAGCCATACAAAGAATCTCTTGTTTGTGTCTGACATGTCATTTTAGATGTTTCTTCCGTGTGTCGTGAGCGTACAACATATTCATACGGGGAGGCATTTTCCCAAAAGATTTTTGTACCAGTGAAGGAAGAAAAAGGCCTCAAATCAGACCAGCTGCATCCTTTGCTTTGGGCTGTGTGGCATAGATATGAAGGCAACGCTCTTCCTCCATGCAGGACTGTTTTTATTCACCCCCGAGCAGAGTACAGTGTACAGCCCAGCATCGAAAATCTCTGCTGGTTGCCTTGCGCTTTCTCATCATCATTCCTCACCTGGGGAGCTGGATCCAGCCGGGGATGCATATGTGACGAGAGGCTTAGATAGAGGGAGAGGGAGATGGAGATGAAACTTTCATGAGGCGCAGGGTTGGTGTGGGCAACCACAATGAAAATGCAAAGATTGAACTTTTCTCCAGAACCGAGGATGGGGTGATGAGAATTGAGACAGCCTGAAGGCGCGAGGGAGGGGGGGGGCAGGTGAGGGGGCTGGGGGATGAAGAAGAAAGGGTTTATCGCTGGCATTCTAATCCCACTGTTCGTCTCCGTTTCCCAACCTCTTGCATTGTTTACCCCTTTAATCTCTCCATGTCTTTAGTCCCCATGGACTTCATTTTTCATTTATTTCTTCCATTATCTCAACCCAACCTCCCACTGTATTATTTACCCATCCCTGCCAATACTGCACCATCCTCTCCGGGATGTGGTGGGCGCGGGGACGAGAGCTCTGACCACAGGACGCATCAGGAGGCCAGGCTGGAAGGGGACAGATGTCTGATGGTTCCTCAGCGGATGTCTCCACAATGTTCTCTATTGTACCTACACACACACACACACACATATAAATAAATGCCTCGTCTCCACTGTTCTCCCTCTCCGCATCCTCTTGTCTCCCTCTTCCAGGAAATGCACGGTGCCGTGTTATGATGGATGGGTTGTGTTCAGAGACTGAGCAGCCCCCCCCCACTGTTTGTTTGCCTCTGCCACGCATGGCTGCAGAATGACAGCTGGGACCAGTTCATGGTTTTGATTCTGTCTGGCAAGGACAAGTTGGGCACTTGGTTTTCCTCGTCTTTCGTTCCAAAGAAGAAAGAGAAAAGGGCGGATCATATCCATGGTGGAGGAAGCACTCAGATATTTACTTTGAGTCAAAGTAGCAATACTCAACTGTAAGAATACTCTGCATTCAAAGTACAAAAGTAGTGGCATTCCCCCCCCCCCCCCCCCCCCCCTGCCTGAAATGTCTCCATTGGACTATTTTGTTTACTTCTGTAACATAGCGACATCACTATGTAACACTCAGCTTCTATTGGCGAGTGCTCCAACACATTGTACGTGATAAGGCTAAGGGGCGGGACATCTCTAAGCGGTTGACCAATCACAACAGAGCCGGTCAGCTAACCAATCAGAGCACACTGGGCTCTGGTTTCAGGCAGAGGGTGAAAAGAGGTTCTGCAGCACAGGCAGAATGAGAACATTAAAGCATGGAGAAGTGTCACAGCAGAGGCACACAATACAATTATGAACCTGAAAATGAGTAGAACATGTATATATCTTTAGACTACCAAAAGTAAAATAATCCGTTAAGTGTAATGGTTCATTTCAGAATCATATATTCAATTACTGGATATTGATGCATTCATGTTACATTACACCGCTCGCTCAGATACACTATAGTAAACCATATTTGCTTTGGGCACTTGAGGAAGTGTGTGTGTGTGTGTGTGTGTGTGTGTGTGTGTGTGTGTGTGTGTGTGTGTGTGTGTGTGTGTGTGTGTGTGTGTGTGTGTGTGTGTGTGTGTGTGTGTGTGTGTGTGTGTGTGTGTGTGTGTGTGTGTGTGTGTGTGTGTGTCAGAGTTTGTGTGTGTGAGCCTTTGAGCAGCCAAAGCTTAAAAAGTGTTTAATCAATAAAACATGAGATGTGTTTTCGATCTGGAAGTCAGGAAATGAGAGTTCATCTGATAATAAATTGTGCTTTTATGGCCCAAAAATGAAATTCAAGCATTTTCTGAACATAACTGATGATGATGCGCTGATAATTAGCATTATGTTGGCAAGGTGCATTGGAAATTAACCAAAACACCCATAATGCACATCTACTGTAACTATCTTATTATGTTTCTATGTGCAATCCTGTTCCAGCGTTGTTTGCCCAATTTGTGAGTCAAAATTATAAATAAAATACTTTCATACTTGCCTAACCGGGAACAGAGAGGTGTGATAGTTATTGACATTTTGTTGTCAAAGCGAACAAAAAGAAGAGAATAGCGAGAGATGATACGCTTGAGATTTTCAAAGTTGCTGTTTGAGGTGTTCTACTTAAAGCACAATTCTTTGAAAATGATGACACCAATTAAACCAATTTGTATCACAGGTTTTGTTTTACTTTTTTACTTTGAAATCTTTTGGTGAAAGGATTAAATCTGTGCTTTCACAATCTGTGTTAAAGCTGCAATCATTGATTGTGGCCACTGGGGGAAGAAGAATCCCCTGCCGCGACATACCATTTTTTCAAAGTAGCTTTGCGTAGTTTGAACTGATTTTCCCTTAATGTTATGTCCTATTGCATATATGTAATGTTTATTGCATTTTAGGTGTAAAGTTTGCGAACATTACAGTTTTGCGTTCAATCTGAAAGCACATTACGTTTTCAATTTTGTATCGGATTTTCCACAACCTCGTTCAAAAGACCTGTGTATCTGTGCGTCCCTTAAGCATCCTCATGGACCTTTTCATTTCATGGCATTTTAATTATTGTATTCTAACTGTATTTGTGTGATTGTATTTTGTATTCAGTCATTGGTATTTTTACATTTATCTTGTAATTTTACTATATTCTCAGATATGTTTGTTGTTTTTACATTATCATTAATGTTTGTTTATTTGTGAAGCCCTCTGAGACAAATGTGTTGTGATACTGGGCTATATAAATACATTTGAATTGACCTTGAATTGAATTGTGTTGTGTCTGAATAAAGGATTTTGGATAAAGAATTCCATTTTTGCTAATTATGTCTCAACAAAAACATGACTTATATAAGAGCCTGGCGCAGTCTCACCACCTGTACCTGTGGAGACATCAAAGAAAATCCTCATCACAGCGGGTGAAGTTTTGAAGGTGGTTAAAAATGATATGGCTGAACACCGTTGTATCATCATATCATCATCCTCATGAAACATACAGAGGCAAGCTGACAAGCTGGCTTCACATTGCTCTCATGGTGCATTAATGTATCAGCGCTGCGTCTCTACGTCCTGTAATATTAAACACCTTCATAATTGGGGGTTCTTGCTGAAGACATGCTGTACATCTGCATGACGGATGAGTTATAGGGATTTATACATCATATGCAAATAATGTATGCTCATAAAACATGCATTTAATACATTTGCATAGGCATGTGTGAATGCATACATGAGCTAAGCTAAACTCATATGGAAAAATAAAATATGTTTGAAAAACACACGCACAGATATAAAATGAGAGATTCATATTTGTAATTAAGACTGTTTCTTAAGCTTGTTGATAAACATTACATTATTCCTATTAATTTAATCAGAATAGGAAATTATGTATTTGTCACACAGTGATAACATTGACATTGTTACAGCAAGAGTGACAGAACATAGATTAACAAAATAAAAGAGCAGACTAACATATTTTTTAAAAGACGTTAAAGGGTCCCTAATATGCTAATTTTCAGGTTCAAATTTGTATTGTGTGCCTCTACTGTGTCATGTCTCCATGCTTTAATGTTCAAAAAGCGCTTTATTGCTCTCATACTGCCTGTGCTGCAGCTCCTCTTTTCACCCTCTGTCTGAAACCAGAGCCCAGTCTACTCTGATTGGTTAGCTGGTGGGTTCTGTTATGAAGGGTCAACTATTAGAGAAGTGCCGCCCCTTAGCCTATATCATGTACAATCAGTGGCAGTGCCAGGGGGGCGCTAGGGGGTGCACCCCCCAGGATAGCCATAGCCAGTGGCGTTTTTATATGTACAAAAGTGGTGGGGCACGAACAACTTAGATGTGTATATATAAGCTTCTGGTGCTTTTTTAAACACGTAAACAAATAGCTGTAGGCTATCCATGGTTCCGATAGAGAGAGGGGGGATATAAAGAAAACACAAACACTCATCAATACAATAGCAGAGTAGATGGTCAACTTCATTCATTTTCTTTCCGTTTTACTGATTTGAATCGCTATGTGCTAATCTCTCTCGTCTCCTCTTCACAAACAACTACTATTTTCGCGGCACACGTACTTACAGCCAATCAGCTCTCTGAATTATGAGATGACGTTTAGTAGGGTATGTCAGCACAGTGCCCCTATGGTGATTACTTTGTTGCAGCACACATTGAATAGAAAAATACTCTGTGCATGCGCAGTGTCGTTTTTACAGCACCCATTCACTTGGAGTTGCAGTAGAAAACTGTAGCGCCCAGTACATTAATGGGAAACCCTAAATGTTTGAGCACCCTCTATGAAAGGTCAAGCTACCCCACAGCACCCCCAAAAGAATATATCTGGCGCTGCCACTGTGTACAATGTGTTGAAGAGCTAGCCAATAGAAGCGCGAGTGTAACATAGTGATGTCACTGGTGGTAGATTTTTGGGGGATTTGAGCCTTTGCAGACTATTTACAGCAACAAACCTATATAACACACTACAGCATACTGTAATAGAGCCCTTGTAATAAAATAGAAATGAAACGCATCCAAGAGAGAGAAAGTAGCAGATTTATAAATGTAATTGAAATATACAAAAATAATGAACAGCAAATAGATGGAAATATACCAAATAGTAAAGGTGTATATTGCAACATAACAGCACACTGATTAGGACACAAAACTACTGTAAAGGTTCACCAAAAAACCTTCCCTTCATGTGCTCATGGATGCATATGAGCACACAGTGCATGTGGAATTCAAAATACCTGATGCACACACCTGTATATGCAAATAAATCCCCGCTCCCACAAGACTTTCGCACATAAATACTTCCACAGGTAGTGGAGATGCCTGGGGTTTGCTGTGCACCTTTTGTCTTAACCTTGATGTTCTCTCCAATTCCCTCACATCTGCTTTACACGTGTAGCCCCGAGCATTCACTTCTGCCTGACAAGAGAGAGAGGAGAGATGAGAGGAGAGGGAGAGGAGGATTGGGGGATCTGGTGTCTTCAGAGACTCTGATTGGCAGCACAGCTTTCAGTCCTCGTGCCCGGCATCCCTCAGCGCCCGTCAGGCCTTTGCAAAGTCGAGTAGAAGTCCTTATAGGATCCTTAGAGATATCCTCGCTTTCTCTACTGTAGTTGGTTTTCCATCAAGCTGTTTTTTAATTAAATGTTCTACGTGTGTATTAAGGGGAATTGAGTGGAAATGTCAACATTTGAAAGAAAATCTTTTTTTACATCAATATGGCAAATGCAACCAAATGCAATGATAACAGATTAAGCAAATACTGTAAGTGATGATAAACAGAAAGCATCTAATTGCAATGTGTTGTGTTTCTACACAGACCTGTGATGATAATCTATTAAATAATCTGTGATTAATTATGATTAATCACAAATTGCAAATGCTAGTATTTACTTGTATTTTTGTGGGAGATAAGGCAAATACGTGTCGACTGTTATAATTAAGAAATGCATGACAAACTTTTTACTTTATTATACCATGATTTCTGAATTTTTACCATGAAGTCGATTTAATCTCCCAACAGGGCTGCAATGTATAACGTGTACTACACAGGGCATATTATCTCTGCTGCAATCCTATTGGGAGCACTATCTTCTCCTTCTGTGGTGACCCTTTCCCCTAAATCCTGTGCTACTGGTGCATGGTTTGGCAAAATGCCTTTCCTCCATTTTGACCACGCCTAAAGAACTAGTGTTGTTGCCATTTGTCCTAGATTAGCTTTGCGTTACACTGAGGTAGTGATGGTTCTACCTGCTGTCCATTGGTCTCCAGTCAGTGCAATACATGTGGCTTGTGCCGTTTCCTCAGCTTTCTTTGACTATTAAATGTCATGAATTATGGAAGCAACTTTTGGGTCAAATGTGCACATTTGCATAAACATTTTTACCATATTGAGGTTTCCAAATTAATCAGAGCTGCGTTCTTAACATTTATAAGCAAACATAAATTGTATTTTTCCATCGAGATTCTCAAGTTGGTTTTCACTGTTGGAGGATCCAATGGTGCTCGGTTTTCCTACTCCCAAAAATGTTCATGAACCAATAATGATTTCATAACAGTAGTGGATGGAAACAAGCATTATTAACATTTTCTTGAAATTTGGTTTTAAATGTGTGATATCCATTTGGATGGAAACCTGACTACTGACAGGAGTTTAATGTTTTATTCTGTTTGGTTCTGTTTTGCATTAAGTTAACTTGAGTTGAATAATTTTTGTAGAAAAATATTGACGTTAACTTGTAAAGATTAAGAAATCACCAGTTGTGATCCGCGATGCATTCTAGGTCATTTTCTTTGCTTACTTTTTTGGTGGAAATGCATGTGGAGAAAGCACGTTAGTACGTTTTGATTTAATCTAGCCGGTAATCGTTGTTACATTGTTTTGTTTTTTCCTTCACATACCTTTCTTTTCAAGGACGAAGGCTCATAGAGCTAAGCATCTTACCCTAACCCTAACACTTACTGTTGTTCTGAAAGGACTCATACATATGAAAAGTAGGTTATCTAGACGTGTCTTATTTTGATCTGATATATGTTTAGCCTTAACGTCAGTATCAGTGTCACTTACTGAAACCATGTCTTGAATATTAGCAGTTAAACGGTGCTTAGAGAGATATTTATTTCATCCCTGGAAGACATAACAGACATTAAAAAGCATACAAGAAGGGCAAACCTGTCTTTTATTTTTATTTTTTTCACAAAAGAACCAGATGGAGATCTCTTTAGTTACAGGAAAAACAAACCCTGAGTGTTTCTGCCACTGTATATGTGTGTACGTGCTTATATGTGTGTGTATGGAGGGGGCTGTTATTGCTGAGGGCAGAAAATCAAAGGGAAGAGAAAACAATACAGGCTATTCTCTCCGTTCTCTCCCTTGGCGGTTGTCAGAGCCATCCTCTCTGCAGAGATGCGCCACATTCTCTTCATATTTATTCCCTTATTAGTTTTTTGTTTTTTATATCCATATCTCTATATTTTCCTCTGTCTTTCTCGGTCTCGTCCATGTTTCCACATATCCCCCCTCTCTAGCTGTCTCTGTACATCCCTCTGGAGAAAATGACAGAAGCTGGCTCCGCACACTCAGCAGGTTTGCAGCATGCAGAACATTGCTTGTGCCTGTAACTTAAAACGGGCCTAAAGTGAAAGGAATTAATAGTGACATGCCCCCAGCACACACACAGAAGGACTAAACACACACACAGCTCATTTAAAGCATCCACATGCAAGTCATGCCCCCGTTGACAACACATCCTGTGATAGACTCCCAGCAAATATAAAGAAAGTGCTTGTTATCTTGTAAAACCTCCACAATTCCTCTCTGTTTCCTGTCTGACTTTGACTGAGTCCTCACTCCATCAGCATGACTTGACTTTAAAGGTCCCCTATTATGCTGTTTTTTATTACTTTATTATAGGTCTCAGATATATACAAAATATGTCTCTGAAGTGTTTGGCTCCAAATACCAAACAGATCATGCATTGTAGCATCCCATCAACCCCTCTGTTTCAGCCCTGTTTCAAAAGTGCTGATTCTCTGTATTTTACTTTAGATGAAAATAAGGAGCCCCTCCCCACGCCCCTCGCCCCTCTGAGAGATATTTGGTTAAAAAGAACACAATGGTGCTCTAGGAGGAGATTCAGGTGATATGGTTGGGGGGGGGGGGGTTACCTTGGTTGGTTATTGGATAATGGTTACACAAGCCAAAACATCGACAAAGTGAACAAATCTGATCAGCTAATTTTCAGACAGGTTTTTTAGGTAAGCTTCCACTGTACATATGTGCCAGATTCGCTCCAGTTTGTGACTCTTACAACCTCAGATCCAGTGCCTAGATACGGTTCCAGGTTCCTGCTGTGCGGACTGAGGCTGGGAAAAGGAGTCTTTTTTATTATGGTCCTTGGTCTTGGAATGACCTTCAATCAAGCCTCAAACTGACGGCACTTATCCCTATAGCATGTTTTAAATTGAAGTTGTCTGAAGTCCTTACCACCAGCTGCTCTTGCAGTAATAAGTAGTGCACCTTTCTTACTGTCCCAAATGTGCACAATGTAGTGACTGCTTTTCGTTTGTTTTTTTGTTTCCTTAGTTATGTTCTCTGTATTTTATATGTCTGTGTTATGTGTACAAATGTGTAACGTTGCTGCCTTCTTGGCCAGATCAGCATTGTAAATGAGATGTTATCTCAATGCTTTTTATGTGGTTGAATTAAGGTTAAATTAAATTAAATTTATAAATGGATCAGGACAAAAAGTGAGTGAATCTTTTTTTTGGGGGGGGGGTTCTGCTCATAGACGGACTGGTTTTCGGTTACACCATTTGTGTCCTCCATTAGTCCGGCCCATGCACTGGTTTCACACTACATTTCCCTTCATTCACTTTAACACTCCATTGGCTCTCAGAAAGAAAGGGGTGGGGTGTAATTGCATTTTGAGTGATGTTTGTGTCCTTACCTTGCTTCAAAGTCAGAGACAACATCAACAATTTAGGGACACGCGCTCAGCCTGCTTTAAAAGTCGCAGCTGGCAAATTGGAGCGGAGATGGCCTCAACCGAAACATAAAGACATGAGTCACTTTCAACAAAGCTAAACACTCGTCAGAAAAAACTAAATATATAAACTAAAGGCCCTTAGGATAATGAGCTGATTTTTCACTTTTTGAAGATTGCAACCTTGTTGGTGGGCGTTTTCTACGGCAGCCTTTGACTCACAATTGAGAGGCAGTGTTGCGCGGAGATGTCAACTCTGTCGTCTTCAGTGTTGCGCAAAAAGGAAACGATAAAGCAATAGGGAAAAGCGCAAGGAAAAATGAATACAAATAAATAATTGACATATTTAGAAATGCAATAAATACAGAAATATTCAGACAAATCTATTGATTTATATTTTTTTGAATGTATGAATAAATATATATACAAAAAATATATGAACAAAAACTGGAATTAAATGAAAATAGTTAGGAACATGCCTTTTACTATTTTATGTTTTCAATAAAGTTCCACATTTATTTATCCTTTTTATGTATGTATCTTTTATACATATCGCTTGTTCTTATGGCACTCCTATGACTCCTATACAATTGTGCTGTATAAGGGTTGATATAAGTACCACTCAAAGAGTCGCCGCACATTGAAAACAGTAAAAAAGCGTCAATTGATAACAAATATAAAAAAGGTAAATCAGCCAAACGCAGATTTTATTATTTGAATTCAACGTATCACATTATCGACAGCAGCATTTTGAACTTCAGAATTTGTGATCTTCACAGTCCACAGTGCGACAGTGCTTTCAAGTGCATCCAGCCTCATCCTTTATAGGCTGCATAATATGTTGACTACTTGTATTTTATTGCATGTGACAGCAGATTGCTTTTAATCTATTCCACTTGAACGCTGCACTTGTGTTGTCCCTTGTAATTGTTGTCGTCATATGGGATGTTGTTACAATGATCTGAGCTCATACTACCACTGCTTCTATTGTAGACGCCTCTGTTGTTAAAACGATTTTCTTTGGGCATGATGTGATGCACAACATTTTAATGGCTACGCCTAAACTGGACTTCATTAACAAGCCGAGAGGACTGTAGCACGAACACATCTGTTGTTTGTTAGTGTTTACAAACCGCAAATTGTTCCTCAGATTCAACGGATAATAAAATGATGTGCTCGATTTCTACTCCAAAAAGCCGCTGCGCGCTTTCTGTCAGAGGGAGTCGTTTGCCAAGGCGAGACATGCTCAGTTGGACTGACTCATCAAATAACCGTATTCCAGCTCAAAACACAGCTTTGGTTCAACCTGTCAAAAGTCAAAAAATCTTCTTAACATTTTAATGGCCTTCGTTGCCAGGCTGCAGGGATGGAATCTTCCCGGAGCGGCGACCTGACACTCGTCACAGTCCATGTCCACACATGTGCCTGCAACATGTGCTTTTACTGTAAGAGTGCAGGTTTTCCGTGCTGCGCTGTGCTAATCTACTCAGACAACAGGACCAGCTGTGTCCAGAGGCTATGGGCTGAGGACAGGAGGACCTTGACAGCGCTGAATCTGAGAGAGAGTAAGGATGCCTCCACCGGCCCTGACTGGTCGGCCTCGCTCACAGCGCGACTGTCAAGACAATTATGATTGCGCTTGTAGCCTAAGAATTTGATAAAGAAGGCCTACACTGCCTCAAATGTAGATAAGCATCTGATGTCCAGGATCAAAAGCCATTAGAAAGCTGCAGCTGATTCAGAACGCCGCTGCTCGAGTCCTCACTGACACTAAGAAAGTGGATCACATCACTCCTGTTCTGAAGTCTTTACACTGGCTTCCTGTGTGTCAAAGAATATATTTCAAAATACTGCTGCTGGTTTATAAAGCACTGAATGGTTTAGGCCCAAAATACATTTCTGACCTCCTGCTAAATTATGAACCATCCAGATCTCTCAGGTCTTCAGGGACTGGTCAGCTTTCTGTCCCCAGAGTCAGAACTAAACATGGTAAAGCAGCATTCAGTTACTATGCTCCAAATATCTGGAACAAACTCCCAGAAACCTGCAGGTCCGCTGCAACTCTGACTACTTTCAAATCCAGACTAAAGACTTTTCTTTTCGCCGCTGCTTTTAATTGATATATTCGTATATCATTGCTTTTAAATGAGTGTTTCTGGATATCATTTTATAATATGTTTCTTAATGCCCTTAATGTCTTTCATTTTTTGTAAAGCACTTTGAATTGCCTTGTGTTGAAAGGTGCTATATAAACTTGCCTTGCCTTGCCAACGTGAGAGTCTAACGGGTGGGATATATCTCAACAGAGCCGGCCAGCTAACCAATCAGAGCAGACTGGGCTCTGGTTTCAGACAGAGGGTGAAAAGAGGTGCTGCAGCATAGGCAGTATGAGAAAAATAAAGAGCTTACTGAACATTAAAGCATGGAGACATGTCACAGAATACAATTATTAATCGGGAAATATCATCATAGGGCCCCTTTAAAGAACCCTTTTTTGATGTATTTTTTTGCGCCCGGACTGATTGGACTATCCCACTTGCTCTCAAGACAGTTATGATTGCATCCGTTAGCTTAAGAATTATAAAGGTAATGAAGGCTTGGAAAACAAGTAGCGGCAACAGGAGGTAGGTCCACATTTTTCTATTAAATAAAAAAAGACAACATAAGCCTAATTGATTGACAGGATAGATAACAGGATTGCAATGTGACGGGAGTACAGAGATAATAAGAGGGGAAGATAAAAATGAGAGATGGAGAGATATGGGCACTGGCCAGTGGTGGCTCTGGAGGGAGTGTGGGATGGCTGGATGTTGAACAGCACGCCAAACAGCTGCTGTCTGCGCCATTTGCTATATTGGCCTTAAAGCACTGCTGAGATTAAAGCTTCCCACAACCCCGACACATATACACACACACACACACACACACACACACACACACACACACACACACGCACGATACTCCATATGCCATACTCTGAGCACATGCACCTGCACTCCTGTGGCTAAAAGGCGACTACAATTATCGCATAATAGATCTTTGCCCTGTTGCTGGAGCCGAGCCACGTGGATATCAGATGAACTTCTTGTGGTAACGCAGAGCAATGAGCAAGCGAGGGGAAATTGGACTGTGGGGGGAAGAAAACATGTTGGTTTGGGTCAGTCCAATATTAGCAGTCCACATGGTGCATAAATCACATGCATCACCCATAATAGGGTTCATTCATCCCAATGCTCACCAACTTTATGCATGCAGCGCCACAGACTTATTGCTGGCAGTCAGTGTGAGGGGGCACTTCATAGATTAGATTAATCACTGACCTCATCAAGCACACAAAGAAAACAAATTGGCTGAAAATGTACGATCATTAGTTGACATGTGGCCTATTTTCCTCCCGCTCTTGTCACTCCCTAATTTGTAGCATCGACGCCGCGGGCTGTCACACAATGCAGAGAAATGAAACAGTGGCGCTCAGCTGAGAGCGTGCTGGCTTGTATCTAGACAAACAAATCGATAAGCAGTCCACTCTGTTCCATTATCGGGCGGAAAAGTTAACCACCAGCACCAACAGCGGGAGCAAAACAGCAGCGAGTCGTGAGGAGGAGGAGGAATATGAATTCCCAATTCATTTGAGAGCAAACACTTACACTGGCATCCTATTGATTGTGGACAAGTTGGGTGGAAACTCTTAGGGTTTTAATGCTGAATTCAGCAGGGCTTTCTCTGCCAAAAATATCAGACATGCATTAAAGTGTGACCTTAGTTCCATCAGAAGTTGATGAAACTTTATAAATGGAAGTGATGTGTCGTGTGTTTAAAAGCATGTCGTCTCCAAGGTTGTTCTCACTGTAAACATCAAGAGGCACAATTTGTCTTTCAGGCCATCTGTTGTATTATTTTTTGCGTTTGGGTTTTATCCATAAGAGCGATATTTATCCTGGAACGGCTCCAGTTTTTGGTACATCGTTTCTCTAGAGAAGGACACAGGAAGTAGCATAAAGAAAAAGCATGTCTTAAGTATTCAAATCATAGCTGCTATGATATAAATTTGCTAAAGACGCATAGGTCGTTACTAATCAGCCAAAGCAGCAGGGGCACATAATCTGTCTCACCTACGCAGCTGAACGTCGGCCCCACTGAGGGCTTTCTGTATCCGGCACATATATTTCCCAGGCTCTCTCTCCGTCATTACCTGCCTCCTTTCACTCTCGCTGCCTTTTTTTACAAACACAGCCTCATGCTTCTCTCAAATCATTGCTGCGGGATTCTATTTTTACCAATCTAACAAGGTTGCTTGGTCACAGAGGACTGTGGGGTGCTGCGAAGGGAAGAAATGTTCACTGAGTTCCAAGATGCAGACTAGCTACTTCTGTTGTGCTAGCCCCCAAGCGCAAAGGGCCCTTGGGCTGAAAGTGGACCCCCCCCCGGGATAGAGGGAGATGGGAGAAAAAGAAGACTGAGCTGCTGTTTAAGACCCGGCGATAGTTAGACAAACTCTTAACCTTGAAGATAAATGAAAAGAATCAGGAGCTGAGTGAATATGAACAAAATCAGGGTTTAAATAAGGGTCGTCTCGTTTGGGGAAGAAAAGTTGAACCTTTGAAAAGTCAAAAAGGAAGTTAAAGACTTTCATGTACTAAGAAACTATTTGAACTGGCCTTACCATGTTCATTTGAACCAGAAGCATCAGCTGATATTGTTTATATGATAGTTTTGGATTTGTATCATCGCAGAATGGATCCAGGCTCGCTCAGTATTGATGTTTTCTTACGTTCAGCAAGAACGCTAATTAGGTGTATTTAAATGTAGGCAGTATAGAAACGGGAGCTTAACCACAACATATAACAACAAAAGGCCATTCAGAAATATTGCCTTGCAAATAAGATTGAACATTTGTGATTTTTTATGTTGAGAATATGTCAGTCATGGTAATTCAGCACCCCAAGCTGAAACCCTTTGAGCAATCTACTCCTGTGGTAATTTCAATGCCATATTTAGGAAAATAATATTCTATATCATCTAAAATAAAATGATATAGCTGTTAAACTTGATTTAGACAAAAAGGCCTTCTACTAGATCAAGATTCTTGCTGAATGTTGGATGACAAGATTGGCTCTCATGTCTCTACGGTAATTGTGAAGCTAGTGCTACCATCAGCCGCAGATTAGCTACATTAGCCTAGAAAAACATGGGGAGAAAAGCTAAGAAAATACATACTAATACCTCCCAAACTCATATGTCATTCAGTTAAATGAAGGCTTGAAATTACGCAAATATTTACGTTTATGGTACTTTCATACATGTCTCAATATATTACTGCCATAGATAGCAATATATTTCTATGTGTATAAGATGTCTTTCACAGGCATAGGATTGTGATAGAAAAATAGCAAAAGCTTATTGAAGTTGAAAGTATGCGGTGATGATAGAATTATTTAGAAATGCTTTGCAAAGCCTGGTTCTGAAGGGGCTAGGTCATATGAAATACAATATCCTCCTATTTACATAGCGCTCACACGCAGTCCATTCGATATAGCTCACTGGCTCCCATGTCATATGAATAACTCGTGCTCAGAGGAGAGCAGACATCAATGCACAAAAAGTAATTTTCTGACAGACATGGAGACCCATTCAAACCTATTTAACTATGCTTTACATGATGTCTAGTCAGCAAAAAAAACAGGAGGGGTTGGATCTAGCAAGGATAAATTATTCAGTGCATTAATGAAGGTGCACAGGGGTAAATTTGCTCTGTAAAATGGTGCAGTCCCAGGAGAGGAAGTACGCTGAATGGCTCGGGACAAACAGAATAGCTGTAAGGTCAAAGAATATCAATATTATATGTGTTAAGCTACAGAGAGCTGTATGTATTCCTCAAAGGTTAATGCTAGTGACAGGCGACATGATGTGACGTCCTTAGACACTGGCTCGAGAGGGAAATGTTGGATTTAAAGCTTTAAAGAGTTACATTTTGATGAAATTCCAAGGGTCATGACCAATTGGTAAACAAAACTAAAACGCTTGTGAAAAACCATCATCAGACCCTGTGGCACATCCAAATCCATGGGTGGGCATTTAATTTGAGAGAGCGGATGAGCCTCATTTTACCCAAGGTAAAAATAATAGGTGACACAAGAACATCAGTTTATTGATCTTGCTGACCAAGTTGACAATCATAACGCTGATTTCTCCTGCCCTTGACGCATGGTCTGAGCATCATAGCTGCATTGCACTGATGGCAATTTCAAGTGGTTCTATAATATTTTGTAGGACTTAAATGGTTCCATCAAATGGCTGACATTTTTTACATACAATCATACTCCTCGGAGGATGACTCCCAATTACTTCTGTCCCCTTATTTCACCTCTAGTAGTAGTACATTTGTAGTTTGGAGAAAAATGTCTATAAAACTACCAATTGTAATTAAATCTTGTACAGACATTTGTGTTCTACGGGATGAATTGCAATCACTTTTTTTGTCCACCACAATGGTGATGTCAAAATGTTATTGATCCTAGACAATTCAGATTTGTTAAAGTTGCTCCCATCCTAGAATATAAATACAAATAACCATGTATAAATGATAAGAGAAAAATAAATAAAATATGTTAAATATACGACAATATATAACAACAGCATATAAGGAATATGGAAAAGTATCTAGCCTATCCTAGCCTAGCCTATAAAATTGGTCCATGATTGATAGCGCAGAGTGAAGCAGGTAGGACCCAAACGCAGATAACACTTGATATACCTTTATTGCAAGGGCTCTTATCTAACATATAACTTTAACAAACAAAACACTCTACGGTGAACCAGGTCACAAACAAAAGAAGCACCAACACTGAACACAGGACGAGACAAGACTAAATACAGGGAGGGATAATTACCAGACAAGAAACAGCTGGGCAGGGGAGGAGAAACACAAGGGCCACAGGTGAACATAATCAACTACACTAGACACAGGTGAGGAGGGAGAGAAAACACAAGGGCCACAGGTGAACACAATCAACTAACGAGACACACCAGGGAACTAACGACGGAAGGAAAACATGACATAGAGGACAGCGGAAACACCCAAACCTAGACATAGACCCGTGACCTGGCATGACAACCGTGACAGAACCCCCCCCTCAAGGGACGGATTCCAGACGTCCCTAAACAAAAAATCCAACATAGTCCAACAGGGTGGTGGAGGGGGTCCGGAGGAGGGACGTATCCCTAGGCCACCAGGGTGGGTGGAGGGGTCCGGAGGACGGACTAAGCTGACCGCCCAGGAGCCCCAGTAGGGGACCAGGAAGGGATCTCGGGCGGACGGCCCGGGGGCAAGGCAGAGTCTAAGGTGGGGAACTCGGGCGGACGGCCGGGGCAAGGCAGAGTCCAAGGTGGGGTCTCGGGCGGACGGCCCGGGGGCAAGGCAGAGTCCATGGTGGGGAACTCGGGGCGGGACCGACCCGGGGGGCAAGGCAGAGTCTAAGGTGGGGAACATCGGGCGGGACGTCCGGGGGCAAGGCAGAGTTCAAGGTGGGGTTCTTCTGGTCGTACGGCCCGGGGGCAGGCAGAGTCATGGTGGGGAACTCCGGGCGGACGACCCCGGGGGCAAGGCAAGAGTCCAAGGTGGGGTCTCGGGCGGACGGCCCCGGGGGCAAGCAGAGTCCATGGTGGGGGCGAAGGCCACAGGCGGGCGAACTCAGGGGGCCGAGCCATGAGGGCGAAGACCAGACAGCTCCGGAGGCCGGGCAGGACCCGGGTCGCGGCCGGACAGGAACCGGAGCCGGCGGGACAGGCTTCGGCAGGATCCCCCACGGAAGAGGACCAGGAGTTGCAGGACCCCCAGCAGGAGGGTGGACGACGGGACCTCCAACGAGACAGGACAAAGGGTTGGCAGGACCCCGGCAGGAGAGTAGTCGGCAGGGCCTCCAACGGGACAGGACACAGGGTTGGCAGGACCCCCGGCAGGAGAGTAGTCGGCGGGGCCTCCAACAGCACAGGACATAGGATTGGCAGGACCCCCGGCAGGAGAGTAGACGGCGGGACCTCCAACGGCACAGGACATAGGGTTGGCAGGACCCCCGGCAGGAGCGTAGTCGGCGGGACCTCCAACCGGGACAGGACACGGGTTGGCAGGACCCCCGGCAGCAGACTAGTCTGCGGGACCTCCAACTGGACAAGACATGGGGTTGGCAGGACCCCCGGCAGAGGGCTAGTCGGCGAGGCCTCCAACGGGACAGGACAAAGGGTTGGCAGGACCCCCGGCAGGAGACTAGTCTGCGGGACCTCCAACCGGACAAGACATGGGGTTGGCAGGACCCCCGGCAGAGGGCTAGTCTGCGGGACCTCCAACTGGACAAGACATGGGGTTGGCAGGACCCCCGGCAGAGGGCTAGTCTGCGGGACCTCCAAACTGGACAGGACATGGGGTGGGCAGGACCCCCGGCAGAGGGCTAGTCTGCGGGACCTCCAACTGGACAAGACATGGGGTTGGCAGGACCCCCGGCAGAGGGCTAGTCTGCGGGACCTCCAACTGGACAGGACATGGGGTTGGCAGGACCCCCGGCAGGAGACTAGTCTGCGGGACCTCCAACTGGACAAGACATGGGGTTGGCAGGACCCCCGGCAGAGGGCTAGTCTGCGGGACCTCCAACTGGACAAGACATGGGGTTGGCAGGACCCCGGCAGAGGGCTAGTCTGCGGGACCTCCAACTGGACAGGACATGGGGTTGGCAGGACCCCCAGCGGAACCTCCAACGGTACAAGGGACATGGGGTTGGCAGGACCCCGGCAGAGGGCTAGTCTGCGGGACCTCCAACTGGACAAGACAGGGGTTGGCAGGACACCCCGGCAGAGGGCTAGTCTGCGGGACCTCCAACTGGACAGGACATGGGTTGGCAGGACCCCCGGCCGGAGACTAGTCTGCGGGACCTCCAACTGGACAAGACATGGGGTTGGCAGGACCCCCAGCGGAACCTCCAACGGTACAGGACATGGGGTTGGCAGGACCCCCGGCAGAAGACTAGTCTGCGGGACCTCCAACTGGACATGAGTAGGGGCTTGAGTGGGGACTCGAGAGAGGGCTTGAGAGGGAACTTGAGAGGAAACTGGAGAGTGGACTCGAGAAGGAACTCGAGAGTTGACTCGAGAGGTAACTCGAGAGGAGACCTGAGGGGAAACTTGAGAGGTGACTCGAGAGGACACTGGAGAGTTGACTTGGGAGGTGACTCGAGAGGACACTGGAGAGTTGACTTGAGAGGTGACTCGAGAGAACACTGGAGAGTTGACTTGAGAGGTGACTCGAGAGGACACTGGAGAGTTGACTTGAGAAGGAACTCGAGAGGTGACTCGAGAGGTAACTCGAGAGGGGACCTGAGAGGGGACTTGAGAGGGAACTCGAGAGTAGACCTGAGGGGAAACTTGAGAGGTGACTCGAGAGGACACTGGAGAGTTGACTTGGGAGGTGACTCGAGAGGACACTGGAGAGTTGACTCGAGAGGATAACTCGAGAGGGGACCTGAGAAGGGACTTGAGAGGGAACTCGAGAGGAGACTCGAGAGGGTAACTCGAGAGGAGACCTGAGAGGGGACTCGAGAAGGAACTCGAGAGGTGACTCGAGAGGGTAACTCGAGAGGGGACCTGAGAGGGGACTTGAGAGGGAACTCGAGAGGAGACCTGAGGGGAAACTTGAGAGGTGACTCGAGAGGACACTGGAGAGTTGACTTGAGAGGGGACACGAGAAAAGACTCGAGAGGGGACCTGAGAGGGGACCTGAGAAGGAACTCGAGAGGTGACTCGAGAGGTAACTCGAGAGGGGACCTGAGAGGGGACTTGAGAGGGAACTCGAGAGGAGACCTGAGGGGAAACTTGAGAGGTGACTCGAGAGGACACTGGAGAGTTGACTTGAGAGGGGACACGAGAAAAGACTCGAGAGGGGACCTGAGAGGGGACCTGAGAGGGAACTCGAGAGGTGACTCGAGAGGGGACCTGAGAGGGGGACTTGAGAAGTGTCTGGAGGGGAAACTTGAGAGAGTTGGTTAGCCAACAGAACACGGGGTGCTGGAGTCGGCCGGTACGCCGACAGGACACGAGGAGCTGGCGTCGGCCGTACGCCGACAGGACACGGGGAGCTGGTGTTGGCTGGGGAGCCAACAAGAGACGAGGTGCTGGAGTCGGCCGTACGCCGACAGGACACGGGGAGGCTGGTGTTGGCTGGGGAGCCAACAAGAGACGAGGTGCTGGAGTCGGCCGGTATGCCGACAGGACTCGGGGAGCTGGCGTTTGGCGGTAAGCCAGTCCTGGAGCCGAAACTGAGTCGCGAACCAGGGGTACTGGAGCCGGTACTGGAGCCAGAACCATGGCTGCTGGGGCCGGAACTGTAACCGGAACCATGGCTGCTAGGGCTCGGGCTAACCTGGCCTTGCGACGACTCCTTTTAGCAGCCGCCTGAATACTCCGTGGACCTCCATAAGCCAGACGAGTACCCGAGAACGGATCCTGGACAGGAGCAGGAAATGGGGAAGAAGCCGGGCTGACTCCAGACGGAACCCACCAAGGCGTATGGTGCCAGGTTGGGAATCGGGAGGTAGGGAGCTAGCATGCCTGGGGCTAGCAGGCCGGGAATCACACACCGGGAGGATCTTTGAAATCCAGCCAGGTAAGAACTTCACCAAACCTGGTTTCTCTCTAGCCATTTGGCGCGCCTCCGACAACACAGCCTCTCGCTGCTGAAACTCCGGGTGCTCTCTTCCATCGATCCGAGCAGTTAGCCAAAAAAAGGAAAAAATTCAATAATTCCCACTCGAACGGATCTGCTGGCCCATTTCTGGTGGTGCTTTCTGATAGCGCAGAGTGAAGCAGGTAGGACCCAAACGCAGATAACACTTGATAATACCTTTATTGCAAGGGCTCTTATCTAACATATAACTTTAACAAACAAAACACTCTACGGTGAACCAGGTCACAAACAAAAGAAGCACCAACACTGAACACAGGACGAGACAAGGACTAAATACAGGGAGGGATAATTACCAGACAAGAAACAGCTGGTGCAGGGGAGGAGAAACCCAAGGGCCACAGGTGAACATAATCAACTAACTAGACACAGGTGAGGAGGGAGGAGAAACACACAAGGGCCACAGGTGAACACAATCAACTAAGCGACACACCAGGGAACTAACGACGGAAGGAAAACATGACATAGAGGACAGCGGAAACACCCAAACCTAGACATAGACCCGTGACCTGGCATGACAACCGTGACAATGATTAAGTTTGTTGAAAAATATTATGGCCAAATACCTGCAACACAAGTGACATTCCCATCAGCCTCAGTAGTACTTGTAGTGCCAATAAGAAAAGGCCAGCATGCTTATGTGCTCAATTAAAGTGGTGCTAAACATTAGAATGTTTGCATTGTCATTGTGTACATGTTAGCATGCTAATGTTAGCATTAAGCTCAAGCTCCACTGGGCCTCAGTATCAATCAAATCAAGTTTTATTATAGGCCTATAGCAAAACATTTTAAAACGATTTTTGGTCGAGCCAAAGTGCTGTACACATAATAATTACCTTACAGTAAGCACACTATACAGCAAATACACAACCCAGTCTCATGGCATTTCGTGTTCACCAACACGATTTTTAATCTATTGATTCATGTTCACCAACACGATTTCCCCCTTTTTTTTGTGTTGCACAGCACAATTTTAAAAGCAATGTATTTCTACTGGTAATGTGTTTCGTGCCTGCAGCACGTCTTTTTCTACGGTCGGGTCGTGGAAGACCGGAAGCTGTGTGGTTCATAAAAACATGTTCTTACTCAATATCAAGCCACAATTATTGCTTTTATTTTAAATCGTATAATTTCGGACTTTTGTTGCCGTCTGTGAGGAAAATAAATGGGGCTCAGAGCCTCAGGATACTGAAATCTGTATTTTTTAAATCTTTTTTTCCTTCTAAGTTGTTATTCTTTTCAAAATAACACACTGTTATTTACTCACCAATAACACACAATTATCCTTGCTTTTATTTATTGGTTTAATTCATAGACTGTATATATAAAGGTTTAATTCCATAATCTCGGGCTTTTTTGGCGTCCGTCAGGAACTGAATTTCAAAATAAAAATAACCGGAAACAGACATAGGCATTTCGAGCGATTACCCAAGATCTTCAGCTATGGTTTAAGCTCGCTGATTGGATGTTTTAGCCGCAATGCATGCTGGGATTTGGTTTTATATTATATGAAATCCGGAAACCATTTTAAAAGAATAAAATAATACTTAATTCCGAGTGTTCTTGCTTTTCTCTTTGAAAGTCATCACATAACGGCATTGTAATACACGGTTCGGCTGCATTACATATTACAGATCTGCCGTAGTTCTTTATTTATAGAGCCCTGATGAGAAGACCTTTGGAAAAACTGGAAGAAATGCCGCCGAAACTGAATACTTGACGTGGATCATAATGATTATATCATCTGATATTTGGGAAGAGTGTTACAGTAGAAATGGCAGAAAGTCTTGTTGCAATTTCCAGATATTGAAAGAGGCCCTGGAGTTTCTCTGGTAATTATCAATAGCAGCAGTTAAGTGAATACTGTTCAAACAATACCTGTGTTTGTGTTTGTATTGATTTCTCTGTTTTATCCTTTCATAAATGTGAGGACTAAACTTTCTTCAAACATTCCTGGGCTAGGTTTTATTACTCTGGGGGAAGGGAAGTTAAGCAGGCTGGGTGGATGAGAATTCTTCTGCTTAAGGTCTTCAGTATGTCATGTTTCAGGAAGTCTACATATCTTGAATGGTATATATATGTGTTAATTACTTTATTTACTTAGTAATAGCAGTGTGTAAACAAAAGCTGGAAATATGAGAGTATTAATAAGTATATCTTTGTGAACAAGTCTCTGGAATGCTGAAAAATGGGCCCTGTGGGGGAGAACTCACCCGACTCCTCCCCGTGGTTTCTCTATATCTCCTGTTTGTGGTTGTGTGTTCGCTCTCTTTTCCTTCTGCCAACGATGAGAGGATCTCCCGGCAGTTAGAACCAGAGCAGGGGGTGGGGCTCGAGCCCACCCCTTTGAAAGTGTAATGTATTCTTACCTTTAATTTGTAGTTGGTGTTTGCTAACATTTTTAGGCACGACATAGACCGACACTTGGGTCAAATTACATAACTGTAATCAGATTACTTGTTTTTCAAATATAGCGCTAAATACAGTTAGTTTTGTATTCTGTTACAAATCTAACCATGCTTGTAACACAACATAGATAGATTTAACTTAGATTAAAGAAGATTTTAAATGAAGTATATTTTATTTTGCTGACTAGAATTTTAGAAGCAGACACCAACTAGACAAAAGAGATTTTACAATGTAGTTTTACCACTTTTAATAAAGTAAAAACTTGGTACACTACTACCATTAGTTTGTTTTAACATTCACATGTTTCAGCATTCCTGACCATATAGACACTCAGCCATTTTATTTTGTAACCCTTTGGGGGAGAGATTTAAATTGAGTTTTTCTCCAGTTGCTGATTTGCTGTGATTACAGCAGCACTGGATAGTTGTGCGCCACCTTTGGGTTGTACTCTGAATCAGTGTGTTAAGTGAAAGGTTGCTCACTACAGAAACAGAAGAAGTGTGCAAAGAACGCATCTCTGAGGAGGTATTGACATTTTGCTTGTGCCTCGTTGACAAGGCAACAGTGGTGTGAAGAGGTACTGCGGTTTTGGGGGATTTCTGCTGTACAGAGGACAACGTGTGTCTGCCAAGTGATTCCTTCCCTCATCCCAATGCCAGGGAGAGTTTCCTTGGAGCCCACTGACCAGGGCCGGTCCTAGCTTTTTTGGGGACCATGCCACTGACTACAGCTGCATCACTGACTGTTCTCATTATGACAAGATCTTGAGATAGGCCGGTCTCAGACTGGTCACACTCTGAAGAAACTATGCAATGATTTGACAGCATAACTGTGCAAGAGTTTTCCAGAGGGTGGTGTACAACATTAGGTTTAGTGTTTTAGATGGGAGGCTGCTTGTTTAAATGATGGTCTGGAATGCTGAAAATATTAAAGTTTATTATTCTTGTTTAGCAAACAAGACATCTGATTATTATGTCACACATAATAATCTTGACAGAGAAACTAGCTATGAGTAAAACGAGTGGTTTTATACCATTGTTATCATGAACTAAAAATAAATAGGGAAATTATCTTGTTAAAGATGAATGGATTTCATATCCTAGACAGGATTAGTTATTGTGAATACTCCACAAGGTATCTACTAATGTATTTTAAAGAAACAAATTTAAAGAAATTGAATTGACTTGATAAATAAGTAAGATAAAAAGTTGTATTACCCATGAATTAATCAATTGGTAAATTAAAAATAGTAAAAGTAGAAACAGCACATTTGATTTTGTAGAAGCCATATAATTGGAAGGAATGTGGGGTCACTGAACCCATCCTACTGTGATTCTTAGGTCTTACTTGCAGCTTCACAGGGAGCGCAAGGCATCATCTTATGAGTTTTAAAGACATGCTTCTCCACCTTCAAAGGGACATCCATTTTCCCATAGGAGGCTTTAGGATGGACTTCTGTTTTTGGATCCATGAGTTGTTTCGTGTTCGGACGCCCTGGGTTCCACACACTGCTAAAGAATTTAACATTGTTTTTAAGTAGACCAGAATTGAAGATAAATGGGTTTAATGAGCTATGAAATGCAGAGCTACACAGATCCTAGTAATGTTTTGACACAAGATAATAATTAAGTACACAAGTTTCTGAAGTAGATCTATTAGACATTTTAATATAGATTAGGTGTTAATAAACTGTAGTAGTAATACTATAAGGAAGTGACATTTTTTGGCTAACACTTTTCAGGGAATGTGGGGAACAGCTGTTCCGATGAAAAGTTAGATGTATCTTGAACATTATAGTTGTAATCGTGAATTAATTAATGATGGCGCTCCATATATGACAGATTTTTGTAGACAAAGGATACTGGCCTATGCTGAAATATCAAAGTCTCTGCAGAGCACACACATGGCCAAAAAGACTGAGACCAACTGACCTTTGACCCTGACTGACAGTGTAACTTGAGAAGACACTGTCAAGGACTGACTCTGGGGTGACTCTGACCAAACTTGACTTTACAACCTGACAGTGAGTGAGTGTGAGTGTATGTCTGCATGTGATCAGTGCAACTGCATGATTTAAAACAATGACTAATCAAGCATGCTTTTGGACTAACACATTATTCTGGGGCTCCGTGGGAAATGAGAGGGTTTCCTACAAGTCCACAAAAATTGGAAAACCGTACAGGTGACCCGTTTCTAATCTACTTGATATTTCACTCCCACAGGAGGTGGCAGTTTGCAGAATGTGAAACTCAAACTAAAACATGAAGATTCTGTTTCTTTTAGGACTGAAGGATGGAGAGAAACACTTAATTTCACTGAAGTGTTTACTGTGGAAATGATGGATGTATATTTGGGAAAAATGTTGGGTATTTTTTATAATCCCTTATTACCTGAAGGTTTTCTTCCCATACAGGATTTTGGTTACACATGAGTTATGTGTAAAAAGGGGGAGTGTAAACTTTACAATGTACATTTTTCATTTAGGGACTGAAAGGAACCTTCTGCCCCAACTCGGATGTTCAATCTGACCATTGATTGACAGTTTTAGAATGGACCTACTCCATATCTGGGGATAAGATACTGTTTGATGAATGTTGACATGTTTCTAATATTGATTGAGTTATAACAGATAACATAGATGCAGAATCAGTGGCCAAGGGGCTACTGTGAGAGAGGTAATTTCAGAATGGAATACTGAGGAAGTTGACCGGTGAGTAATGTTTCAACAGGTATTAAAGTAACTGAGGTTTGAAATGTACAAAGAACATATTACAGTTAAAGCTAAAACATTGTAATGTAATGAGACCAAATGTAATTTAGACAACATCATGTAATTAGCCTGGTAAAGAAGTAAAAGCCATAGACTTTATTGTTTAGGTCATTATGGGGATATACATTTCATCTAAATTCATAATGGAAAGACATTTGATGACAGTTTGTTGGAATTCTGTATTCATTTTTTCAGCTTGATAATATCTAAGCACTGACAGGTAGAAGCAGTATCACCAGGAAATCATTCACTTTTTCAGTATCATGATTTTGGTTGTTTCTGAATCCATAACATTAGTGTGTTTCTTTACCAGAAACATTAGCAGTTCATATTTGATTTAGATTTTAAATGGGATCTCAGGGATTTCATTAAGAATAACACAGACGCTTGTCAGAAACTCAGAGCTATTGAAATATGTTATTTGGTTCACCTAGAGATGTTGGAGTTTTGTTTTGTGGCCACACACCAAGTATTAAGATTCTGAAGCTGCACTGGCAGATAGGAGGTCTACAATTAATTTAGAAAACCTGTTCACAGACGTCTGTTATTTTTAAGAGACCCCACCAACAGGCTCCAAGCTGCTTACGCAATGGTGGGTCAAACAGCCAGCCCTGAGCGTAGGCTTGAGGGATTTGTATCAGATTTCTCCACACAGGTTGGTGATGCCAAAGGGGGACACGAGACGCAAGGCGGACACAGCAGAGTTCGTCTGGCTGAAGGTCATCAGGACAAAGTGGCTCAACCCCAGGCTCTCCGGCCCCGACCGAGTGACCCAGCGGATCTCTCATGCCGTCCGCGTGGGAGGAAAGGGGGACAGCTCGTACCACGGGAGCCAGTGTGCGGCGAGGAAACCACCTGCTAGGACCGGGGATGACATCAGGATGGACGTGATCCTCGCAGAGGAGGTCGACTCGGAAGCTGTCATCAGTGGACGGGAGGAGCAGGATCCGGAGGACATCCCTACAGCAGACGACTCGGAAGCGGCTGTCAGCGGACAAAGGGGGACTTGTCGAGGCAGCAGAGGAGTCTACTTCTCTCTGATCAGTTCCACCAGTGAAGGGAAAGCCGCATCTCCCCCTCCCTATCAGCTGCCCTTGTTGGCGTATTCCTCTGAGGGGGGGGGGGGGCTGATGATTTCACCACACAAGGAGACTGCTTCCTAGTACTCAGATCGCCCCCTAATGGTTCCTTTACTGCTATGGAAGATGGTGTTCTGTTCCCAAACATTCAAGTACTTTGGGTCTCAGTTTCTGATAGATTTATACAATATTGGGGGACAGACACAGTAGAACAGAATGATAGTAGATATGTTTCAAAATGTCTTGTGTAAGTTTATCTCTTGAGAGAAAAAAAGGGGGATTAATGATTATATCATCTGATATTTGGGAAGAGTGTTACAGTAGAAATGGCAGAAAGTCTTGTTGCAATTTCCAGATATTGAAAGAGGCCCTGGAGTTTCTCTGGTAATTATCAATAGCAGCAGTTAAGTGAATACTGTTCAAACAATACCTGTGTTTGTGTTTTGTATTGATTTCTCTGTTTTATCCTTTCATAAATGTGAGGACTAAACTTGCTTCAAACATGCCTGGGTGCTAGGTTTTTACTCTGGGGGAGGGGAAGTTAAGCAGGCTGGTGGATGAGAATTCTTCTGCTTAAGGTCTTCAGTATGTCATGTTTCAGGGAAGTCTACATATCTTGAATGGTATATATGTGTTTAATTACTTTGTATTAGTAATAGCAGTGTGTAAACAAAAGCTGGAAATATGAGAGTATTAATAAGTATATCTTTGTGAACAAGTCTCTGGAATGCTGAAATGGGCCCTGTGGGGGAGAATCTCACCCGACTCCTCCCCGTGGTTTCTCTATATCTCCTGTTTGTGGTTGTGTGTTCGCTCTCTTTTCCTTCTGCCGACAAGATGAGAGGATCTCCCGGCAGTCAGAACCAGAGCAGGGGTGGGGCTCGCCCACCCCTTTGAAAGTGTAATGTATTCTTACCTTTTATCATTAAAACAGATTATTGTTTAACCCTCATCCTGGCTGTTTTGAGTTTTCCCTCTTTTAAAGCACACTCCTATAGGATCGGCGCAGACCAGAGATATCTGCTCCAACAATCATCTCGTAATCGATATAACCGGCCTGCTCTCGTCTATCCCACATGTTCCACTGACATCCAACATCTAGTTTCAGGTGGCCTGTGGAACTGCCAGTCAGCTGTTCCTAAGGCTGACTTCATCTCTGGCTACGCTTCCCTGCAGTCTCTGGATTTCCTTGCTCTCACTAAGACCTGGATTACTCCATCCAACACATCCACCCCAGCAGCTCTCTCCACAGCATATTCCTTCTCCCATACACCCAGACCCACTGGCAGAGGAGGTGGCACTGGTCTCCTGCTCTCTCCCAAATGGAGCTTTCCCTCTTCAAGCTACCTAACTTCACTCCTTCCACCTTTGAATTCCATGCCGTCACAGTAACCCATCCTATACAATTAACCATTGTTGTTCTCTACCGTCCGCCAGGCGCCTTGGGGGACTTCTTGGAGGAATTAGATCATCTCCTCTCACAAATCCCTGAAACTGGCCCTCCGGCTGTACTTCTCGGAGACATCAACCTCCAGACGGGAAGATAGACGAACTAACATCTCTGTTAACCGCCTTTGCTTTCTCACTGTCTCCATCCCCACCAACTCATAAAGCTGGCAATGTCCTTGATCTCATATTCTCAAGGAACTGCACTACTTCTAACCTCTCTGTAAACCCGCTCCACACATCCGATCACTTCTTCCTTTCATTCTCTCTACCCCTTTCCAAACATAACAAACTAATCTCTTCTCATCCGGCACCTGTCCGCCGTAACCTTCGTTCCCTCTCCCCCTCTACCTTTGCCTCATCGGTGCTCTCAGCCCTCCCTTCCTCTGACTCGTTCTAACTCCTGCCTCCAAACTCTGCTGCAGAAACTCTCCTCTCTACTCTCTCATCTCTCTCTCTGGACTCTCTCTGTCCTCTCACATCTCGGCAGGCTCGTCAGTCCCCTCCTGCTCCCTGGCTAAATGACGCACTGCGTGCTAATAGAACCGTCCTTCGGGCAGCAGAGCGGAAATGGTGGAAATCCAAACACCGTGACGACCTCCTAACCTATCAGGCTCTCCTCTCCTCTTTCTCTGCTTCGATCTCTCAGGCAAAAAGCACTTTCTTTCAAGATAAGATCCAATCTTCCTATTCCAATCCCAAAAAACTATTTAACATCTTCTCCACCCTCTTGGACCCTCCCAAAGCCCCTCCTCACTTCTGTCAAGCGACTATGTTAACAATTTTGAAAAAAAGGTTGATGATATTCGCTCTTCTTTTTCTGACTCACCTTTCTCACCGCTGGGGTCACCAGACCCCTCCTTTCACCCACACACTAACCTCCTTTTCCCTCTCTCTGCAAGTAAGGTTCTTACCCTCATTACCTCTGCCCCCTACCACCTGTCCTCTGGACCCTATCCCTTCAAACCTCCTTCAGACTATCGCTCCTGATATTCTACCGTTTCTTACCCATTTCATCAACACTTCTCTAACTTCTGGTCACTTTCCAAAATAGTCTTTAGGAGGCAAGAGTAACCCTCTCCTAAAGAAACCCACTCTCAACCCGTCTGATGTTATAACTACAGGACTGTCTCTCTCCTCTCTCCTGTCTAAAACACTTGAACACGCTGTCTTTAAACAACTCTCCTGTTATCTCCATCAGAACAACCTTCTGGATCCGCACCAGTCTGGTTTCAAGGCAGGTCACTCCACAGAAACTGCTCTCATTGCTGTCACTGAGGAACTGCACACTGCCAAAGCATCATCCCTCTCCTCTGTCATCACCCTGTTGGACCTGTCAGTTGCATTCGACACGGTGAACCATCAGATCCTCCTTCGCACTCTCCAAGAACTTGGAGTTTCAGGCTCTGCACTTTCCCTCATCACCTCATACCTCAAAGACCGCACCTACAGGGTAACTTGGAGAGGGTCGGAGTCCGACCCTTGTCAATTAACTACAGGGCCCCTCAGGGCTCTGTTCTTGGTCCCCTCCTCTTCTCCCTGTACACAACTCGCTCGGATCAGTCATTAGCCCGCATGGTTTTTCATACCACTGCTATGCTGACGACACCCAATTAATTCTGTCCTTTCCTCAGCTCAGAGACCCAGGTCGTCGCACGCATCTCTGCTTGTCTAGCTGACAAACTCTCAGTGGATGTCTGCTCATCACCTCAAGCTCAACCTTGACAAGACTGAACTGCTTTTCCTTCCGGGAAAAGATTGTCCCATCTGACCTGACAATCAACATCGGCACCTCTGTTGTTTCCCCGACTCAGACTGCAAGGAATCTGGGTGTGTCCCTAGATAACAACCTGTCCTTCACAGCTGCAAACATCGCTGCTGGCAGCACAGCTTTCAGTCCTCGTGCCCGGCATCCCTCAGCGCCCGTCAGGCCTTTGCAAAGTCGAGTAGAAGTCCTTATAGGATCCTTAGAGATATCCTCGCTTTCTCTACTGTAGTTGGTTTTCCATCAAGCTGTTTTTTAATTAAATGTTCTACGTGTGTATTAAGGGGAATTGAGTGGAAATGTCAACATTTGAAAGAAAATCTTTTTTTACATCAATATGGCAAATGCAACCAAATGCAATGATAACAGATTAAGCAAATACTGTAAGTGATGATAAACAGAAAGCATCTAATTGCAATGTGTTGTGTTTCTACACAGACCTGTGATGATAATCTATTAAATAATCTGTGATTAATTATGATTAATCACAAATTGCAAATGCTAGTATTTACTTGTATTTTTGTGGGAGATAAGGCAAATACGTGTCGACTGTTATAATTAAGAAATGCATGACAAACTTTTTACTTTTATACCATGATTTCTGAATTTTTACCATGAAGTCGATTTAATCTCCCAACAGGGCTGCAATGTATAACGTGTACTACACAGGGCATATTATCTCTGCTGCAATCCTATTGGGAGCACTATCTTCTCCTTCTTGGTGACCCTTTCCCCTAAATCCTGTGCTACTGGTGCATGGTTTGGCAAAATGCCTTTCCTCCATTTTGACCACGCCTAAAGAACTAGTGTTGTTGCCATTTGTCCTAGATTAGCTTTGCGTTACACTGAGGTAGTGATGGTTCTACACTGCTGTCCATTGGTCTCCAGTCAGTGCAATACATGTGGCTTGTGCCGTTTCCTCAGCTTTCTTTGACTATTAAATGTCATGAATTATGGAAGCAACTTTTGGGTCAAATGTGCACATTTGCATAAACATTTTTACCATATTGAGGTTTCCAAATTAATCAGAGCTGCGTTCTTAACATTTATAAGCAAACATAAATTGTATTTTTCCATCGAGATTCTCAAGTTGGTTTTCACTGTTGGAGGATCCAATGGTGCTCGGTTTTCCTACTCCCAAAAATGTTCATGAACCAATAATGATTTCATAACAGTAGTGGATGGAAACAAGCATTATTAACATTTTCTTGAAATTTGGTTTTAAATGTGTGATATCCATTTGGATGGAAACCTGACTACTGACAGGAGTTTAATGTTTTATTCTGTTTGGTTCTGTTTTGCATTAAGTTAACTTGAGTTGAATTAATTTTTTGTAGAAAAATATTGACGTTAACTTGTAAAGATTAAGAAATCACCAGTTGTGATCCGCGATGCATTCTAGGTCATTTTCTTTGCTTACTTTTTTGGTGGAAATGCATGTGGAGAAAGCACGTTAGTACGTTTTGATTTAATCTAGCCGGTAATCGTTGTTACATTGTTTTGTTTTTTCCTTCACATACCTTTCTTTTCAAGGACGAAGGCTCATAGAGCTAAGCATCTTACCCTAACCCTAACACTTACTGTTGTTCTGAAGGACTCATACATATGAAAAGTAGGTTATCTAGACGTGTCTTATTTTGATCTGATATATGTTTAGCCTTAACGTCAGTATCAGTGTCACTTACTGAAACCATGTCTTGAATATTAGCAGTTAAACGGTGCTTAGAGAGATATTTATTTCATCCCTGGAAGACATAACAGACATTAAAAAGCATACAAGAAGGGCAAACCTGTCTTTTATTTTTTATTTTTTCACAAAAGAACCAGATGGAGATCTCTTTAGTTACAGGAAAAACAAACCCTGAGTGTTTCTGCCACTGTATATGTGTGTACGTGCTTATATGTGTGTGTATGGAGGGGGCTGTTATTGCTGAGGGCAGAAAATCAAAGGGAAGAGAAAACAATACAGGCTATTCTCTCCGTTCTCTCCCTTGGCGGTTGTCAGAGCCATCCTCTCTGCAGAGATGCGCCACATTCTCTTCATATTTATTCCCTTATTAGTTTTTTTTTTTTATATCCATATCTCTATATTTTCCTCTGTCTTTCTCGGTCTCGTCCATGTTTCCACATATCCCCCTCTCTAGCTGTCTCTGTACATCCCTCTGGAGAAAATGACAGAAGCTGGCTCCGCACACTCAGCAGGTTTGCAGCATGCAGAACATTGCTTGTGCCTGTAACTTAAAACGGGCCTAAAGTGAAAGGAATTATAGTGACATGCCCCCAGCACACACACAGAAGGACTAAACACACCACAGCTCATTTAAAGCATCCACATGCAAGTCATGCCCCCGTTGACAACACATCCTGTGATAGACTCCCAGCAAATAAAAGAAAAGTGCTTGTTATCTTGTAAAACCTCCACAATTCCTCTCTGTTTCCTGTCTGACTTTGACTGAGTCCTCACTCCATCAGCATGACTTGACTTTAAAGGTCCCCTATTATGCTGTTTTTTATTACTTTATTATAGGTCTCAGATATATACAAAATATGTCTCTGAAGTGTTTGGCTCCAAATACCAAACAGATCATGCATTGTAGCATCCCATCAACCCCTCTGTTTCAGCCCTGTTTCAAAAGTGCTGATTCTCTGTATTTTACTTTAGATGAAAATAAGGAGCCCCTCCCCACGCCCCTCGCCCCTCTGAGAGATATTTGGTTAAAAAGAACACAATGGTGCTCTAGGAGGAGATTCAGGTGATATGGTTGGGGGGGGGGGGTTACCTTGGTTGGTTATTGGATAATGGTTACACAAGCCAAAACATCGACAAAGTGAACAAATCTGATCAGCTAATTTTCAGACAGGTTTTTTAGGTAAGCTTCCACTGTACATATGTGCCAGATTCGCTCCAGTTTGTGACTCTTACAACCTCAGATCCAGTGCCTAGATACGGTTCCAGGTTCCTGCTGTGCGGACTGAGGCTGGGAAAAGGAGTCTTTTTTATTATGGTCCTTGGTCTTGGAATGACCTTCAATCAAGCCTCAAACTGACGGCACTTATCCCTATAGCATGTTTTAAATTGAAGTTGTCTGAAGTCCTTACCACCAGCTGCTCTTGCAGTAATAAGTAGTGCACCTTTCTTACTGTCCCAAATGTGCACAATGTAGTGACTGCTTTTCGTTTGTTTTTTTGTTTCCTTAGTTATGTTCTCTGTATTTTATATGTCTGTGTTATGTTACAAATGTGTAACGTTGCTGCCTTCTTGGCCAGATCAGCATTGTAAATGAGATGTTATCTCAATGCTTTTTATGTGGTTGAATTAAGGTTAAATTAAATTAAATTTATAAATGGATCAGGACAAAAAGTGAGTGAATCTTTTTTTTGGGGGGGGTTCTGCTCATAGACGGACTGGTTTTCGGTTACACCATTTGTGTCCTCCATTAGTCCGGCCCATGCACTGGTTTCACACTACATTTCCCTTCATTCACTTTAACACTCCATTGGCTCTCAGAAAGAAAGGGGTGGGGTGTAATTGCATTTTGAGTGATGTTTGTGTCCTTACCTTGCTTCAAAGTCAGAGACAACATCAACAATTTAGGGACACGCGCTCAGCCTGCTTAAAAGTCGCAGCTGGCAAATTGGAGCGGAGATGGCCTCAACCGAAACTAAGACATGAGTCACTTTCAACAAGCTAAACACTCGTCAGAAAAACTAAATATATAAACTAAAGGCCCTTAGGAATAATGAGCTGATTTTCACTTTTGAAGATTGCAACTTGTTGGTGGGCGTTTTCTACGGCAGCCTTTGACTCACAATTGAGAGGCAGTGTTGCGCGGAGAGTCAACTCTGTCGTCTTCAGTGTTGCGAAAAAGGAAACGATAAAGCAATAGGGAAAAGCGCAAGGAAAATGAATACAAATAAATAATTGACATATTTAGAAATGCAATAAATACAGAAATATTCAGACAAATCTATTGAATTTATATTTTTTGAATGTATGAATAAATATATATACAAAAATATATGAACAAAACTGGAATTAAATGAAAATAGTTAGGAACATGCCTTTTACTATTTTATGTTTTCAATAAAGTTCCACATTTATTTATCCTTTTTATGTATGTATCTTTTATACATATCGCTTGTTCTTATGGCACTCCTATGACTCCTATACAATTGTGCTGTATAAGGTTGATATAAGTACCACTCAAAGAGTCGCCGCACATTGAAAAACAGTAAAAAAGCGTCAATTGATAACAAATATAAAAAAGGTTAAATCAGCCAAACGCAGATTTTATTATTTGAATTCAACGTATCACATTATCGACAGCAGCATTTTGAACTTCAGAATTTGTGATCTTCACAGTCCACAGTGCGACAGTGCTTTCAAGTGCATCCAGCCTCATCCTTTATAGGCTGCATAATATGTTGACTACTTGTTATTTTATTGCATGTGAACAGCAGATTGCTTTTAATCTATTCCACTTGAACGCTGCACTTGTGTTGTCCCTTGTAATTGTTGTCGTCATATGGGATGTTGTTACAATGATCTGAGCTCATACTACCACTGCTTCTATTGTAGACGCCTCTGTTGTTAAAACGATTTCTTTTGGGCATGATGTGATGCACAACATTTTAATGGCTACGCCTAAACTGGACTTCATTAACAAGCCGAGAGGACTGTAGCACGAACACATCTGTTGTTTGTTAGTGTTTACAAAACCGCAAATTGTTCCTCAGATTCAACGGATAATAAAATGATGTGCTCGATTTCTACTCCAAAAAAAGCCGCTGCGCGCTTTCTGTCAGAGGGAGTCGTTTGCCAAGCGAGACATGCTCAGTTGGACTGACTCATCAAATAACCGTATTCCAGCTCAAAACACAGCTTTGGTTCAACCTGTCAAAAGTCAAAAAATCTTCTTAACATTTAATGGCCTTCGTTGCCAGGCTGCAGGGATGGAATCTTCCCGGAGCGGCGACCTGACACTCGTCACAGTCCATGTCCACACATGTGCCTGCAACATGTGCTTTTACTGTAAGAGTGCAGGTTTTCCGTGCTGCGCTGTGCTAATCTACTCAGGACAACAGGACCAGCTGTGTCCAGAGGCTATGGGCTGAGGACAGGAGGACCTTGACAGCGCTGAATCTGAGAGAGAGTAAGGATGCCTCCACCGGCCCTGACTGGTCGGCCTCGCTCACAGCGCGACTGTCAAGACAATTATGATTGCGCTTGTAGCCTAAGAATTTGATAAAGAAGGCCTACACTGCCTCAAATGTAGATAAGCATCTGATGTCCAGGATCAAAGCCATTAGAAAGCTGCAGCTGATTCAGAACGCCGCTGCTCGAGTCCTCACTGACACTAAGAAAGTGGATTCACATCACTCCTGTTCTGAAGTCTTTACACTGGCTTCCTGTAGTGTCAAAGAATATATTTCAAAATACTGCTGCTGGTTTATAAAGCACTGAATGGTTTAGGCCCAAAATACATTTCTGACCTCCATGCTAAATTATGAACCATCCAGATCTCTCAGGTCTTCAGGGACCTGGTCAGCTTTCTGTCCCCAGAGTCAGAACTAAACATGGTAAAGCAGCATTCAGTTACTATGCTCCAAATATCTGGAACAAACTCCCAGAAACCTGCAGGTCCGCTGCAACTCTGACTACTTTCAAATCCAGACTAAAGACTTTTCTTTTCGCCGCTGCTTTTAATTGATATATTCGTATATCATTGCTTTTAAATGAGTGTTTCTGGATATTCATTTTTATAATATTGTTTCTAATGCCCTTAATGTCTTTCATTTTTTGTAAAGCACTTGAATTGCCTTGTGTTGAAAGGTGCTATATAAACTTGCCTTGCCTTGCCAACGTGAGAGTCTAACGGGGTGGGATATATCTCAACAGAGCCGGCCAGCTAACCAATCAGAGCAGACTGGGCTCTGGTTTCAGACAGAGGGTGAAAAGAGGTGCTGCAGCATAGGCAGTATGAGAAAAATAAAGAGCTTACTGAACATTAAAGCATGGAGACATGGTCACAGAATACAATTATTAATCGGGACATATCATCATAGGGCCCTTTAAAGAACCCTTTTTTGGATGTATTTTTTTGCGCCCGGACTGATTGGACTATCCCACTTGCTCTCAAGACAGTTATGATTGCATCCGTTAGCTTAGATTATAAAGGTAATGAAGGCTTGGAAAACAAGTAGCGGCAAAGGAGGTAGGTCCAATTTTTCTATTAAATAAAAAAGACAACATAAGCCTAATTGATTGACGGATAGATAACAGGATTGCAATGTGACGGGAGTACAGAGATAATAAGAGGGGAAGATAAAAATGAGAGATGGAGAGATATGGGCACTGGCCAGTGGTGGCTCTGGAGGGAGTGTGGGATGGCTGGATGTTGAACAGCACGCCAAACAGCTGCGTCTGCCGCCATTGCTATATTGGCCTTAAAGCACTGCTGAGATTAAAGCTTCCCACAACCCCGACACATATACACACACACACACACACACACACACACACCACACACACGCACGATACTCCATATGCCATGACTCTGAGCACATGCACCTGCACTCCTGTGGCTAAAGGCGACTACAATTATCGCATAATAGATTTCTTTGCCCTGTTGCTGGAGCCGAGCCACGTGGATATCAGATGAACTTCTTGTGGTAACGCAGAGCAATGAGCAAGCGAGGGGAAATTGGACTGTGGGGGGAAGAAAACATGTTGGTTTGGGTCAGTCCAATATTAGCAGTCCACATGGTGCATAAATCACATGCATCACCCATAATAGGGTTCATTCATCCCAATGCTCACCAACTTTATGCATGCAGCGCCACAGACTTATTGCTGGCAGTCAGTGTGAGGGGGCACTTCATAGATTAGATTAATCACTGACCTCATCAAGCACACAAAGAAAACAAATTGGCTGAAAATGTACGATCATTAGTTGACATGTGGCCTATTTTCCTCCCCGCTCTTGTCACTCCCTAATTTGTAGCATCGACGCCGCGGGCTGTCACACAATGCAGAGAAATGAAACAGTGGCGCTCAGCTGAGAGCGGTGCTGGCTTGTATCTAGACAAACAAATCGATAAGCAGTCCACTCTGTTCCATTATCGGGCGGAAAAGTTAACCACCAGCACCAACAGCGGGAGCAAAACAGCAGCGAGTCGTGAGGAGGAGGAGGAATATGAATTCCCAATTCATTTGAGAGCAAACACTTACACTGGCATCCTATTGATTGTGGACAAGTTGGGTGGAAACTCTTAGGGTTTTAATGCTGAATTCAGCAGGGCTTTCTCTGCCAAAAATATCAGACATGCATTAAAGTGTGACCTTAGTTCCATCAGAAGTTGATGAAACTTTATAAATGGAAGTGATGTGTCGTGTGTTTAAAAGCATGTCGTCTCCAAGGTTGTTCTCACTGTAAACATCAAGAGGCACAATTTGTCTTTCAGGCCATCTGTTGTATTATTTTTTGCGTTTGGGGTTTTATCCATAAGAGCGATATTTATCCTGGAACGGCTCCAGTTTTTGGTACATCGTTTCTCTAGAGAAGGACACAGGAAGTAGCATAAAGAAAAAGCATGTCTTAAGTATTCAAATCATAGCTGCTATGATATAAATTTGCTAAAGACGCATAGGTCGTTACTAATCAGCCAAGCAGCAGGGGCACATAATCTGTCTCACCTACGCAGCTGAACGTCGGCCCCACTGAGGGCTTTCTGTATCCGGCACATATATTTCCCAGGCTCTCTCTCCGTCATTACCTGCCTCCTTTCACTCTCGCTGCCTTTTTTTTACAAACACAGCCTCATGCTTCTCTCAAATCATTGCTGCGGGATTCTATTTTTACCAATCTAACAAGGTTGCTTGGTCACAGAGGACTGTGGGGTGCTGCGAAGGGAAGAAATGTTCACTGAGTTCCAAGATGCAGACTAGCTACTTCTGTTGTGCTAGCCCCCAAGCGCAAAGGGCCCTTGGGCTGAAAGTGGACCCCCCCCCGGGATAGAGGGAGATGGGAGAAAAAGAAGACTGAGCTGCTGTTTAAGACCCGGCGATAGTTAGACAAACTCTTAACCTTGAAGATAAATGAAAAGAATCAGGAGCTGAGTGAATATGAACAAAATCAGGGTTTAAATAAGGGTCGTCTCGTTTGGGGAAGAAAAGTTGAAACCTTTGAAAAGTCAAAAAGGAAGTTAAAGACTTTCATGTACTAAGAAACTATTTGAACTGGCCTTACCATGTTCATTTGAACCAGAAGCATCAGCTGATATTGTTTATATGATAGTTTTGGATTTGTATCATCGCAGAATGGATCCAGGCTCGCTCAGTATTGATGTTTTCTTACGTTCAGCAAGAACGCTAATTAGGTGTATTTAAATGTAGGCAGTATAGAAACGGGAGCTTAACCACAACATATAACAACAAAAGGCCATTCAGAAATATTGCCTTGCAAATAAGATTGAACATTTGTGATTTTTTATGTTGAGAATATGTCAGTCATGGTAATTCAGCACCCCAAGCTGAAACCCTTTGAGCAATCTACTCCTGTGGTAATTTCAATGCCATATTTAGGAAAATAATATTCTATATCATCTAAAATAAAAATGATATAGCTGTTAAACTTGATTTAGACAAAAAGGCCTTCTACTAGATCAAGATTCTTGCTGAATGTTGGATGACAAGATTGGCTCTCATGTCTCTACGGTAATTGTGAAGCTAGTGCTACCATCAGCCGCAGATTAGCTACATTTAGCCTAGAAAAACATGGGGAGAAAAGCTAAGAAAATACATACTAATACCTCCCAAACTCATATGTCATTCAGTTAAATGAAGGCTTGAAATTACGCAAATATTTACGTTTATGGTACTTTCATACATGTCTCAATATATTACTGCCATAGATAGCAATATATTTCTATGTGTATAAGATGTCTTTCACAGGCATAGGATTGTGATAGAAAAATAGCAAAAGCTTATTGAAGTTGAAAGTATGCGGTGATGATAGAATTATTTAGAAATGCTTTGCAAAGCCTGGTTCTGAAGGGGCTAGGTCATATGAAATACAATATCCTCCTATTTACATAGCGCTCACACGCAGTCCATTCGATATAGCTCACTGGCTCCCATGTCATATGAATAACTCGTGCTCAGAGGAGAGCAGACATCAATGCACAAAAAGTAATTTTCTGACAGACATGGAGACCCATTCAAACCTATTTAACTATGCTTTACATGATGTCTAGTCAGCAAAAAAACAGGAGGGGTTGGATCTAGCAAGGATAAATTATTCAGTGCATTAATGAAGGTGCACAGGGGTAAATTTGCTCTGTAAAATGGTGCAGTCCCAGGAGAGGAAGTACGCTGAATGGCTCGGGACAAACAGAATAGCTGTAAGGTCAAAGAATATCAATATTAATATGTGTTAAGCTACAGAGAGCTGTATGTATTCCTCAAAGGTTAATGCTAGTGACAGGCGACATGATGTGACGTCCTTAGACACTGGCTCGAGAGGGAAATGTTGGATTTAAAGCTTTAAAGAGTTACATTTTGATGAAATTCCAAGGGTCATGACCAATTGGTAAACAAAACTAAAACGCTTGTGAAAAACCATCATCAGACCCTGTGGCACATCCAAATCCATGGGTGGGCATTTAATTTGAGAGAGCGGATGAGCCTCATTTTACCCAAGGTAAAAATAATAGGTGACACAAGAACATCAGTTTATTGATCTTGCTGACCAAGTTGACAATCATAACGCTGATTTCTCCTGCCCTTGACGCATGGTCTGAGCATCATAGCTGCATTGCACTGATGGCAATTTCAAGTGGTTCTATAATATTTTGTAGGACTTAAATGGTTCCATCAAATGGCTGACATTTTTTACATACAATCATACTCCTCGGAGGATGACTCCCAATTACTTCTGTCCCCTTATTTCACCTCTAGTAGTAGTACATTTGTAGTTTGGAGAAAAATGTCTATAAAACTACCAAATTGTAATTAAATCTTGTACAGACATTTGTGTTCTACGGGATGAATTGCAAATCACTTTTTTTTGTCCACCACAATGGTGATGTCAAAATGTTATTGATCCTAGACAATTCAGATTTGTTAAGTTGCTCCATCCTAGAATATAAATACAAATAACCATGTATAAATGATAAGAGAAAAATAAATAAAATATGTTAAATATACGACAATATATAACAACAGCATATAAGGAATATGGAAAAGTATCTAGCCTATCCTAGCCTAGCCTATAAAATTGGTCCATGATTGATAGCGCAGAGTGAAGCAGGTAGGACCCAAACGCAGATAACACTTGATAATACCTTTATTGCAAGGGCTCTTATCTAACATATAACTTTAACAAACAAAACACTCTACGGTGAACCAGGTCACAAACAAAAGAAGCACCAACACTGAACACAGGACGAGACAAGACTAAATACAGGGAGGGATAATTACCAGACAAGAAACAGCTGGGGCAGGGGAGGAGAAACACAAGGGCCACAGGTGAACATAATCAACTAACTAGACACAGGTGAGGAGGGAGGAGAAAACACAAGGGCCACAGGTGAACACAATCAACTAACGAGACACACCAGGGAACTAACGACGGAAGGAAAACATGACATAGAGGACAGCGGAAACACCCCAAACCTAGACATAGACCCGTGACCTGGCATGACAACCGTGACAGAACCCCCCCCTCAAGGGACGGTTCCCAGACGTCCCTAAACAAAAAATCCAACATAGTCAACAGGGTGGGTGGAGGGGGTCCGGAGGAGGGACGTATCCCTAGGCCACCAGGGTGGGTGGAGGGGGTCCGGAGGACGGGACTAAGCTGACCGCCCAGGAGCCCAGTAGGGGACCAGGAAGGGATCTCGGGCGGACGGGCCCGGGGGGCAAGGCAGAGTCTAAGGTGGGGGAACTCGGGCGGACGGCCCGGGGGCAAGGCAGAGTCCAAGGTGGGTGGTCTCGGGCGGACGGCCCGGGGGCAAGGCAGAGTCCATGGTGGGGAACTCGGGCGGACGACCCGGGGGCAAGGCAGAGTCTAAGGTGGGGAACTCGGGCGGACGGCCCGGGGGCAAGGCAGAGTCCAAGGTGGGGGTCTCGGCGGACGGCCCGGGGGCAAGGCAGAGTCCATGGTGGGGAACTCGGGCGGACGACCCGGGGGCAAGGCAGAGTCCAAGTGGGGGTCTCGGGCGGACGGCCCGGGGGCAAGGCAGTAGTCCATGGTGGGGCGAAGGCCACAGCGGGCGAACTCAGGGGGCCGAGCATGAGGGCGAAGACCAGACAGCTCCGGAGGCCGGGCAGGACCGGTGTCGGTCCCGGACAGGAACCGGAGCCGGCGGGACAGGCTTCGGCATGATCCCCCACGGAAGAGGACCAGGAAGTTGGCAGGACCCCCAGCAGGAGGGTGGACGACGGGACCTCAACGAGGACAGGACAAAGGGTTGGCAGGACCCCCGCAGGTAGAGTAGTCGGCAGGGCCTCCAACGGGACAGGACACAAGGGTTGGCAGGACCCCGGCAGGAGAGTAGTCGGCGGGGCCTCCAACAGCACAGGACATAGGATTGGCAGGGACCCCCGGCAGTGAGAGTAGACGGCGGGACCTCCAACGGCACAGGACATAGGGTTGGCAGGACCCCCGGCAGGAGCGTAGTCGGCGGGACCTCCAACGGGACCAGGACACGGGGTTTGGCAGGACCCCCGGCAGCAGACTAGTCTGCGGGACCTCCAACTGGGACAAGACATGGGGTTGGCAGGACCCCCGGCAGAGGGCTAGTCGGCGAGGCCTCCAAACGGGACAGGACAAAGGGTTGGCAGGACCCCCGGCAGGAGACTAGTCTGCGGGACCTCCAACTGGACAAGACATGGGGTTGGCAGGACCCCCGGCAGAGGGCTAGTCTGCGGGACCTCCAACTGGACAGGACATGGGGTTGGCAGGGCCCCCGGCAGAGGGCTAGTCTGCGGGACCTCCAACTGGACAGGACATGGGGTTGGCAGGACCCCCGGCAGAGGGCTAGTCTGCGGGACCTCCAACTGGACAAGACATGGGGTTGGCAGGACCCCCGGCAGAGGGCCTAGTCTGCGGGACCTCCAACTGGACAGGACATGGGGTTGGCAGGACCCCCGGGCAGGAGACTAGTCTGCGGGACCTCCAAACTGGACAAGACATGGGGTTGGCAGGACCCCCGGCAGAGGGCTAGTCTGCGGGACCTCCAACTGGACAAGACATGGGGTTGGCAGGACCCCCGGCAGAGGGCTAGTCTGCGGGACCTCCAACTGGACAGGACATGGGGTTGGCAGGACCCCCAGCGGAACCTCCAACGGTACAGGACATGGGGTTGGCAGGACCCCCCGGCAGAGGGCTAGTCTGCGGGACCTCCAACTGGACAAGACATGGGGTTGGCAGGACACCCGGCAGAGGGCTAGTCTGCGGGACCTCCAACTGGACAGGACATGGGGGTTGGCAGGACCCCCGGCAGGAGACTAGTCTGCGGGACCTCCAACTGGACAAGACATGGGGTTGGCAGGACCCCCAGCGGAACCTCCAACGGTACAGGACATGGGGTTGGCAGGACCCCCGGCAGAAGACTAGTCTGCGGGACCTCCAACTGGACATGAGTAGGGGCTTGAGTGGGGACTCGAGAGAGGGCTTGAGAGGGAACTTGAGAGGAAACTGGAGAGTGGACTCGAGAAGGAACTCGAGAGTTGACTCGAGAGGTAACTCGAGAGGAGACCTGAGGGGAAACTTGAGAGGTGACTCGAGAGGGACACTGGAGAGTTGACTTGGGAGGTGACTCGAGAGGACACTGGAGAGTTGACTTGAGAGGTGACTCGAGAGAACACTGGAGAGTTGACTTGAGAGGTGACTCGAGAGGACACTGGAGAGTTGACTTGAGAAGGAACTCGAGAGGTGACTCGAGAGGTAACTCGAGAGGGGACCTGAGAGGGGACTTGAGAGGGAACTCGAGAGTAGACCTGAGGGGAAACTTGAGAGGTGACTCGAGAGGACACTGGAGAGTTGACTTGGGAGGTGACTCGAGAGGACACTGGAGAGTTGACTCGAGAGATAACTCGAGAGGGGACCTGAGAAGGGACTTGAGAGGGAACTCGAGAGGAGACTCGAGAGGTAACTCGAGAGGAGACCTGAGAGGGGACTCGAGAAGGAACTCGAGAGGTGACTCGAGAGGTAACTCGAGAGGGGACCTGAGAGGGGACTTGAGAGGGAACTCGAGAGGAGACCTGAGGGGAAACTTGAGAGGTGACTCGAGAGGACACTGGAGAGTTGACTTGAGAGGGGACACGAGAAAAGACTCGAGAGGGACCTGAGAGGGGACCTGAGAAGGAACTCGAGAGGTGACTCGAGAGGGTAACTCGAGAGGGGACCTGAGAGGGGACTTGAGAGGGAACTCGAGAGGAGACCTGAGGGGAAACTTGAGAGGTGACTCGAGAGGGACACTGGAGAGTTGACTTGAGATGGGACACGAGAAAAGACTCGAGAGGGACCTGAGAGGGGACCTGAGAGGGAACTCGAGAGGTGACTCGAGAGGGGACCTGAGAGGGGACTTGAGAAGTGTCTGGAGGGGAAACTTGAGAGAGTTGGTTAGCCAACAGAACACGGGGTGCTGGAGTCGGCCGGTACGCCGACAGGACCGAGGAGCTGGCGTCGGCCGGTACGCCGACAGGACACGGGGAGCTGGTGTTGGCTGGGGAGCCAACAAGAGACGAGGTGCTGGAGTCGGCCGGTACGCCGACAGGACACGGGGAGCTGGTGTTGGCTGGGGAGCCAACAAGAGACGAGGTGCTGGAGTCGGCCGGTATGCCGACAGGACTGGGGGAGCTGGCGTTGGCCGGTAAGGCCAGTCCTGGAGCCGAAACTGGAGTCGCGACCAGGGGTACTGGAGCCGGTACTGGAGCCAGAACCATGGCTGCTGGGGCCGGAACTGTAACCGGAACCATGGCTGCTAGGGCTCGGGCTAACCTGGCCTTGCGACGACTCCTTTTAGCAGCCGCCTGAATACTCCGTGGACCTCCATAAGCCAGACGAGTACCCGAGAACGGATCCTGGACAGGAGCAGGAAATGGGGAAGAAGCCGGGGCTGACTCCAGACGGAACCCACCAAGGCGTATGGTGCCAGGTTGGGAATCGGGGAGGTAGGGAGCTAGCATGCCTGGGGCTAGCAGGCCGGGAATCACACACCGGGAGGATCTTTGAAATCCAGCCAGGTAAGAACTTCACCAAACCTGGTTTCTCTCTAGCCATTTGGCGCGCCTCCGACAACACAGCCTCTCGCTGCTGAACTCCGGGTGCTCTCTTCCATCGATCCGAGCAGTTAGCCAAAAAAAAGGAAAAATTCAATAATTCCCACTCGAACGGATCTGCTGGGCCCATTTCTGGTTGGTGCTTTCTGATAGCGCAGAGTGAAGCAGGTAGGACCCAAACGCAGATAACACTTGATAATACCTTTATTGCAAGGGCTCTTATCTAACATATAACTTTAACAAACAAAACACTCTACGGTGAACCAGGTCACAAACAAAAGAAGCACCAACACTGAACACAGGACGAGACAAGGACTAAATACAGGGAGGGATAATTACCAGACAAGAAACAGCTGGGCAGGGGAGGAGAAACACAAGGGCCACAGGTGAACATAATCAACTAACTAGACACAGGTGAGGAGGGAGGAGAAAACACAAGGGCCACAGGTGAACACAATCAACTAACGAGACACACCAGGGAACTAACGACGGAAGGAAAACATGACATAGAGGACAGCGGAAACACCCAAACCTAGACATAGACCCGTGACCTGGCATGACAACCGTGACAATGATTAAGTTTGTTGAAAAATATTATGGCCAAATACCTGCAACACAAGTGACATTCCCATCAGCCTCAGTAGTACTTGTAGTGCCAATAAGAAAAGGCCAGCATGCTTATGTGCTCAATTAAAGTGGTGCTAAACATTAGAATGTTTGCATTGTCATTGTGTACATGTTAGCATGCTAATGTTAGCATTAAGCTCAAGCTCCACTGGGCCTCAGTATCAAATCAAATCAAGTTTTATTTATAGGCCTATAGCAAAACATTTTTAAAACGATTTTTGGTCGAGCCAAAGTGCTGTACACATAATAATTACCTTACAGTAAGCACACTATACAGCAAATACACAACCCAGTCTCATGGCATTTCGTGTTCACCAACACGATTTTTAATCTATTGATTCATGTTCACCAACACGATTTCCCCCTTTTTTTTTGTGTTGCACAGCACAATTTTAAAAGCAATGTATTTCTACTGGTAATGTGTTTCGTGCCTGCAAGCACGTCTTTTTTCTACGGTCCGGGTCGTGGAAGACCGGAAGCTGTGTGGTTCATAAAAACATGTTCTTACTCAATATCAAGCCACAATTATTGCTTTTATTTTAAATCGTATAATTTCGGACTTTTGTTGCCGTCTGTGAGGAAATAAATGGGGCTCAGAGCCTCAGGATACTGAAATCTGTATTTTTTAAATCTTTTTTCCTTCTAAGTTGTTATTCTTTTCAAAATAACACACTGTATTTACTCACCAATAACACACAATTATCCCTTGCTTTATTTATTGGTTTAATTCATAGACTGTATATATAAAGGTTTAATTCCATAATCTCGGGCTTTTTTGGCGTCCGTCAGGAACTGAATTTCAAAATAAAAATAACCGGAAACAGACATAGGCATTTCGAGCGATTACCCAAGATCTTCAGCTATGGTTTAAGCTCGCTGATTGGATGTTTTAGCCGCAATGCATGCTGGGATTTGGTGTGTTTATATTATATGAAATCCGGAAACCATTTTAAAGAATAAAATATACTTAATTCCGAGTGTTTCTTGCTTTTCTCTTTGAAAGTCATCACATAACGGCATTGTAATACACGGTTCGGCTGCATACATATTACAGATCTGCCGTAGTTCTTTATTTATAGAGCCCTGATGAGAAGACCTTTGGAAAAACTGGAAGAAATGCCGCCGAAACTGAATACTTGACGTGGATCATAATGATTATATCATCTGATATTTGGGAAGAGTGTTACAGTAGAAATGGCAGAAAGTCTTGTTGCAATTTCCAGATATTGAAAGAGGCCCTGGAGTTTCTCTGGTAATTATCAATAGCAGCAGTTAAGTGAATACTGTTCAAACAATACCTGTGTTTGTGTTTTGTATTGATTTCTCTGTTTTATCCTTTCATAAATGTGAGGACTAAACTTTCTTCAAACATTCCTGGGTGCTAGGTTTTATTACTCTGGGGGAAGGGAAGTTAAGCAGGCTGGGTGGATGAGAATTCTTCTGCTTAAGGTCTTCAGTATGTCATGTTTCAGGGAAGTCTACATATCTTGAATGGTATATATATGTGTTTAATTACTTTGTATTAGTAATAGCAGTGTGTAAACAAAAGCTGGAAATATGAGAGTATTAATAAGTATATCTTTGTGAACAAGTCTCTGGAATGCTGAAAAATGGGCCCTGTGGGGGGAGAATCTCACCCGACTCCTCCCCGTGGTTTCTCTATATCTCCTGTTTGTGGTTGTGTGTTCGCTCTCTTTTCCTTCTGCCAACAAGATGAGAGGATCTCCCGGCAGTTAGAACCAGAGCAGGGGGTGGGGCTCGAGCCCACCCCTTTGAAAGTGTAATGTATTCTTACCTTTAATTTGTAGTTGGTGTTTGCTAACATTTTTAGGCACGACATAGACCGACACTTGGGTCAAATTACATAACTGTAATCAGATTACTTGTTTTTCAAATATAGCGCTAAATACAGTTAGTTTTGTATTCTGTTACAAATCTAACCATGCTTGTAACACAACATAGATAGATTTAACTTAGATTAAAGAAGATTTTAAAAATGAAGTATATTTTATTTTGCTGACTAGAATTTTAGAAGCAGGACACCAACTAGACAAAAGAGATTTTACAATGTAGTTTTACCACTTTAATAAAGTAAAAGAATCTTGGTACACTACTACCATTAGTTTGTTTTAACATTCACATGTTTCAGCATTCCTGACCATATAGACACTCAGCCATTTTATTTTGTAACCCTTTGGGGGGAGAGATTTAAATTGAGTTTTTCTCCAGTTGCTGATTTGCTGTGATTACAGCAGCACTGGATAGTTGTGCGCCACCTTTGGGTTGTACTCTGAATCAGTGTGTTAAGTGAAAGGTTGCTCACTACAGAAACAGAAGAAGTGTGCAAAGAACGCATCTCTGAGGAGGTATTGACATTTTGCTTGTGCCTCGTTGACAAGGCAACAGTGGTGTGAAGAGGGTACTGCGGTTTTGGGGGGATTTCTGCTGTACAGAGGACAACGTGTGTCTGCCAAGTGATTCCTTCCCTCATCCCAATGCCAGGGAGAGTTTCCTTGGAGCCCACTGACCAGGGCCGGTCCTAGCTTTTTTGGGGACCATGCCACTGACTACAGCTGCATCACTGACTGTTCTCATTATGACAAGATCTTGAGATAGGCCGGTCTCAGACTGGTCACACTCTGAAGAAACTATGCAATGATTTGACAGCATAACTGTGCAAGAGTTTTCCAGAGGGTGGTGTGTACAACATTAGGTTTAGTGTTTTAGATGGGAGGCTGCTTGTTTAAATGATGGTCTGGAATGCTGAAAATATTAAAGTTTATTATTCTTGTTTAGCAAACAAGACATCTGATTATTATGTCACACATAATAATCTTGACAGAGAAACTAGCTATGAGTAAAACGAGTGGTTTATACCATTGTTATCATGAACTAAAAATAAATAGGGAAATAGTATCTTGTTAAAGATGAATGGATTTCATATCCTAGACAGGATTAGTTATTGTGAATACTCCACAAGGTATCTACTAATGTATTTTAAAGAAACAAATTTAAAGAAATTGAATTGACTTGATAAATAAGTAAAGATAAAAAGTTGTATTACCCATGAATTAATCAATTGGTAAATTAAAAATAGAGTAAAAGTAGAAACAGCACATTTGATTTTGTAGAAGCCATATAATTGGAAGGAATGTGGGGTCACTGAACCCATCCTACTGTGATTCTTAGGTCTTACTTGCAGCTTCACAGGGAGCGCAAGGCATCATCTTATGAGTTTTAAAGACATGCTTCTCCACCTTCAAAGGGACATCCATTTTCTACCATAGGAAGGCTTTAGGATGGACTTCTGTTTTTGGATCCATGAGTTGTTGCGTGTTCAGACGCCCTGGGTTCCACACACTGCTAAAGAATTTAACATTGTTTTTAAGTAGACCAGAATTGAAGATAAATGGGTTTAATGAGCTATGAAATGCAGAGCTACACAGATCCTAGTAATGTTTTGACACAAGATAATAATTAAGTACACAAGTTTCTGAAGTAGATCTATTAGACATTTTAATATAGATTAGGGTGTTAATAAACTGTAGTAGTAATACTATAAGGAAGTGACATTTTTTGGCTAACACTTTTCAGGGAATGTGGGGAACAGCTGTTCCGATGAAAAGTTAGATGTATCTTGAACATTATAGTTGTAATCGTGAATTAATTAATGATGGCGCTCCATATATGACAGATTTTTGTAGACAAAGGATACTGGCCTATGCTGAAATATCAAAGTCTCTGCAGAGCACACACATGGCCAAAAGACTGAGACCAACTGACCTTTGACCCTGACTGACAGTGTAACTTGAGAAGACACTGTCAAGGACTGACTCTGGGGTGACTCTGACCAAACTTGACTTACAACCTGAGCAGTGTGAGTGTGAGTGTGAGTGTATGTCTGCATGTGATCAGTGCAACTGCATGATTTAAAACAATGACTAATCAAGCATGCTTTTGGACTAACACATTATTCTGGGGCTCCGTGGGAAATGAGAGGGTTTCCTACAAGTCCACAAAAATTGGAAACCGTACAGGTGACCCGTTTCTAATCTACTTGATATTTCACTCCCACAGGAGGTGGCAGTTTGCAGAATGTGAAACTCAAACTAAAACATGAAGATTCTGTTTCTTTTAGGACTGAAGGATGGAGAGAAACACTTAATTTCACTGAAGTGTTTACTGTGGAAATGATGGATGTATATTTGGGAAAAATGTTGGGTATTTTTATAATCCCTTATTACCTGAAGGTTTTCTTCCCATACAGGATTTTGGTTACACATGAGTTATGTGTAAAAAGGGGGAGTGTAAACTTTACAATGTACATTTTTCATTTAGGGACTGAAAGGAACCTTCTGCCCCAACTCGGATGTTCAATCTGACCATTGATTGACAGTTTTAGAATGGACCTACTCCATATCTGGGGATAAGATACTGTTTGATGAATGTTGACATGTTTCTAATATTGATTGAGTTATAACAGATAACATAGATGCAGAATCAGTGGCCAAGGGGCTACTGTGAGAGAGGTAATTTCAGAATGGAATACTGAGGAAGTTGACCGGTGAGTAATGTTTCAACAGGTATTAAAGTAACTGAGGTTTGAAATGTACAAAGAACATATTACAGTTAAAGCTAAAACATTGTAATGTAATGAGACCAAATGTAATTTAGACAACATCATGTAATTAGCCTGGTAAGGAAGTAAAAGCCATAGACTTTATTGTTTAGGTCATTATGGGGATATACATTTCATCTAAATTCATAATGGAAAGACATTTGATGACAGTTTGTTGGAATTCTGTATTCATTTTTTCAGCTTGATAATATCTAAGCACTGACAGGTAGAAGCAGTATCACCAGGAAATCATTCACTTTTTCAGTATCATGATTTTGGTTGTTTCTGAATCCATAACATTAGTGTGTTTCTTTACCAGAAACATTAGCAGTTCATATTTGATTTAGATTTTAAATGGGATCTCAGGGATTTCATTAAGAATAACACAGACGCTTGTCAGAAACTCAGAGCTATTGAAATATGTTATTTGGTTCACCTAGAGATGTTGGAGTTTTGTTTTGTGGCCACACACCAAGTATTAAGATTCTGAAGCTGCACTGGCAGATAGGAGGTCTACAATTAATTTAGAAAACCTGTTCACAGACGTCTGTTATTTTTAAGAGACCCCACCAACAGGCTCCAAGCTGCTTACGCAATGGTGCGTCAAACAACCGGAGCCCTGAGCGTAGGCTTGAGGGATTTGTATCAGATTTCTCCACACAGGTTGGTGATGCCAAAGGGGGACACGAGACGCAGGAGGCGGACACAGCAGAGTTCGTCTGGCTGAAGGTCATCAGGACAAAGTGGCTCAACCCCAGGCTCTCCGGCCCCGACCGAGTGACCCAGCGGATCTCTCATGCCGTCCGCGTGGGAGGAAAGGGGGACAGCTCGTACCACGGGAGCCAGTGTGCGGCGAGGAAACCACCTGCTAGGACCGGGGATGACATCAGGATGGACGTGATCCTCGCAGAGGAGGTCGACTCGGAAGCTGTCATCAGTGGACGGGAGGAGCAGGATCCGGAGGACATCCCTACAGCAGACGACTCGGAAGCGGCTGTCAGCGGACAAAGGGGGGACTTTGTCGAGGCAGCAGAGGAGTCTACTTCTCTCTGATCAGTTCCACCAGTGAAGGAAAGCCGCATCTCCCCTCCCTATCAGCTGCCCTTGTTGGCGTATTCCTCTGAGGGGGGGGGGGGGCTGATGATTTCACCACACAAGGAGACTGCTTCCTAGTACTCAGATCGCCCCCTAATGGTTCCTTTACTGCTATGGAAGATGGTGTTCTGTTCCCAAACATTCAAGTACTTTGGGTCTCAGTTTCTGATAGATTTATACAATATTGGGGGGACAGACACAGTAGAACAGAATGATAGTAGATATGTTTCAAAATGTCTTGTGTAAGTTTATCTCTTGAGAGAAAAAAAGGGGGATTAATGATTATATCATCTGATATTTGGGAAGAGTGTTACAGTAGAAATGGCAGAAAGTCTTGTTGCAATTTCCAGATATTGAAAGAGGCCCTGGAGTTTCTCTGGTAATTATCAATAGCAGCAGTTAAGTGAATACTGTTCAAACAATACCTGTGTTTGTGTTTTGTATTGATTTCTCTGTTTTATCCTTTCATAAATGTGAGGACTAAACTTTCTTCAAAACATTCCTGGGTGCTAGGTTTTATTACTCTGGGGGAAGGGAAGTTAAGCAGGCTGGGTGGATGAGAATTCTTCTGCTTAAGGTCTTCAGTATGTCATGTTTCAGGGAAGTCTACATATCTTGAATGGTATATATATGTGTTTAATTACTTTGTATTAGTAATAGCAGTGTGTAAACAAAAGCTGGAAATATGAGAGTATTAATAAGTATATCTTTGGAACAAGTCTCTGGAATGCTGAAAAATGGGCCCTGTGGGGGGAGAATCTCACCCGACTCCTCCCCGTGGTTTCTCTATATCTCCTGTTTGTGGTTGTGTGTTCGCTCTCTTTTCCTTCTGCCGACAAGATGAGAGGATCTCCCGGCAGTTAGAACCAGAGCAGGGGGTGGGGCTCGAGCCCACCCCTTTGAAAGTGTAATGTATTCTTACCTTTTATCATTAAAACAGATTATTGTTTTAACCCTCATCCGGCTGTTTTGAGTTTTCCCTCTTTTAAAGCACACTCCTATAGGATCGGCGCAGACCAGAGATATCTGCTCCAACAATCATCTCGTAATCGATATAACCGGCCTGCTCTCGTCTATCCCACATGTTCCACTGACATCCAACATCTAGTTTCAGGTGGCCTGTGGAACTGCCAGTCAGCTGTTCCTAAGGCTGACTTCATCTCTGGCTACGCTTCCCTGCAGTCTCTGGATTTCCTTGCTCTCACTAAGACCTGGATTACTCCATCCAACACATCCACCCCAGCAGCTCTCTCCACAGCATATTCCTTCTCCCATACACCCAGACCCACTGGCAGAGGAGGTGGCACTGGTCTCCTGCTCTCTCCCAAATGGAGCTTTTCCCTCTTCAAGCTACCTAACTTCACTCCTTCCACCTTTGAATTCCATGCCGTCACAGTAACCCATCCTATACAATTAACCATTGTTGTTCTCTACCGTCCGCCAGGCGCCTTGGGGGACTTCTTGGAGGAATTAGATCATCTCCTCTCACAAATCCCTGAAACTGGCCCTCCGGCTGTACTTCTCGGAGACATCAACCTCCAGACGGGGAAGATAGACGAACTAACATCTCTGTTAACCGCCTTTGCTTTCTCACTGTCTCCATCCCCACCAACTCATAAAGCTGGCAATGTCCTTGATCTCATATTCTCAAGGAACTGCACTACTTCTAACCTCTCTGTAAACCCGCTCCACACATCCGATCACTTCTTCCTTTCATTCTCTCTACCCCTTTCCAAACATAACAAACTAATCTCTTCTCATCCGGCACCTGTCCGCCGTAACCTTCGTTCCCTCTCCCCCTCTACCTTTGCCTCATCGGTGCTCTCAGCCCTCCCTTCCTCTGACTCGTTCTAACTCCTGCCTCCAAACTCTGCTGCAGAAACTCTCCTCTCTACTCTCTCATCCTCTCTGGACTCTCTCTGTCCTCTCACATCTCGGCAGGCTCGTCAGTCCCCTCCTGCTCCCTGGCTAAATGACGCACTGCGTGCTAATAGAACCGTCCTTCGGGCAGCAGAGCGGAAATGGTGGAAATCCAAACACCGTGACGACCTCCTAACCTATCAGGCTCTCCTCTCCTCTTTCTCTGCTTCGATCTCTCAGGCAAAAGCACTTTCTTTCAAGATAAGATCCAATCTCCTATTTCCAATCCCAAAAAACTATTTAACATCTTCTCCACCCTCTTGGACCCTCCCAAAGCCCCTCCTCACTTCTGTCAAGCGACTATGTTAACAATTTTGAAAAAAGGTTGATGATATTCGCCTTCTTTTTCTGACTCACCTTTACTCACCGCTGGGTCACCAGACCCTCCTTTCACCCACCACACTAACCTCCTTTTCCCCTCTCTCTGCAAGTAGGTTCTTACCCTCATTACCTCTGCCCGCCCTACCACTGTCCTCTGGACCCTATCCCTTCAAACCTCCTTCAGACTATCGCTCCTGATATTCTACCGTTTCTTACCCATTTCATCAACACTTCTCTAACTTCTGGTCACTTTCCAAAATAGTCTTTAGGAGGCAAGAGTAAACCCTCTCCTAAAGAAACCCACTCTCAACCCGTCTGATGTTATAAACTACAGGACTGTCTCTCTCCTCCAATTCCTGTCTAAAACACTTGAACACGCTGTCTTTAAACAACTCTCCTGTTATCTCCATCAGAACAACCTTCTGGATCCGCACCAGTCTGGTTTCAAGGCAGGTCACTCCACAGAAACTGCTCTCATTGCTGTCACTGAGGAACTGCACACTGCCAAAGCATCTTCCCTCTCCTCTGTCATCACCCTGTTGGACCTGTCAGTTGCATTCGACACGGTGAACCATCAGATCCTCCTTCGCACTCTCCAAGAACTTGGAGTTTCAGGCTCTGCACTTTCCCTCATCACCTCATACCTCAAAGACCGCACCTACAGGGTAACTTGGAGAGGGTCGGAGTCCGACCCTTGTCAATTAACTACAGGGGCCCCTCAGGGCTCTGTTCTTGGTCCCCTCCTCTTCTCCCTGTACACAAACTCGCTCGGATCAGTCATTAGCCCGCATGGTTTTTCATACCACTGCTATGCTGACGACACCCAATTAATTCTGTCCTTTCCCCGCTCAGAGACCCAGGTCGTCGCACGCATCTCTGCTTGTCTAGCTGACAACTCTCAGTGGATGTCTGCTCATCACCTCAAGCTCAACCTTGACAAGACTGAACTGCTTTTCCTTCCGGGAAAAGATTGTCCCACTCTTGACCTGACAATCAACATCGGCACCTCTGTTGTTTCCCCGACTCAGACTGCAAGGAATCTGGGTGTGTCCCTAGATAACAACCTGTCCTTCACTGCAAACATCGCTGCTACAACCCGTTGCTGCAGATACACGCTTTACAACATCAGGTTCGTCCCCAGCTGACCCAGAAAGCCACGCAGGTTCTGGTCCAGGCTCTCGTCACCTCACGCCTAGACTTCTACTGCAACTCCCTCCTGGCTGGTCTACCTGCATGTGCCATCCGACCTCTGCAGCTCATCCAGAATGCAGCGGCTCGTCTGGTCTTCAACCTTCCAAAATGTTCCCACACCACTCCGCTCCTCCGCTCCCTTCACTGGCTCCCGGTAACTGCTAGAATCCACTTCAAGACACTGGTACTTGCGTACCATGCTGCGAATGGATCTGGCCCTTCCTACATCCAGGACATGGTTAAACTGTACACCCCAGCGCGTGCACTACGCTCTGCATCAGCCAAACGACTCGCTACACCCTCGCTGCGAGGGGGACCCAAGTTCCCATCAGCAAAAACATGTGGGTTTGCTATCCTGGCTCCAAAATGGTGGAATAAGCTCCCCATTGACATCAGGACAGCAGATAGCCTGCACATCTTCCGGCGCAGACTGAAAACTCATCTCTTTCGACTCCACTTCGAGCGATAGAATTACTAACAAGGCACTTATATACTAATAAAGGACTGGCTTATCTATAGCCAGTTGAGTAGCACTTGAAATGTTTGGCTCTATGATACCTGATGTACTTATATGATTCTGTTTTCTTTATGGTTGTGTCTTCCTGGTCGAATGTACTTATTGTAAGTCGCTTTGGATAAAAGCGTCAGCTAAATGCAATGTAATGTAATGTAATGGATCATAAATATATCAACAATTAAACAACATCTTCAATTTCTCTTCACACAATTCGTCTCCTTGCAGTATCAACACTAATTCGGATGACCTTTACATTTGATCTAATTCATAGATTATATTTACACCATAACGGTGCACAGCTGATATAAAAGGACTTGTAGTTTTTAAAGATATTACTGATTTTCTTTGAATATAAGAATGTAAATACTGAGTCTGAAATAGTATAGCAGTATGCTGTAAAATTATGTGAAAGCATGAATAAAACTACACATCTTCAGATGTTGTACATACATAAGTGTCCTACACTAATAATACAAAGTTATTATGGCTGTGTGTACCTTGTGTGCACCTCCTAGTGGTTAAAGCACGTTATTACATTATTGTTTTTATGTGTTATATTTGATTAAAAAAATATTAAGAGTACGTACTTTCATAAGGGGAAAGTAGAAGGTCTGTGATAGAAATATAGAATATAAAAAATCAAGAAGATACTATAAGTGATCTCTACAAAAAAACTGTTTAGTGCAGGATGTACAAAGATATTAATAGGAGGAGGTGCAAAACAGAAAAACCAATTAACCTTTATTTAAACATTAAATAACAGATTAAGGTCTTCTTTTAAATAAGAAAAAAACTTTGGGGGTATCTATCTACAGATAAATATTAAGCCTGACAAAGTACTTAACGTCTAATTTTAACTGATATTATACATATGAATTATACTCTTATGAAGATAGAATAAGAAATGTGCAGAATATGACAGTTTAATGGTGGAGGTACACACACATATTGATAGATGTCTTGTAATGCACTGTTGAGGAATCTGTGACCCAAGTTTTTCATTCATTGCATAACTACACCGTATTGTGTATATGATATGTCAATAAACCTTTGAAAATCTTGAAATCTTGAAAGGGATGTGCAAAATAGCCATAATATACAGTCTTTAATTAACTATTAGTAGAGAATAACGAGTAATGAATATACTTTATTACTCGTTTCCATTCATGTCAATTGCAGATAAATGTTTAGTCTTCTCAAGCACCAACTATCAAATATCTCTCCTGATTGTTGGCACTTGACAATCACCTTACCTGAATTTTACTCAGGTGTAACTAAAGTCTGATTTAAGGGTTGTTTATATTTCACATCATTAATCAGAATCTGCAAAGTAACTCAAATAAGTGTAGTGGAGTAAAAATACCAGGTTAACCTCTGAATTGTAGTGGAGTAGAATTACAAAGTAACAATGAGCTGTCATGTGGGTATATTAATGCTGCGCATTATGGACACAAGCGATTTTCACCCATTTATTAATTATATGTTTTACATTTGATAACACCAATGTGTTTAATACTGGCAACTTCTAATTGTGGGAAAAACGAAAACGTTCAGTAGGGACGTCCCATAGAACATTTTGCGAAACACAATAGCCAGCATGTGTAGTTCTGGGGGGGCGTTCGATTCCAGTTTTGGAAAGTCTGGCGTGGTTTCGTTCCATTTCAAACAGCTGTTTGACGTAACCTTGGCGCACTGCCACTCCAACATCCAATCCCAGAGTTTGAAGATTAAATGCAATAATTGTGGCTTGATATTGAGTAAGAACATGTTTTTATGAACCACACAGCTTCCGGTCTTCCTCGACCTGACCGGAGAAAAAGACGTGCTGCAGGCACGAAACACATTACCAGTAGAAATACATTGCTGCAGGAGAAAATCGTGTTGGTGAACACGAATCAATAGATTAAAAATCTTGTTGGTGAACACGAAATGCCATGAGACTGGGTTGAAATACAACAGCACAGTTTGTACAGAATATCAGTATGACAATACGACACCCTCTGTCCTTAGACCCTCACATCGTACAAGGAAAAACTTCTGGAGAAAATATTATATATTTTAGATATAAGATCCAAGTTTATAAGATCCAAGTTTTTAGGATTTAAGTGAAAGAGCAAGAACCAAAATGTAGGTGAAGAGACACAGCGTGAGGCACAGCGTCAATGCACTCTCATTAGGTTATTTTAGTATGGCCTCACACAGAGATGCTTGCATGGCAGTGTATAGACTCATGTCTGGTTTTCTTCTCAACTCTCTCAAATACACCAGTAAGACAGCAGGGATCAGTTTTTGATGGTTGGCATTTTGAGTGTTTACCACTTGATCAAAGTGAAACCATCTGTCCGTCTGAGTTTCTGCTGTCAGTCTGAAAAACTTTGTGAGTAGCTCTGATAGTGTATGTACTTGCTGTTCCACTTAGGCAGCAACATGTATTTGACGCACAATAATTGCTCGCAGCAAGAAGAAAGAACAAATCAATTATCAGAAAAAAGAAGGCTTCAATCACTCTGCAAAGCAAAGTCACATTCATCACAATCTAGGTTCAAATCGTTCAATTTGGTTTAACATTTAAATAAATGCTTACACTATCTCTTTCCAGACTGCTAGTATTCAGAACAAATGTAGGCTTTGATTACCAGCATTTTCTTTTAAAACGAAATCCCTCCATTGGCTACAGTATAATGGGTATAGCTATATTTCTTTATAATGAAACTGTTCATTTCCTGTCAGTTAGGACTTCTAAAGGACAATACCAGTGTAATTTTACTTGCTTCCTATCTCCCTTAACGCATGACAAGACTAAACCCACTGATGTATTTGCAGTCAAGCCTAATTACATTTTTTTAAATGAGCACAGATTACATATGATTATGTTCCTACACCGCAAATTGAATGATCTGACTAGGACAGGAACTAGAGAGGCCATGCACGGTGTTATTTCATTTTCACTCTTTCAAATGATGCTGTTTTATGTAATTTATCATCTTAAATAACACCTGCAGTACTTAACTTTCCAATGAGGCTGCTATAATTTCAATGGCAATCTTTTCAAATTAGGTTATTCTTTCGAACTTTAGATTTGTTGTGATTTTCTGTGCATTAATGTGCTCTCATTTTGTATGAAGTTTTGATTTGCTTTTTTTACTACGACTGAAAGCTCTCTCTAAAAGTGTGAAAAAGACTCTATAGCATATCTCACATCCTCACAGGTGGAGGATAAAACAGACAGAAATAGATGCGGTGTGCTGTCTAGACGGCTCCCGATGTGAATAATTTTTTAACACCATACCCTTTAGAAGGCAGCTAAATATGTGTAATTATGCTTTACATGCACCGGAGACATTATTCATGTGTTCCCAGTTCTCAGAAATAATAAATCACAAGGGAAAAACCCCTCAAAATAGAGATAGACATTATTTTATTTTTTTCTTGTAACACAGGAGTCTATGAAATGTCTCCAAGAAGTGTGAGTTTGCTAGCGTACACTACATGTGCCTTTTTGTGTTGCTTAGCAACAAAAGCATGTATTGGATCAGTAACAGTTATGTGCTGACCTTCTACTAATTTGACAGTTGCGGAAATAAGGACCAAAAACTGTTGCTATGGTTATTAGATTACTTTTGCAACTGCCTATAAAACCCCATAACATGACACATACGGGAACCAGTCCCATTCCAAACATCACATCAAACGACCACTGTGATATGCAAATAATTTTCCACATCTTTTGATGGTCTTTGACTTCACAAGACACATGGCGTTATAGCATGTCTTGTAGATATGTTCCTTCAGCTGGCTTCATTTTTCTTTATCTGTTTGCCCTTTTGAAGCTGCGGCTTCACATTGTACTGGATGGTCTGTTTTCCCTGGTGGTGATTTCAGCTTTGTACCTGATAAGAAGTGCTGTGTTCCTCCAGGATAAACTGTCGGATGTGAGAAAAGCTTAGAATCCCAGAATACATCCATTCTGAACACGCTCACATTCACTCACGTGAACACGTGCCAGTGGAAAGTGACACACAGCCTCTCGCCATATGGGATAAGGTAACTGACTTAAAATCACCAGGCTCAGCTACCGAATCAGCCGATCACAAGATCAAGCTGTCACCATGGTGCTAATAGCACTGTCACATCACTGACGGGTCACCTTCTGGGGAAATATTTTGATTCAACACCCTTGACCTATTAACAACTCTGAAGGCACATTTGTAACTGTGGATGGTGGGTGCTCAGGGACAAAAAAACAGTTATAGGTCCTAGGCTGTGTCCCAGATTACTTTAAATTAAGTTCACCATTTGGTGGTGCTTCCCAAGTGTATGATGAGGATTGCGGATTTACAATGACAGATTACAAGCTGCGCCAATGTTATGGAATGGCATCACTTCCTGTATCCTAATATTTTTAAATGCTAGCATTATTTATGCGAACAGCTAACAAACATGTTGACCATTATGAATGCTAGTAAGCTATGGCTGTCGATTGTAAATCGATGTAAGTCGATTGTAAGACTTGACACTTGTCACGGTTTAATTTAAATTGATACTGTGTTGCCAGAACTCGAGACATAATTGTTCAGATTAGATTTTCTGAGCAGCACAGTTAATTTTCTCCTGATTTGGTCTGAAGAATGTTAGTGTCAGAATGCTTGTAAAATATATATAATGTGACTTGTGAAAATGGGTTCACCTTGATTCTGATTATAACCAGAATGGGTTATAATCTGTGTTCATGTTTATGTATCCCATTGGAGTTAATCTGATTTAATTCGTCATCTTTCTAAACCGTCTTTGGTGCAACAAATGGTTACCACCTGGCATTCTATTTCATCATGCAGTTACTGTTGCCCGCCAAAAATGTACAATGACATGGTGGCAGGTTTACTGTCACCGTTTTGATGGAAACAGTGGGCCTTCAAAAATAAGTAAATGGAGCAGGAGGAGGAATTTCTCAATTATTAGCAAGCCAAACTCATTGTTTTGTAATGTGGAGAAGTCCTCAAACTTCTACAGAAGATGGCCGTGTTGGAAATGAAAATGCAATGTGTTACGACCCTGGGTCGTTAGGTCATTTGTGTGTACATTTTTCCCTCCTCCTGTGTCTGTGAGTGGGTGTGTGGGTGTGTGTGTGTGTGTGTGTGTGTGTGGTGTGTGTGTGTGTGTGTGTGTGTGTGTGTGTGGTGTGTGTGTGTGTGTGTGTGTGTGTGTGTGTGTGTGTGTGGGTGTGGTGTGTGTGTGAGCAAGCAGGTGGTGCCCGTTAGCTGATTAGCTACCTTCTGCATGCTGATTGGTCCACCTGAGGAGACGGGAGCATATTAAACTACAGCCGTGCAGTTCCTCGGCCGCTCTCTCTGACTCAACTTCTCCTACTCCCAATGCGGCGCTTGTTTAGATATGTTGTCCTGTGATGCTGTGTTCAGACTTTGATATAATTGTGTCCTTCTCCGCTGGCTGTGAGCTACTTTCACATTACCTGTCTTTGTAAGACAGATTTATGTTCTCAGGAGTGCAAACCCTTTGTTTTCTTTTTCCCTTTTGGATTGTTCATTTTCCCCTGTTTAAGTTAGAGTAGGTAAGACGCCTGTGTGGTGACCACTGTATAATGTCATAATTCAATCTAGAAACTACATGCTGGTATGGTTCCGCACGGACACATTAGTTGGTACCTCTTGTGTATATACTGTGTCCTCCTCCTTTTCTCTCTCTCTTGGCTACTAGCAACATGTCCCTTTCTGCTCCGCAATAAAGTTCACTTTTGCACTTCCATTGCACCGCCTCCGACTCCCTACCTCGCGACAGTTCACTCCCTATCTCCCGATGGCTGCCAGCTAATGGCCACAGCTAACGGCTAGCTGCTAACGGCTATCGACCTTTTGAGCTTTTTCCCCTGGTACCTGAGAGGAGGTGCGACCATGTCTGGTCGGCCTCGTGTGGACCCTCTCGCTTTTTCACCACCTCGACGGCGGCTTCGGACGACACCCGTGCTTTCATCGGCGCCTGGGTGGTGTGCTTCTGGACCCCGTCTCGCCTCGACAGTTTCGGACGTCGCCCATGCCTTCGTCGGCCCGTGGGTGGCGTGCTTCGGGACTCTGTCTGGCCTCTTCCTTCGCCTCGGCGGTTTCGGACGTCGCCCATGCCTTCATCGGCCCGTGGGTGGCGCGCTCCGGGACCCTGCCTGGCCTCTCCTCTTACCGCGGCTCACGGTTCACCTCGACGGCGGCTTCGGACGGCGCCCCGTCTGGCCTCTCCCCTGTCCACGGCTCCTTCCTCCCGGGGATGCTGCTCCTGCCCCCCGGGGACCCGGCTCCTTCCTCCCGAGGACTTCGTGCCCCCCGCCGCCGCTGTGCCCTCGCCTGTGGCCGGGCAGCGCTACTTCCTACTGGGGATATTCACGCCAGTCACAGCTCAGCGACCAAGCTTTCTCCGACTGGCGGGTGAGTTCTTCGTTCGCCACGACGCCTACTGCGGCCCCCTTACGACGGCCCGTTCCGGCCTGCCCCCGGTGGGGATGCCCTCGCCCTCGTTAGGGCCCCTACCCTCTCCTGCGGCCCCTTTCCGACGGCCCGTTCCATGGCCCGGCCCTCACCTGCAACCCCGCCCTCCTCGGCCCCTATTGTGCTTCCTCCCAGACGCCGGGATTGTGCCATGTTTGAATTCTGGGGGGGCTTGTGTGGTGACCACTGTATAATGTCATAATTCAATCTAGGAACTACATGCTGGTATGGTTCCGCACGGACACATTAGTTGGTACCTCTTGTGTATATACTGTGTCCTCCTCCTTTTCTCTCTCTCTTGGCTACTCGGACTGCAAGCCAGCAACATGTCCCTTTCTGCTCCGCAATAAAGTTCACTTTTGCACTTTCATTGCACCGCCTCCGACTCCCTATCTCGCGGCAATACACCTGTATATTTATTTTCTCGGTTAGATAAGATTTTGTGTTTAAAGGTTTGTTTGTTTTCTTTGGTTTTGTTACTCCTGTTTGTAAATAATTGTTGGTAATTAAATTGACCAAACGGCATTCTCTCATTCGGTGTCCGTGTTCTTGGGAGTGGGAAGAGTGGGAGAGTGCAAATGTTGTGCTGCGCCTAGGTTCCCTTAGACCTGGGCATAACAAATGGTTGGAAGTTAACGTGGAAGTGAATGGACTAGGTTGGAATGACACCACTTTACCAGTGTTGCAAAAGAATGGACAAAGGCATGCTAACTCAAAGCTAGTTAGCAGCTACAAGGATTCCAAGGAACAGGAGGGCTGTGTACCGGGTAATAAATCTACAGGTAATACATCTACAAGTAGTCTGGGTGCAAGGCCCGAGAGTAAATAATTTCCATGGGATTTGGGAGGAGGAACAACAGGCATAGCCCAGTGCTCTGAAATCTGTGATGCGACCGGCTGGCCTGCATTGTTATCACCCAGGAAGAGCGCCTCTTCAACCCCTGTTCATAGGAAACAGTCGTGGACAGCTGCTAATGGGAGAACTACAAACAATCCTCCTAAACCACCGAGTGTGCCAATCAAGAACAGATACGCTCCACTGACCCAGAACCGGAGATCTCTTTCTGATGACCTGGATAACCTGTCCCTCTTCACACAGCAGGGTAAGGACCAATAGCTACTCCAAAAGTAAAAGGCTAGAGGGAAAGCTAACGACTGGGCCTGAAACTCTAGTTGTGGGTGACTCTGCTTTAAGAGATGTAAAAAGTCTGTATAGTAAGAACAACATCAAAGTACTCTGTTTTCCCAAGGATGTGGTCTCTGACTTGGCTGTCAGTAGCCTCTGAATTTCTATCCACCAGGGCATGCAATGATTTTGCCTACTTCTTCACTGACAACATTCAGAAAATCAGACAAGCAGTCAGTGCCTCTGTATCAGGTACAGCAAATGTGTTGTCCCTATGTCCACCTAATATCAATTCAAACACCATTATCCATTATAGCGTAGTAAGGTTGTTTCTTGATTTTTCGGCCGCGGCCGGACAATAACGTTTTTTAATTTTAGAATTGTTTCTGTCACACGAATATAAAATTGGTCGGTGACGCAGAGATCAAGGGACAGACGTGACAGCGGCACAGCGACACCACACACGGAGCAGTCTGCTTTCTCCAGCAACACCAGTCCAGAACCAACAGCAGAATGACCCGCTCTGAATCAGGCCCTGTCGCTGCGGCTCAGAGACACACAGGGAGGGATTTGTGTTTTTGAAAAACACTCGTTATCGTCATGTCAGGTTTTTGGTGGATTTAATCAAGTCTTGGATTGCAGAGTATTAAAGTCCTCTTGCTATTTTCAGTTGATAAATACGTGTGTAAAGTTTGTGAAGGCAAGAAGAAAGCTTCCGCGATCACCGTCTCCTCTGTTCCTCCAAACCCCGCCCCCTGCTGAAAAATAATGAGTGACAGGCTGATAGTGACCCGATAGAAACTTTATTATTCACTTAATCACTGATTGAGATGATGAAGCTAACTTAATCTCATACATTCATGGGATTTATGTAACAGTAAGACAGAGAATGTAAGTGTGCACCCACATGCAGTATTGTTGTTTTTATAATGCTGTTGTAAATACTCCTGTTGACTGCTGTGTTCAGACTTAAGTCATGTGTGTGATGCCACATTCAGGACATTCAGTGTCCTTTCTTTAACAAAAGGCCATTGCTAGAAGCTGAAGCTAGACTGCAGAAGCATTCGTTTTTTGTTTTTGAGGATGGAACAATTTCACACACAGATATAGGGAGGCTAGACCTATACAATTGATTTATTATGGTTTATAATTTAATGTCAAGACTATGAAGAAGATGGCTGAACTGTTCAGTGTCAATCCTGTGGAGATGGAGATGGAGGTTATAAATCTCCAAAATCATGTTCAGCTTAAGTCTCAGCAAAACTCACAACATTTCTGGAGCCTTGTACTCCGACAACTCTAATAACATTCACCAAGCAGCACTGAACACGTCTGCTTTATTTGGCTCTACAGACCTTTGTGAAACAGCTTTTTCTGACACGAATGAAATCTAAATACAGAACAAGACTGACTGATGAACATTTAAATGACTCTATTAGAGTGAACCTAAGTGGGTACACTCCAGCATACACCTCTATGGTGGACTCCATGCAGTGCCATTCATCTCACTATAACTGTGAAAAAGAGTGAATGCATGCACATATTTTATACATGTGCCATAAGATGTTTGTACGGTGGTGATTAAGGTGACGTATTTACTATGTGGGCCATAATAAGAAGTGAAAATATTTTCTTTTTTTCTTGGACATGTATGTGAATCTTCAGTGATTACTATGTGGGCCATAATAATATGTGAGACATTTTCGTTTTCTTGGACCTTGATGTGAAGTTAAGATTTTTGATAAGCTTTGGGTATTGATTTCACACGTGTACAAAAGTAGCATAATTCAAAATGATGAGTGCTATGAGAATAAATGTAAGCGATGCGATGCAAGTAGCTCTTGGCCACTTTCATTTTTTCAAAGTAGCTCTCGGATGGAGAAAGGTTGAAGACCCCTGTAGTAAACAAATCTCTTCACTCAGGTATTTTTCCACAGGCCCTGAAAACTGCAGTCATTAAACCGCTCTTAAAAAAGAATAATCTAGATGCTTCAGTAATGAACAATTACAGGCTCATATCAAACCTCCCATTTCTAGGTAAAATCATTGAAAAAGTTGTTTTTCAACAGTTGAGTAATTTCTTGCATTTAAATAACTGTTTCGATGTGTTCCAGTCAGGCTTTCGTCCAAACCACAGCACTGAGACTGCTCTTGTAAAGGTCTTTAATGACATCCACTTAAACACAGTGGCAGAACTTCAGTGTTAGTATTATTAGATCTCAGTGCTGCGTTTGACACTGTTGACCACAGCATATTACTAGACCGGCTGGAAAACTGGGTGGAAGTTTCGGAAACAGTTCTAAATTGGCTTGAATCCTACTTAAAGGACAGAAACAACTTTGTTTCTATAGGTAAATACACATCTGAGTTGACAAATATGACGTGGGGTACCTCAAGGCCAGGGTTTCCGTTAGCCGGTAATTACCGGTTTTTAGCTGGTAAAATTGAATAAAAACCGGTAAATTAAAAACCTGCCGGTCAAAATGTCCGATGCTCCGATCGATTGGCCGCCGATCATTATCGGCCGATATTCACTCTTAATTCCTTGATCTGTGCTCTCTATAGGCCGATCAGGAGAGCTGGGTCTGATCGATATGGACATAAACGCGAGTGAAGTGTAACCGGACGTGAGAGAGAGATCAGATCAGCTGCTGAGTCTGACCTGAAGCCCCGCCCACTGTTTAGCGCGCTGCATGAGAAACTGACGGGCTGTCAGGAGAGAGAGGGAGGGAGAGAGGAAAAGAGAGGATCCGTTTCTCCCGTGTTATCATTCAAAGTTAATGTAAACTTTTGAATAATGTACTTTATCTACTACAAGTAGTTTCTTTGAATGTAATAATGATGTTGTTTGTTGTTTGTGGAATCATTTATTGAAAAATGAATCTGAATTTTTCGATCTGTTACGATTATAAACTGAAGCAATATAAAAACGAGCCCCATTAACTGAGTTTTAAACATCAGCGTATCCGGTCCTAGTCCGGTAATTACCTGCTAACGGAAACTCTGCTACACAATTCTTATTATTATTATTGAAACATGACCGGTAAGTTTCAAATGTGTCCGTTAAAATAAATTCTGTTCGGACATTTGACCGGCGAGAAAAAATCCTAGCGGAAACCCTGCTCAAGGCTCCTCTTCTCTTTAACATCTACATGCTACCACTCGCTCAGATAATGAAAAACAACAAAATAAGTTACCATAGCTATGCAGATGACACACAAATTTACGTAACAGTTTCACCAGGAGACTATGCTCCAATTCAAACACTGAGTAAGTGCATTGAACAAATCAATGACTGGATGTGTCAGAACTTTCTCCAATTAAACAAAGATAAAACTGAGGTAATGGTTTTTGGAGCCAAGGCAGAACGTATAAAAGTTAGCGCTGAGCTTCAGTCTGCAATGTTCAAAACAACAGATAAAGCCAGAAATCTAGGTGTAGTCATGGACTCTGACCTGAGTTTCAACAGTCACATTAAAACAGTTACTAAATCAGCCTACTATCACCTAAAGAACATATCTAGGATTAAAAGACTAATGTCACAGCAGGATTTGGAAAAACTTGTCCATGCTTTTATCTTCAGTAGACTCGACTACTGCAATGGTGTCTTCACAGGTCTCACTAAAAAATCTATTAGGAAGCTGCAGCTGATTCAGAACGCTGCTGCTCGAGTCCTCACTAACACTAAGAAAGTGGATCACATCACTCCTGTTCTGAAGTCTTTACACTGGCTTCCTGTGTGTCAAAAAATAGATTTCAAAATACTGCTGCTGGTTTATAAAGCTTTGAATGGTTTAGGCCCAAAATACATTTCTGACCTCCTGCTAAATTATGAACCATCGAGATCTCTCAGGTCTTCAGGGACTGGTCAGCTTTCTGTCTCCAGAGTCAGAACTAAACATGGTAAAGCAGCGTTTAGTTATTATGCTCCAAATATCTGGAACAAACTCCCAGAAACCTGCAGGTCCGCTGCAACTCTGACTACTTCTAAATCCAGGCTGAAGACTTTTCTTTTTTTAATTGAAACTGAGCCGTTGTGTTCATCAGTAAAGTGGAACTTCTGTGTGAACTATTCATATCCTAAACTGCACTGTAACTTTTTATTCATGTACTTTTTATTCATGTATTTGCTTGGCTTGCCTTGCCTTACATACCGTAGCTATAGTTGCATAACACACCACCACTATGTGCAATATAAATACCAGCATCATTACAAAACACTCTTTGCTATACAACATATTATTATTAACAATGTTTTATAATAACGTGCAATTACGTATCTGCCACAACTAAATACTGTTAATATTTACATTAATTATGTGAGCGTCTATTTTTCCTGTAGATATTTAATTGCTCTTTTTACTGCACTGTTAGTGTACAGTTTTATTATTATGCTGCTGTGTTTATTGTATTTTTGTAACTCTGCCACAACAATTTCCTTTGGGATAAATAAAGTCCTATCTTATCTTATCTTAACTATACATGGACATTTGGCATATGAGGGAGGGGTTTAGAGATCGGCCAATTTTAAAAGCTCTTATAGCCCTTCACCTTGAGATTTGTGCTTGAACTTTGAACAGCTTTTTAAGTTACATAGAAAAAAAGAGAATGTTTAAATCGTTCCCCTTTCTCGTGCATACATTATATCAGCCATGTACGAACCACGTGTGCTGCTTTAGTCGCTTGTCGTATCACAGTGGGAGAAAAAAGTCTCCCTCTGGTCCCCCGGGGCATTCGCTGTCAAGGACACCTGTCTGCTGCTGTGTGTCTCTGTGTTTCTGTGTACTCCTGCACTCCAGTCAGTTACATAACACACAGAGACTGCCTGAGAGTCCTGCAGGGGGACGCCCCAGGCTCTGACAGTCCTGTGGTGCAGCGCCCCCCGAGGTCCTCTCTTTCCCCTGTCCTAGACTCACTGCACCGGCTGGCTGCTCAGCTGTGTCTCTGTCTAAGTCTCTGTCTAGCTGTCTCTGTCTCTCTATCTACATCTCTGTCTCAATGTCTTGCTGTCTCTATCTCGCTGTCTACGTCTATGTCTTTTTGCTGGCTTCTGTGTCTCGCTGTCTCTGTCTCGCTGTCTACGTCTCTGTCTAGCTGTCTACCTCTCTGTCTCTCTGTCTACATCTCTGTCTCACTGTCGTCCTCTTTGTCTTGCTGTTTCTATCTCGCTGTCTACTACTGTGTCTCGTTGTCTACATCTCTGTCTTTTTGTTGGCTTCTGTGTCTCGCTGTCTAAGTCTCTGTCTCTGTCTCTCTGTCTTCTTCTCTGTCTCACTGTCTCCCTTTGTGCCTTGCTTCTCCTGTGTCTCGCAGTTATTTGTATCTCAGCACACTTGGACAGCGTGAATGCTTGCTGGAATCTCGCAGTGGATCACTCTGGTCAGTCTGTGCGCGTGTCCGTCTCTCTGAGTGACAAAGAGTTCAGCTCCAATTTAAATTAGCATTTGTTGCCGCAGGAAACGGTAACCATTGTTGTGGCGACAGTCGGTCCCCTAAGCAACAGAGCTTCAGCTAATAAGAGAGGAAGACATGGCTCTGTTTCCAGAGGAGCATGTGTCTTTCCCTTTCCCCATCTCTAATCCCTTTAAATCAAATTCCTAAATGTTTTTTTTTCTCTCCCTGTCTTCCTCTGACTTCGCCCTCATCTATCCTCCTTCCTCTCTTTACTAATTTAGCAGACTTATAGGCGGGATATATTATCATAATTTGATTATGTTTTCTATTCACCCCAGTTGTCCAATTAAACATAGTTTTGTCTTTTAAATGTTCTTCATCTAGCTCTTCTTTCATTTTGCTCTTGTTTACGGGATATACACCCCACCTCCCCCAATTTAGTCCCCTCTATCATCTCTGCCGTAATTAGCAACTTCACATCTTTTCCTTTTTGCAGTCTCTCTCCCTCTCCTCCCTTATATTTCCCGTCCCTAACTCTCCCTGATTAAGTGAGAATTAACATTTATAAGATGCTCAAATATATGAGTGTCTATGAGATTATTGAGACGTTTTGAAATTCAAAATGTATCTGTCTGTGGTCTCTTGCAGCCTTATCTCTGCAACGTTGGCTCTGTTTGCCTGCAGAAATACCACCAAGTTAATCATTTGTGCTGCGATTCAAATGCTAAAACACTTAAAGAAACCTGTGTGATGAGAATAGAGATTACACACTCGGATATGGATGACAGAATACTTTAGCTACTCTTCTTTTTGACAATCCAGCTGTATTATAATCCTATGCTGTGATAGAAACTGGTGACATGAACAAATTGCTCCCCCTTATATTGCCTAAAGTTTGCACAGAAAAGCTCAAGCGCTGCTTGTTCCAACTCTTTGATACTGAGAAAAGCAGGGATAAGCTTAACACACAGTTAAGCTGAAAATGAACTGCTTTTGTAAAAAACTGAGATGTAATTCTTGACATGGCAGGAATGTCTAATTGCCTCGTGGATTTGAGAACCACAAGGTCAGCGCACTCTGAGAGAAATATCTGCCTTTGTGTCTTATAGAGCTGTTGTTTTGGGCTTTGCATACTATGCTTTGTCTGCGTGTCAGTGGAGACATTCCTGGAGATGAAAACCACAGTGTGCTGCTCAACATGATAACTTATTTTTCTGTGTTTCAGCAGCCACTAATTAACTTCCCAATCCAAGGCTTGATGTATGCTAAACTTTGTCTGTGGTCGCAACCAGCTATTTTCTTGTTTTCTTTCCGCAATTACCTTGATTTGCCTGTCATTCAACATATAACCAGCTATCAATGTGTCAGAAAGCTATATCTGCTCTCTGTGTCAGGATTACAATCTTATTTATTCACTTCAATGGCTTGTTGCTCAGAAACAAAGAAAGGCAGAGATGTTTTTGAATAGCCTCTATATGTGCCAGTGTGTTTCTCTAACTTGATTAAATGAAGTGTGGAGTGCATTCTCTCTCTGTATTGTTCAATAACACCATACAGATTCTTTGTCTGCAATTTGCAGGAAGCTAAGTTAGCCAAGGTCTGCCCTAAACATGAACCAAAGAAACAATGACGAGTGCATCAATTCAAAGTTTTTCCCCTGCAGTCGATTCAAACCTCGTTAAATTTGGCTTTCTTGTTGTTGGCTAATAGTTATTTATCCCATCTGCAGACTTTAGTAGCCTAAAGCTCAATCACTTATTCAACAGCAGAGTAAACATGATAAATGCTTGGTGCAGGCGGGCTGTTCTTTCATTTACCAACGCACAGAGTCTGATGTAACCATCCCTTGTGTGTCAGATCTTGGTAAAAGGAAAACATGCAGTACTGAGGCCATCATTAAAAGCACCATTTCTCGTTTGTATAACAAACCGATGAAACTGACATTGCACAAATGTCTGTTTGGAGTGATTAGGCAAACCGATTTCACGGTTAGTGGAGCTTTACCATTTGACTCAAAGCCTTTAGATCAATATTACAGTGTGACTTGACAGATGTCACTCAGGGTAGTGAAGACAATGGTCTACTCATGGAGGGGAGCTTGATTTAGTGTGTACAGGGCATTATGTATTGGTATCTCCATTGTCATTAAAAACAATGCATCAAATGCACAACATTTAATGTAAAATGAGTCGCTTGGTGATAACCAAACAAAGGACTAGAAGGGAATACAAAGAGTGCAGACCTCTGACAACACCATCGATACGTGAAAGTAATGCATGCATCCTTATGTAATGGGTTCTTCCTGGTCCAAAGCTACTCCTTCACACAAAGTTGTTAATAGAAATGTTTTTTCTGTAATTCTGCTAAAGAACAAAAGAACAAAACAAACACAGCCTCATAGCAGAAAATTATTTTCCTTAATCTGCAGTTCCCCTTAATATCTACGAAGCAATTTACTGCCTTTCAGCTCATTGTTTTGATTTTTTATGAATTTGCTTTATAATATAGTTGAGTATTTAATAGTTAAAGAACCAGAAGAGGAGTAAGTGGAGACCAAAACAGAGCTAAAAATAGAGTGAATTTTGGACTTCATTTCTCAGACACAAACATGACTACAAATTGATGCTAATGTTCTGTGCTCAGTGTGAAGCCAAAACCCTTTGTGACATCCATCCATCCATCCAAAAGATCAGTCATCACACACATCAGTCTATTAAGCCGCCCCCCGCCCCATCCCTCTGAACAACCAATCACAAATTATTTCAGGTTTCGCGCTCTGGTTGCAGGTGCGCGAGATAATTGCTCCGTCACACTGGGAAAACTAGCTTACAGCACTATGCAAAAATGACAAAGGAATATAGGAAACGAAAATATGAAGAGGAATATCGAACATATAAAGAGGACTGGGAACTCGAGTTTTTCTTCGTCTCCACCGGTTCGGGAAAATGCATCTGCCTGCTTTGTGACAACGTCATTTCACAATTTAAAAGGTCCAATTTGCAGCGCCATCACGACACAAAACACCCGAAGTTCAGTACCGACTTTCCGAAAGGTGGAGAGCTGAGGGCGGAAAAGCTGGCGAGACTCAAACAGAACCGAACTGCTCAAAAAAACTTATTCCACACTAATACGAGCGAAAGAGCGACAGAGGCATCCTACAAAATCACACATGAACTGATGAAAAAGATGAAGCCATATACTGATGGAGAAATGGTGAAGGATTGCATACTGCTGGCTTGTTCAACGTTGTTTCCTGAGAAAAAAGACCTGGAACGAGAGGCAAAAAAAATGCAACTGGCGGATTCTACTGTAGCTAGGAGGGCATCAGACATTTCAGAGAACATTGCACATACTCTTAAGGACAAACTGTCATCCGCTGAGTTTGTCAGCCTTGCAATGGACAAAAGCTTGGATATCAATGACACGCCACAATTACTCATCTTTATCCGAGCGATCAACAGCAAGTTTGACATTACAGAAGAACTGCTTGACATGGTTTCACTGGAAAATGGAACAACGGGCATTGAAATAAAAAACGCTGTGCTGGAAACATTAGAAAAGTTTAACATTGGACCAGAAAAAATCACAGCATTCACAACAGATGGCGCACCGGCGATGCTTGGTAAGAGGAACGGAGCCGTGTTTTTGCTGAAAGAAACGCTGAAAAACGGCGGGGTTGCTGCTGAGGGTATTTTCTCATACCATTGTATTGTGTATCAACAAGCCTTGTTTGCTAAGTTCAAATGTCTGAATGAAGTGATGGCAAATGTAATCGAAGTGGTTAATTATATCAGGGCCCGTGCAAGAAACCACTTAAATTTTAAACTGCTGTGTGAGGAGTTTGACACTCACTATGGAGATTTGGTGTTCCACACCGAGATCAGATGGCTGTCTGAAGGACGTATGCTTGCACATTTCATGGACCTGCTTGAACCCCTGAAATCCTTCATTGTCGGCCAAGGGGAGACTTCCCGATTTTCCTTTTTGGATGATAAAGAGTGGGTGCTGTTTGTTGCGTTCCTGTGTGACATTACGCAGCACTTGAACGAACTTAATCTCAAGATGCAGGGAAGAAACAAGACCGTGTATGAGCTCTACAAGGCTGTCAGAGTATTTTCTGACAAACTGGATGTACTCGAACAAAGTGTCCGTGGTTCTGATTACCGTTTCTTCCCCACCGTGCAGAAAGTGATGGCGATGCATGCAGACGCTCTCCTGCCCTGTCAATCACAATTCTGTGACGTGCTAACTGAGCTCAAGCAAAACTACACATCAAGATTCCACGACTTCAAGGACCATAGCAATATTTGTCTACTTGTGAAAAACCCATTCCTGATTGAGGTCAATGAAATGAAGCAAATAAGCGACCAGCTCGGACTTGTGCAGCTTCAGATGGAGTTCGTGGAGTTAAAGAGCTCAGATGAACTTCAGCGTCAGTTTCGGATTACAGATGTCGTGGACTTTTGGAAACTGGTGGGGCATCTACCAAATATCTCCAGACTGACAAGACGCATCATCTCAATGTTTCCGTCCACATACCGGTGTGAAGCAGCATTCTCTGCGCTCTCAAAAATAAAATGTCGCAACCGAAACAGATTGAGTCTGCAGCACACAACAGAGGCCCTTCGGATCGCCGTTTCCAGCGCAGAGCCCGACTTCAAATCACTTGTGCGGCAGAAGGAGTGTCAGAAATCACATTGAGTGTGAAGTAAGTACAACATTACTCTTTTGACAACCCCTGCTGTCTATAATCTGCTGTTATATGGACTGTGATTATCAGTAAACATGCTGTCTGTTATCGGTTGTTATGGGCAGTGATGATCAGCAATGTGTGTTTTGTGGTTGCAGTGAAAATAATAAATCACAGTTATTGCACTGTACATTATGCTTTTCATTCCTTAGTAACATATTACTATTATCCATATTCTCAAATGCATAATGGTTTCAGGGAGGAAAGGAGCGTCTTTGGATTGTGGCTCTTGCAAAAATATCTTTTCGTCAATGTGGCTCCTGATTAGGACAAGGTTGAGTACCACTGCTCTAGACCTTGAAATAAAGGTATTTTTTCAGTTTATTCTGCATTTGGGTCCTGCCTGCTTCACTCAACCGTAACAGGTTTTCCAGAACAACTTTGGTGCCGCCCGAAAGTCCTTTTCCATGTCTTCTCCGAACTTCTCCCACACCCGCTGCTTTGCCTCGGCCATGGCTGAGGCTGCTGCCCTTCGGGCCTGTCGGTACCTTGCAACTGCCTCGGGAGTCTCCCGGGATAACAAATCCCTGAAGGCCTCCTTCTTCAGTCGGACGGCTTTCCTGACCACTGGTGTCCACCAGGAGGTTCGAGGGTTACCGCCCCTTGAGGCACCCAAGACCTTGAGACCACAGCTCCCCGCCGCAGCTTCGGCAATAGAGGCTTTGAACACCGACCACTCTGGTTCAATGTCCCCAACCTCCACAGGAATGCCCGAAAAGCTCCGCCGGAGGTGTGAGTTGAAGGCCTCCTGAACTTGGGCCTCCTCCAGACGTTCCCAGTTCACCCGAATTACACGTTTGGGCTTACCAGGTCTATCCAGAGGCTTCCCCCGCCACTCGATCATGGACCTTCTGCCTAGGGTGCTCTGGTACCACGTAAACTTATGAGCATCCTTATGTTCGAACATGGTGTTTGTTATGGCCAATCCATGACTAGCACAGAAGTCCAGTAACAAACCACCACTCCGGTTCAGATCCTCCCAATGACGCCCCTCCAAGTGTCTCCATCATTGCCCACATGTGTGTTGAAGTCTCCCAGCAAGATTAAAGAGTCCCCTTCAGGAGCCCCATACAGGACTCTTTCCAGGGTCTCCAAGAAGGCGTATACTCTGAACTTCTGTTTGGTGCATAAGCACACACAACAGTCAGAGTTTTCCCCCCCATAACCCGGCGTAGGGAGGCGACCCTCTCGTCCACTGGGGTGAACTTCAACAACGAAGGCGCCTCACACCTTGAGCAACTCCGGAGAAGAATAGAGTCCAACCCCTATCCAGAAGTAAGGTTCCAGAGCCGACGCTGTGCGTAGAGGTGAGCCCAACCAGATCCAGCTGGTAACGCTCTACCTCCCGCACAAGCTCCGGCTCCTTCCCTCCCAGAGAGGTGACGTTCCACGTCCCCAAAGCCAGCTTCTGTCGCCCGGGTCTGGTCCGTCGAGACCCTCTGCTTTCACTGCCACCCTTCTGGCAGCGCACCCGACCCCATCGCTGTTTTCTGTAGGTGGTGGGCCCGCGGGACGGAGAAGCGGAGGTGTTGCCCACGTTGTCTTTTCAGGCTGTGCCCGGCCGGGCTCCGTGGCAAGCCCGGCCACCAGATGCTCGCTGACGAGTCCTCCTTCTGGGCCTGGCTCCAGAAAGGGACCCCGGGCTTTCTCCGGGCCGGGTATGCTCACTTCTTTGTTGTTCTTTCATGAGGTCTTTTGAACCAATCTTAGTCTGGCCCCTTTGTGACAGTACCGGGAAAATTCCAGACAAAAAGTTGATTCAGATAACAATTGGGGGAATTCTAGAAAAATCTCAGACTCTAACTATCCTGAAGTTGAGCAGGTATCTTAATGTAGAGAGCTCCTTGTATACTGAGTCACAGCCCAGTGCTGCCATGGCCTGCAACCTCCTCAGGGTGAGTCTTATTTTCAGACCTGCGTAAACTAAATGAAGTTCCTAAGGGAATATTATGTATACCATATTTGTATTGTTTTGAAATGTAAGAGTATACACTTAGACTCAACATATGCATGGTTAAGAAATACATTTAGGAAATCTATGATGGCATAAAGTGGACAAAAGTTAGTTTGTCCACTTACACAGTTGTTTTTCTCTAGCTCTGTTGTGTAACTTGGTAATTAACGTCATGATTATGAGAATCTCTGTTGATTTAAAAAAGCAACAAAATGCTGTGTTATAAATGCACACAATGCAAGATTGGCAGGACCTCCACTGTTTTATTTTAAAAAAATGTCATGTAATCCAAACATGGGCATTATTATGGGCAAGTGTCTCATTATAGAGTGGACATGTTGTTATCCTTCAATGCATTGAATGATGTGTACCACTGGATATAATGCGTGATGAGTGGGCTTTCAGAGGTGTGCACTAAACCAGTGGTTCTCAACTGGTCAGGCCTCAGGACCCACTTTTTCCTTTGTCAATAAATCGCGACCCGAAATTTTGAACCACTCAAATCTATTCAACAAAACATCGTGCTGTAATATATATACCCTTTTCAGCATATAATATTAATTAAAGTGAAATACAGTGCATATATCCCTTATATCCCTTCACAGAACTAAAGTATGCTTTAAAAAAAGGTTTAATGAGATGATGGAATCAAAGCTGAACTGTATAACATAAAAAGGCCCACATGCTGAACACCCAACCCCAGCAAGGGGGTCTGGGGGGATTCTCCCCCAGGAGATTTTTAGAAATACTAACATATAAACTACACATTCTGGTACACTCTGAGAAGAAAATAAATAAATCTATTACTACTCGACATATTAATAATATTTGATGCCATTGTTTGTTTTTCACTTTGTTCTGACAGCTGCACTTGCTGCTCCACACAGAGAGAAGAGTAAAGAGGAGATAGTCTGTGTGTGACTTACTTTAAATTGTGGATAAGGGTAGATATCTCCCATTATTTTGTATATATTTCTTTTTCACTCACATCTATGACCCACTTGAAACGGGTCCGTGACCCACTTTTGGTTCGCAACCCACCAGTTGAGAACCACTGCACTAAACCATGATGGATGTTGTGATGCATCCCTGACACATAACCCTTGGAGGCCTGCGTTTGCTGATTCAGTGCTTCTTTAGTCCTTATTTTTACAGCACTCAGGAGTCCTTGCTGTCAGTACTTGAGTCACATGTTTGGATACAACTGCAAGTTTATTTTAGAACTTCCTATTAAGAAGAAGGAGAAGAAAAAGAAGAAGATGGACCTTTATTAATTATGAAGGTCTTCTAGGTGGAAGAATTTCTTAACTTGCAAGTCAAATTTTAAGATCATTCTCAGCATTTCTCATTGAGTTTATAACAGGTCTCCAAATGGCAGCTTAACTTCCTCCTCCTACTGTAAAAGAAAAATACAACTATTTTCTTGTTGAGGTGTATTTCTGCCATAGAAGCTTTTTACCACTTTTACTTAAGGTGTTGGGCTTAAATAGACTTGAAATCTTCTCACGTCAGAGAAAGACTTGAGAATTATTTATAAACACACACATTTCCAGCAAGTAGTAGGCAAATTACTAGAGCAAGTTGAGCAAGTATTTTTTCTCAATTTTTCTCAAGTACATTCGTATTGCCAAATCCAATGGCAAATCATGATTTGATAAGTTCATCCATTGCAGGCCTAATACATGGCAAGCAGCAACGTCTGTGGTGCCATGTGGATGTGTTTGATCCAAACTTTAAAACTATTTTCATTCCTTTTTCCTAATTTAACCGATTTATTCTATATAATTTTATAGAAAATACAGCTTTTTGCCCTGAAAATGTACATCTTTAATCTTTGAAATTACGGCATTTTTATAGTTACGGTTGTCCATTCATTTATATATGTGTTTCACCAACAATGGCCTGTATAAACCATCTAACAAGAGAGAAATGTACCAAGAGGACTGAAGTAGTAACTTTCATAGTCGCTCGGAGCATGCGGGGTGAAGCCCTCTTAAAGGTCACATGTCATGGCCATTTCCACTGATCATAATTCCATTTTTTAGGTCTACTAGAATAGATTTATACTGTGCAATTTTCCAAACTCACATTGGTTTCGCATACAGCATCTCTGTAAAGTATGTGTATTCACTCTCTCCACTAAACGGCACGCTGCAGCTCTTGCCCCCCCCCCCCCTCCCTGTGAGCCCAGTGTGCTCCGATTGGTCGGGACGTTGTGAATCGCGCTAAGCTCCGTGGAGGTGTGATTTCCTTGTTTAGCGATACACAGCGAAACACAGCCAAACTCACCCTGAGCACACACAAAGTCACAGCCGAAGTAAAAACAATAAGTGTGGCTTGATATTGAGTAAGAAAAAGGTTGATAAACGCTGTGAGAATGGGTCTGCAGAGAGAATTTCGCCGCGATCCCAACTGTCTGTTATCAGCCTGCAGCCAGGGAGGAGAGATCAGCAGAGCTGCATGCACTGAGTGTGTGAGGAAGTCCGTGGATTGGTCAATTTGGACCAATCAGCGGGGGCTTAACGTAACGGCTCCGCGGACGTAACGGCTCCGCGGATGTAACGTAACGGCTCCACGGATTGGTCCATTTCGTTCCGGGTACGACATGACATCATGATGTACCCGGAATAATCAAATGGACAGTGACGTATCTCCAACGAGGCGTTTTGGGCAGGTATTTTCTGTTTTAGAGTTTTACTCCCTACATGGAGTACTTTGAGGGTTTTGACTCTGCACACCGTTTACATGCATAAAAACCTTCATAACACACAAGGGGACGGGTAATAACCGGAAAAGCATGACATGTCACCTTTAACACTTACCTGCAAAGGAGTAAGAGTAAAACCAAGTACACCCGGCCAGGAGGGTTATTTCTGAATTCATACCACTAAACTGTAGCTTACATTCTGGAAGAAAGCAAAGCAAATAGTTTTTGGATTCCATTTGGGATCTAGTCAGTAGGTTGTAAAAGAGAAATTATATTTCCAAAGTTAGAGAAGCCGTACAAAAAAATGCTTTGGGTTGTTTAAATTAGTTATTTGGTGCCCAGCGATATCACATCAGGGGCCCCATAAATCCTGGCTACGCCCCTGTTGGGAGGGATCAGCATGTTTCTAGAATCCTGGAGGCCCAATAATAGGCTCCTGCTGCCTTGTAATAATGATATTAAGCAATGCAATTTCAACATTTGCAGGTATTTGGTCATTATTAGAATCCCCTCTTGGAGAAAAAAAAGACGTTGGAGTCTAATTTCTCGCACACACACAGAACAGAGAGTAGCCTGCAGCATCGCAGACTCACCGAGCTCCACCACACGGTGGCCCTGTGCCTCTCCTTCTCGATGCTTCTCATCGCCTCCGCCACTGTCAAGAGCTCAGACTCGCTCCCTCCTCCCCAACGCACCACCCCCTCTTCAACCCACCACCCCCTCCTCATCCTCCTCCCTCCCTATACTTCCACTCCTTCCTTCCGTCGCGCTGCGCACAGCCACAGACGCTCCTCCAGCTCCGTGCAGCCCCGGTGCGAAGATGGTTGGCGGCTTGTGTGCTCGCAGGTTGGCCCGCCGGTCTCGGTCCGCCCTGATAGCTGCCCTCACTGTGCTGCTGGTGCAGACACTGATAGTGTGGAACTTCAGCAGCCTCGACTCCGGCGAAGACCGGGAAAACGGAGGCTCCAACGTGCGGGAGAAGAGGGACCGGGTCGCGGGCAACAAAGCCGCTGGCAGCGACTATTTCCAGCATGGGCTCCAGCAGCGGCAGCATCTTCAACCGCCCGGGAATGGGTCATCTCGCCACATACAGCAGCCGGTAAGACAGACGCGATGTATTCTTATCATATCACCGCTAAAAAAGACACCGTCTCGCCGGGGACTTAAGCCTTGAGGGGTTGGCAGGCAGGTCAGAACATCTCCAGTTTTCGCTTTTGGGAGAAAAGCCCACGACCGGGGCCTCAAAATGAATAAATGTGTGACTGTTGTCACTTGAACGGAGGCTGCAGCGTAGGAAATGATAGGGTGTCTGAGCAAGACAGATGCAAGCGACCCCTGTTTACTCTCGAGCATCCTCCACTGAATGCTCGCTGAAGACAGGAGCCACATTGCGCAGTTTGAAGCCCAGACTCCAGCTTAAAATGTCAAATAAGCAGGGCATGACATCTGAACTGATCGTAGTTCACTCCAGTGCAGAATGATGATAGCAAACCAGGGGGAATCCTTCCTTCAGATGCGAGAGGGTGCCTTAATAGCAGATTCCCTGGCTGGGGTTGTAGCCCTTACCTGTCATGGTCTATTTGATATTTCAAGTCAAATACATTAGCTGCATGGCTCAGCAGCACTGTTTGAGCGAGGCCAAATTGAAACATAACCCAATTTGCGGAGTTGTTTTTGATGAGCGTACAAAGATTAGAGTCCTCTGTTGTCTGTGAAAACACAAACAGTTTGATTGCTAGTGCCAGCATGAGATGCAAAGGTCAAGATGGTTATGATTGTGAAGCCAAAGCGAAAATACAGACTCGCATATAATGAATAAATTAAGTTAAAGATGGCTTGTGCTCCTTCAAAAGTAGAGGGGATGTAAATGCCATGCTTTGCTTATTGAGCATTTAGGAATTGGCTTCCCCTAAAAAAAAAATCACAACCTTATCCCTGCAATTTCAATTCTCCAAAATCGTACATTTGCCCGCGTGGTCTCTCAAGCCCTTTGGCTCTTGCCCCTACAGAAATTGGACATAGTTGTTCCTGGCAAGTGTGCCGCACTTTCCCCTTCTTCCCAAAGATGCCAGCCATTCAAGTAGAGCCTACTCCTCTGCCACAGTGCAACCAGTAGATAACCGGCTGTGGTGTAGCATGATACACTGTGGCCCCTGCCAGTCACTCGGAGCCGTGCACTGTATCATCTGTCTCCTCCGCAGGTTTCACAGTGACTCACTCGCTTCTTCTGGTACCACTGTTTGTCTCACCTGACGGCATCTCCACAGCACAAAGTCACATTAAGGACGGCTTGTATTTGTTGGAAAATCCTCTAAAGGAAAAATCACGGTAATATCACTATAATAGTCCAGAAGGGACTCATTAGAGAGTTTACATTATGACACTTCAGGGTGTTATTATTTTCTGCATGGAATAACTGCAATAAGGATGACATATTAATTAGTAATGCAATGACATAACGGGAGGATCAGTCAGTCTCAGAATACGTCAACACCGGTTTGTCCAAATGTGTTTTGCTGTTAAGACACTCTAGATCTGCACCCATGACCTTTTTAAAAGAAATTAAGGGCTTGCATCCTCCATCACCTCTGGGCACTTCACACAGCCAGTATGCCAGTCAGTCCACCAGCCTGCCCGCCTGTCACATTGTCAACCAGCGCTCTGCAGTTCTGTGCCCCCACGGACTCCTCACATTCAACTGGTCGCCCTGGGCCACATGCATTCCCCTCAACTGGTTAATCACTGCGTTTCTGTTCTTTCTCCCCTTGTGTGCGTTTCCGTCAGTGTGTGTGTGGCATGGCACGGCAGAGTTGACCAGCCAAGGGTGACGCATATGCGCCAACTGATGCTATATCAGGCACCGCGCCTGAGAGAGGGGAGAGCAGCACTTTGATCCAGAATAGAATGAGCCAAAAACTATAGTATGACAATGGCAGAATTTCTATGTTCTAACTTGTGTTGGAACAAAAACATTGTGCATAGCTTTGGATGTGTCATCACAGCAGGCCGGGGCTACAGATGTCATTAGTGGTGTCCCGCTGTGCCTCTCCAGGGAAATGCTGCGAGAGCGAAGATGTTGTCTTCTCCAGTCCAACAGACGCCACAGCTTGTTTTTCTCATCCAGCTGCATCGTGTTTATGAGATGATTAACTGTGAGCGTTAAAGGGATTGTTTACCTCAAAATAAGTATTTTTCCTCTTACATGTAGTGCCATTTATCAATCTAGATTGTTTCTGTGTGAGTTTCAGTGTTGGAGGATATCGGTCGAGGAGATGTCTTCCTAGTCTCAAATATAATGGAACTACATGGCACTAGGCTTGTTTTGCAAAAAATATATATAAAGAAATTAGACAGTTCACCCAAATATCCACATTGTAACCCTAACCCTCTTACCTGTTTTGCTATTTAATAATCTAAATTGTTATGGTGTAAATTGCAAAATGTAGGAGGCTGGATTCTCTCGAATATAATGATGGCACAAGTCCATCTAAAAACACTCAACAGCAATGTCTCTTTCCAGGAATCATGACCTGCAGAGTCAAGACATCCACAGATCATGTTGTGAGCTGTTTTTGGTAGGAAATGTTTGGTAATTTATCTTTCTACCAAACGGAGCATGAGCCTTCTCAAGTAGATGCACGCTTGCTTCTTCGAGGTGAGCCGGTGGGCGTTGTAGTTTGTCAGAGAGAAAATAGTTCCTACATGAAATTGCTCACAACAAGGTTTGTTTAATATCTTGAGTTACTTGGGCCTTATTTCTGGAAAGACACATTACTTTTGAGTTTTTACAATGTATATTTTTTGATTGCCATTATTATTTGTGAGAGTATCCACTGTCCAATTTACACCGAAACGATTTAGATTGTAGCACAACAGGTACAAGTTAAACATATGAATATTGGGTGAACTGTCCCCCTAATTCTCGGCTGTGGCAGATTGTTGCAGATTCCTCATTGGAAATATCTATTTCATGTAGGAACTATTTGTTTTGTACCAAACATCTTGTCCTTGTGTAAATGTACGCTTTTCTACTGAGCAATAATACGTTTAGAGGGTGTAATTTGTTAGAAAGATAATTATTATATTCGAGAGAATCTCCCACGCACGCTACCAAAACAATTTCGATTTTTGTTAAATAGCACTAAGAACCTAATGGTTAACAATATGGATTTTTAAGTCTTTTAAGTTTTGGCTGTGGCTACCTGTTTAATATTCCCAATCAGAAATGTCTACACCTAATAATTAGTCTGTCTTGTTTTGCCTGACATCAGTTGATGTCAGGCAATCGCATCAAAGTCATTATTAATATGTGCTTATTAAGGCGGTCCTGGCTTACAAAAACTGTTCATGTGCCAGATTTGAACCAGCCTAATTCCAGCAGGAGTCTCAGTAATGCTTTGAAAATGCTCTGGCTGCGAGCTTCACATCTGGTTGTCAGCGGTTTCTTTCCATCTGCTGCTGGTAGTCATATACTGTCATGATCCCCAGGAGCCCAGCGGGTGGCCAGCTCACACATGTTGCAAAGAGTTTCCCTGTTACTCATGGAATTACATGTAACATTACCTCTGATGTACACATTTTCCATCGCACTGAGCTTTCCTAATGCTTCGGTTAAGAGGAAAATCCATGTGAAAATGCTCAGTTTTTTCGACATCTTCCCACAGTATGGTGATAATACATACATTGACAAGCTTAAATTGCAGAATATATTTAATATTTATATCATAGTTTATCATAAAGATGTTCACCACAGTTATTTTCCCACAGGCTCACTTGGCTTTGCTGCAGATGCAAAGACTGCCAGGAGATATATAACTTTAATAGTCTGAAACTGACAGAAAATGTTGTTCAGTGTCAGAGAGAGAAACGCCGGATTTAGAGAAGCAAAAAGTGGAATGAATTCAGCTTCCAGGGGTTTCCCATATGTGAGAGTAAATGGCCTGATATCAATGTTCTTTTGTAACTTTATATAACACTTATTATTGTATTGTGGTGGCATTATACTCACCACAATCAAAGTTTCTCAAGCTGTTTTTCAGGATTAAATGAGCACTTAGATGTTTAGTAAAGACCGTCAGAATTAACATTAAGGGGATTGGAAATTAAATACATTTGGAAACGCTTCAGTCATGCTGGGATTATCGTTTACATTTTAACAAGTACAAGGAACAATGCACTGAACATGTGTTTTGCATTTAGGAGCTTAACTGAAATTCATTGTAGCTTCCAGTCTATTCTCCAACCAACACCACAACCACCATGTGATTCACCCCACCATGATCACAGTGCTGACTCACCCAAACACCCAAAATCATGCACAGGATGTTATATACGTGGATGCAGGGAAGCAGCTCCGCACACCCACTTACACATATATAGTAACACACACGTGCAACATCCTCTTTTCTTTTCTAAATATTAGAGTGCAAGCACAACAGGCTTTCAGACAATGTCATTTGTCAGGTTTTTATTCAAACGTACATGTATTGCAAATTAGTCAGCAAATGAAAATGGGAAAACAGTTTGGTTCCATTTGCTCCAGTCGTATGATTTTAAGGATTTGAGTCGTAAGCAAAAGTGCCAAATGTATTTTCTAAAAACCATTAAGCAACAAGAAAATAGTGAAAACACATGTAGAAAACTCAATAGAAATATAACTTTTTATTTTTCCCTAGGTTTCATTTATTCAAACTGGATTTAATGGCATTGACTGTCCTTATAATGTACTGTAGATATAATACAGAATACAAGTTTGCTATTGGCTGGTGTAACATTTCTTATGTCCAGCATTCCCCTTTTTTGTTCCCTCAAACCTGACCTTCACTTTGTATCAAAACCTCCTTTCTTACTATATATTTCCACACATTTCCCAAGTTCTCACATGTGTTCTTGGTAGCCACTTTAGCTGTGGTAATGGACAGGTAAATGGTCACTCCCAGAAAGTAAATCGCCTTTGAGTGCGAGCCATTTCTGCTTTAAACAGACCTTTGAAATACATAATTACAGTCCAGAGACACCCAGAAGATGCACTGTGATTTAAAATCTTAAACATCCGAATCATTACATCAATAAAGTGTTACTTTGTATAACCTGTAATGAGGGAAGAGTAAAGTACAGCCTGCACATCAGTCCATCCATCTGCTGTGATTTCACAAATAGGAGAGCTTCTTTTTCAAGTGCCGTTTTTCTTTTTTTCACATGGAGGTGTGAACGTATTCAGATCTGAGGGAGGAAGTGCACATCTCAGACTTGAAAGAGACTCATCGAAAAACCCAACACACTTTGATGTTGAAGTGTAATTTGTATACATGACACCATCCGTCTTCAAAAACCTGCAACAGGAAGACTTTTTATTATCATCATATTGCAGTATACTGTTAAAACACAGTCATTTTATTTCACTGAGCTGATCATCGGCAAAAAAGTCAGCGCTAGTATGGAATCCCAAAATTCCACTCTATGTTTAGTTTGTTGAATGATTTAGTACGTATCCATAGCAGCTCAAACATCACAACATGGACACTTCCCTGCGAAGCACTTCTTCAAGCACAGGTGCTAAAAGAACTTCAGGCCTCTTCAGTGTGGTATCCTTGTAATCCATTTACAGCCTCTCTCACCCTCACTGACATCCTCTGTCTCTCTATGCTGACTGTGTATAAACGGAGAAAGGACCATTTAACTATTCAACATGTGTCAGGATGTTAGAAATACTACGAATACACTCAGGAGCAGAGAACGCGTTGGCAGGACTCACACGGTCCTGCGAATAAGTTGACTCCTGCTTAGAAATTAGAGAAGAACAAGTTCTATTTTCCTATTATATATCTAATAGGGCAAATGGGTAAATGCATCATCAAGTTAATGGCAAACTATGTTGAAGGCTTAACGTCAACACAATATGAACAGTTTTAAAATAAAATGGCTTGGAAGTAGAGAAGTCCGGAAGAGTGGCGCTGGTCAAAATAATGAAAAAACTATTTTGAGCTTATCATGAAGTATTTTGGGATTGTCTTTTTCTTGACAGCTGACTGCAAATGAAAAAGACAATCCCACGATACTTCATGATACGCTCAAAATAACTTTAAGAATCTTAACCCAGAGAAGCTTCTCTGGGTTAAGATTCTTTCAGTTGGATGTTTTGAGTAGAAATGGAAACTACACATTTCTCTAGGTTTGAGAATAATCTAAGAGGACAACATAGAAAATACATTAATTACATATATATAACATATGTAACATTCCCCATTTCAAAACATTGTATACCTTTTTAAAGAATGAGAAGACAGGAGCTCTGACAAAGTAATCTGTGTGTACCTTGAGTACTTGACAGCTTTCAATGCTCGTTGCTAAGAGGGTTGTATTTGTATTATATGTTTTGTATCCAATACTGAATTGGGAATTTTACAAAGTCCAAATGTTTATATTTTAATACGTTAGAATGTGTCACTTAATGTCACATTTTGCCAACTTAACATGAAGTGGATATTTCATCAACAGAAAACCATGTGAGGAATCTTCTCTGCTTTATGTAATTGAATTGTTCTGGGTTCACACCGTTGGTTAAACAGTACAAGCAATTTGAAGATATCACTTTGGGAAATTCTAATATGCTGATGCTGGCGTCTTATTGACTGAAAGATTAATGAAAACCAGCGCTTGAGCTCTATTTGCAGTTCTCCTGTCATATTTAAATGAAGTCTTTCTGTAACAGAAACCCGGCTCATAGTTAATTCACTCATTGTATTGCTTCATTATGTGTTCTGATTAGGGCTACCACCTCTGAGTCGATTAATCAACAAGTTGGACGTGTTGGTGTTAGTCAACAAAGGTTTCATTAGTGGATGAGTCATTTTTTTAATTCTTTTTTTCTTGCTGAATGACTTATTTCCACAAAGGTATGATCTTTAATAAACAAAAGACTCAGATTTGCGCTTATGCAGGATTCTTTGTGGAGAAACGTACTCAAATATTAGTTGGGATAAAGCATATGAGGGTAAGTTGACTTCCTTAAATCGAGGGAACCCCTAGTTTTGATGTTAGCAGATAGCATGTCCCCTCCTCCCATGTTTTTCCATAATCTCCGCCTATTAATTTGTCTGTGCGTTTATAAACCCAAATCCCATTACTTCAACAGAAATCCAACAGATGTCTGAAAGGGGCGAGGAATGGATAAAATCAACTCTGGCCTTTTTTGTGACAGTACAGTTACAAATGAATGTGCATGTCGGAGTGGGGCTTAACATTACATTACATTACATTACATTGCATTTAGCTGACGCTTTTGTCCAAAGCGACTTACAATAAGTACATACGACCAGGAAGACACAGCCCAGAAGAAAAACAGAATCATATAAGTACAGCAGGTATCATAGAGCCAAACATTTCAAGTGCTACTCAGCTGGCTATAGATAAGCCAGTCCTATGTTAGTATATAAGTGCTTTGTTAGTAATTCTATCGCTCGAAGTTGAGTCGAAAGAGATGAGTTTTCAGTCTGCGCCGGAAGATGTGCAGGCTTTCTGCCGTCCTGATGTCAATGGGGAGCTCATTCCACCATCTTGGAGCCAGGATAGCAAACCCACATGTTTTTGCTGATGGGAACTTGGGTCCACCTGGCAGCGAGGGTGCAGCGAGTCGTTTGGCTGATGCAGAGCGGAGTGCACGCGCTGGGGTGTACAGTTTAACCATGTCCTGGATGTAGGAAGGGCCAGATCCATTCGCAGCATGGTATGCAAGTGCTAGTGTCTTGAAGTGGATTCTAGCAGTTACCGGGAGCCAGTGAAGGGAGCGGAGGAGCGGAGTGGTGTGGGAAAATTTTGGAAGGTTGAAGACCAGACGAGCCGCTGCATTCTGGATGAGCTGCAGAGGTCGGATGGCACATGCAGGTAGACCAGCCAGGAGGGAGTTGCAATAGTCTAGGCGTGAGGTGACGAGAGCCTGGACCAGAACCTGGGTGGCTTTCTGGGTCAGCTGGGGACGAATCTTCCTGATGTTGTACAGCGTATATCTGCAGCAACGGGTTGTAGCAGCGATGTTTGCAGTGAAGGACAGGTTGTTATCTAGGGTCACACCCAGATTCCTTGCCGTCTGAGTCGGGGAAACAACAGAGTTGCCGATGTTGATCGTCAGGTCAAGAGTGGGACAATCTTTTCCCGGAAGGAAAAGCAGTTCAGTCTTGTCAAGGTTGAGCTTGAGGTGATGAGCAGACATCCACTGAGAGATGTCAGCTAGACAAGCAGAGATGCGTGCGACGACCTGGGTCTCTGAGCGGGGAAAGGACAGAATTAATTGGGTGTCGTCAGCATAGCAGTGGTAAGAAAAACCATGCAGGCTAATGACCGATCCGAGCGAGTTTGTGTACAGGGAGAAAAGGAGGGGACCAAGAACAGAGCCCTGAGGGACCCCTGTAGTTAATTGACAAGGGTCAGACTCAGACCCTCTCCAAGTTACCCTGTAGGTACGGTCTTTGAGGTATGAGGCGAGGAGGGAGAGTGCAGAGCCTGAAACTCCAAGTTCTTGGAGAGTGCGAAGGAGGATCTGATGGTTCACCGTGTCGAATGCAGCTGACAGGTCCAACATGATGATGACAGAGGAGAGGGATGCTGCTTTAGCAGTGTGCAGTTCCTCAGTGACAGCAAGGAGGGCCGTTTCTGTGGAGTGACCTGCCTTAAAACCAGACTGGTGCGGATCCAGAAGGTTGTTCTGATGGAGATAACAGGAGAGTTGTTTAAAGACAGCGCGTTCAAGTGTTTTAGACAGGAACGGGAGGAGAGACACAGGCCTGTAGTTTATAACATCGGACGGGTTGAGAGTGGGTTTTTTAAGGAGAGGGTTTACTCTTGCCTCCTTGAGACTGTTTGGAAAGTGACCAGAAGTTAGAGAGGTGTTGATGAAATGGGTGAGAAATGGTAGAATATCAGGAGCGATAGTCTGAAGGAGGTTTGAAGGGATGGGGTCCAGAGGACAGGTGGTAGGGTGGGCAGAGGTAATGAGGATAAGAACCTCACTTGGAGAGAGAGGGGAAAAGGAGGTTAGTGTGTGGGTGAAAGGAGGGTCTGGTGACCCAGCGGTCAGTAAAGGTGAGTCAGAAAAAGAAGAGCGAATATCATCAACCTTTTTTTCGAAGTGGTTAACAAAGTCGCTTGACAGAAGTGAGGAGGGGGGAGGGGCTTTGGGAGGGTCCAAGAGGGTGGAGAAGATGGAAAATAGTTTTTTGGGATTGGAATAGGAAGATTGGATCTTATCTTGAAAGAAAGTGCTCTTTGCCTGAGAGATCGAGGCAGAGAAAGAGGAGAGGAGAGCCTGATAGGTTAGGAGGTCGTCACGGTGTCTGGATTTCCACCATTTCCGCGCTGCTGCCCGAAGGACAAACACACAGTTTAGTGTCCTCTCTACTCAGTGTGACTGTGTACGCCTGCATGTCTGTTTGTGCTCAGCGTGATGCCTTTGTATGCCTCATCTGTAACATTTCAAAATCAAAGATCATAAGCACCGTTCATCTCTCTCCTGTCAAGTCTATTCAAACAAAACTCCCCACCAATTAGAGTTTCTCCATGTCAACTAATACAGCCTGTACCCCCCCCCCACCCCCACCACCCTCGAGCCGACAATCTTCCCCTCATCCTCCCATCATCCACGCCGGCGTTACAGATGGTTTCATTCCCCAGCACATTAATAACACATCATCCAGATGAATGAAGCTATATAATACCCAGCGTTGCCAATAATCTCAAAGGTAAGAGGCTTAGCAGACAGCCCAGAGAGAGAGAGACGAGGAAGACGAGGAGGATGATGCTGGTGGGGAGCAGAATTAGTTTTATCTTAAGTCGGGTATCCATGATCCATGTTGATATTTAGTGCGGAGCTAAAAGCCTGTACACACACACAGGTTTGGACCAGACCACCACATGGAGGGGTTATTAGGCCAATGGCTCAACTCCCCTCCTGTTAAATAGATCTACTGTATTTTTTTAAATGGAGATCAGTGGCAACTGCTGCAACACACGTGAAGTTCAGAATGTAACATTTATCATTATTATTACATGTAAAAAGAAATGTTTTAAAAAATATGTTTACTTAAAGGATGCTTTTGTACATTTATTGAAGTGTTTTGAATTTTAATCAGATAATTGTAACCTTAAACTTTGATTTATCTCTTGGTTTTTTAATGTACAGTATATTTAACTTTTATTTGTTCCGTTTTTTTTATGTGGTTTTAGTTGTTGTGGGCCACCAGGGTTTCAAATGGACTGGTGGTAACTCTAAGGAACAGTTTGTATTAAAACAAAGAATAAACAAGAATGCGAGAACTGAGACTCAGGGTACATCATGATGGGCTTTTTATTTTTAAACCTATGCACACGCCATGTGTCTCAGAGCATAACTGAACTGAAAAAAAGAATATTAACTCTGTTTGAACTCTGAAAACTAAATGTTAAGGTCCACAGCTTCTTATTGTGTGTAACAATTTCCTAAAAAAACATAACAAACTGACAAAGTTAAACCAGTGTTGTTAATTTGTGAAATCACCACCGCACATTCCTGCTGAAGTGTCCTATCATTAGGGTTAGGGTTACGCTTGGAAACGTTGAAGTCAGAAAGCTTGCGTTACGAACTGAAGGCGTGGAGTTCGAACCCCAGGAAGACCACCAGCCTTGAAGCCATTTTAACATAGTCGCCAAACTGAAGAATTACACCTCCTATGTCATTGGGTTACAATATAGACTTGCATTGCAATAAGTCATATTACGAGTATGAACACTTAAATAGCCCTTTCATCAACAGGTCCTAAGAGTTGCAGAATTCACCGACGTTTGTTTACATGTTGCTGTTCATATTAATAGCAACACAAAGTGGCTGTGAGGCAGGTTAAGGAAATTATTGCGGGAGATCGGGGTAACTTTATACTCGGCAGGATAAACTGGCTTCATGCACGATTGAGCAACTTTTATAGGAATGAACGGGATACCGCCTCCAACCCTATATCCAATTCTGTTTTTACATCCATGGTGGAGTTTCAATGTCATGACTGCTACCAAACTAGAGACGGCCATACCAACGTAAGGCTCCAGTGGCTTTATAGAAATTGTAGAATTCAGCTTTATAATCACTTGCCCATTTTCATTTTAAACTGTCTTTAACTGAAACATCTCCTTCAGATATGAAAGGGCTTAAAAGGGCTTTTAAGTTCAATAGTTGAAAGTACATTTGACAAGACAACAAATGTACTGCAGCTATAAAACAATCTCACACAAATCTTTATTTATAGACAGTAGAGGGGCTATCAGTAGTTAGTGCAATGTTTTATTGATAGTATTTTGATACACGATTTCCATAGAGACTTGTTTTCTATGGAGGACACGTTTTTTTTCCTATAATGGAACATAAGTGAGTTTTCTCATTATGGTAAGAGCTGTCGTCTGCGCAGTGGGACATTCTGAGAAGCTGCTCTATAGTGCTTTTATATCAGGTCAGATGTAGTGGCAGTCATATATCCGTTTTGTTGCATATTTTAAACCCCTGTCACATTGGAATGGTTTCTATAGCGTCTATATTGTACCGCCTGTAGCAGTGGCTGTGAACTGACTTCTTTAGGGGATCATTTGACAGTGGGAAGTGTGTTTGTCTCTCAATCGTAATAGCCACATCACAGTGGAAAACACTTGACAGCCTCGTTGTTGGAGGGAGCGTACGGCAGATTGCCCAGTTCTCTGAAAAATGCTGCATTGCCGCTACATTGACATGCAACACGCGGATCCACATGTAACACCCAAATGCACATGAACATGTAATCACACCCACACAGACTAATGACACTGAGCGTGAGCCACTGCCTTGCTATCTCCTCCTCAACACACCATGAACTAATCCCCATGTTTTGTGTTATTCTAATAAGACAGGGGAGTTTGTGACAGAAGCAGAAAAGAGTACGTGGCAGTATGGGTGATGACACGTTGGCTGGGTAGAGATAGGGGCGATCCGGCCTGTCAGGGAAAGCTTTTGTCCTTCCAGTCCCGTGGAGCAAGAGGAGAGGAACTGACAGCAGCGCTTTTCTTTCTCCTCCTCCTCCTCCTCTTCCTTTTTTCTTTCTTCTCACTACTGGAGCTGAATGCCAACAGCCCAGAAGACTTGTCTCTATCTATGATTAAGAAAGAAAGTGAGAGGAGAAAGGAAAAAGAGGACATAGAGACAGGCAGAGAAAGAGAGATACATACGCGAGACGCAAGACAGCCGGGGAAAGAAATGTTTGGGGGAAAAAAAAGAAAAGATAAACGTCTCATCCCTTTTACAAATCCGACGTCGACTCAAATCCCGGCGTAATCCTCAGGGGAACCCGGTTTGGTTTGAAGGCTTGTTAGTGTAGCTCAGGCCTGGCTGGCAAATACGGTGGAGACTGTTTCTTGGAGTCCAAACGGCCTCCATGCAGGTCTGTAATTTTCCCCTCGGTTGGAGAAGTTTAGGGTTTTGGAGGTTAGATGATGCCAAGACACTGATCAGGCTGGTTTAAGGTTTTATTCTCTGATTGAGGATCACTCTGGAGAAGAATGGTTGAGGGATTCTGCTTAATAATCCCTGTTGTCCACTTAAAACAGGTTTGGCTTCCACTGGTATAATGATCCTCTCTGAAGGACACTTGCTTCTGTCTTTTTGTCAAGTCAGCAGATGAGTCATCATGGGTTTCATGATAGTTATGTATAATTGCTGCTACAGACGACATCTTTCACATTTCTTACTTCACATTTTTTATGTAAAAGGCTTAATTAGTAAAGCTTCAAATGACCGGGTGATGAAAAAAAGTGTTCCTCCTACCTGTTGTACGATTAGTCAACAGGATTCTTTTGGTGTGAGAATGGAACCATATTGTACCTGGAATGTGCTGCTCAAAGTGGCTTGGAATCCGAAAGGTAGCCGGTTCAAGTCCCGAGTGGACCAACACCAACAAAAATACATTGTGTGGACTTGTAGCTGGAGAGATGCCAGTTCGCCTCATGGGCTACTGCCGAGGTGTCCTTGAGCAAGGCACCATATCTCCTGCTACCTGACGCTGGAAAAACTGGCAGCCTGTTTGCTCTGACACCTCTCCATAACAGAAATGTATGTGTTTATCAATGTATATTTATGTATTCAGATCTAATGGGTCCATTTGAGTAAAATCCCTCAGTAGTACAGTTTCTAATTGACAGGTGACCCAAAATCCAAATGTTGTCCATTTGGTGTGAGTATGGAACTAGATTGCACACAGCTATGGGTATTCAAGATAATTCACATACCTTGATGTAAAAAGAGTGACATTGATGTAAGTAGGACAAATCTGTATTTTAGTTGTTGGGGTTAACTGCACCTAAAAGGATGTTTAAAGGTTTGGTACCAGTTGTACGTGTTAGTGTTAAGTCTCCTGTTAAGATACCTAACTGCAGTAGTATTAAGCTGATGTTTGAACTGTAAGGTCATAGCTTTATAATTACCTCATATTTCACCCAGAACACACTCATGACATTAGTTACAGCCGTGTGCGAGAGAACTGCGGTTAGGGTCTGTGGTCAAGGTCGTGTTGAATAGTCCCCCGCCGAGAGGTCAGTGAAGCAGTTGCCTCGGGGCAGCCACTGTACAGGATGTTTGAGGGTCTAATCAAAATGTAGATGCACACACCTGCAAACATCCACACATGCACACACACTCCCACGCACTCTTCAGCGTCCTCTCAGTGCTCGACACCTACAGAATGCATAAAATCATTAAATACATCCTGCATCACGAAAAACACTCACCCACACAATCTCGCTCTCGAACACACTCACATCTCAATTTCCCTGCTCCTTCCCCCCTTGGCTCATGCACAACACACACATACACTTTGAGAGTAAATACAATTATAAAGAACTCTGTGAACCACCAATAGCTGCTCTTCGGTATTCATGTTAAACCACCAGGGCCAGCCGGAGAGATCATTACTGAACAGGTGTTTTCTCCAGCAGCAGTGCATTTAGATCCTGCCTGCCTCCACTTCGCTGAACGCCTCAAGGGTGAAGCTCGCCGGGTCTTAACCCAGACGGGTGCATTAACGCTGTCACATCCTTCTCCTTGACTACTTTCCTCACCCTCTTCATCCCTGCATGCTTCCACTCCTTCTCTCTTGTTCTTCTTCTTCTCCTATCTGGAGTGGGGCTGCCTCACCGCACTGCTGAGTCGTTCACCGGTCCTCCAGGCGCCACAGGCCTCCCAAATCAGCCTCAATGAGGAGCCCTGCAGAGGCTGTCGCCGCCGGGGAGAAATTGCACTGTAATTGAGCTGCGTGATAATAATACGTTCTTCTCTCTGATTTCCTACCAGCGGTGAATCATCAACACCATCATCATCGTGCCATCACATCAGCAACGCTCGGCAGACGATTGCATGCTACCGCCGCCGCTGCCGCCAGAGTTGACCCGCTCTCTCGCTCGATTCACCCTCCCTCCCTCTCTATCGTCAATTGCACTCGTTCCACTTGTTTTATTCCCATTTCCTCTCTCTTTCACTTCTTCTCTCGCTCCGTCCTCACCACTCCTCGCTCCTCTCATCTGGCTCCAACCATCCTTACCCGTTTCATTTGTTTGGGCGGCGTGCCTCAGAGGTATACAGAAATTACAAACAAAAAAGAAAAGTGTGTAGATGGAGGGGGGAGGGGCAGAGGAAGAGAAGATAATTACCATGGGTGATTATGTGAGCACAATGTCAAATGCCTTTTTGCTGCGTTCTTAAGGCATTCAGGCAGGGCGCTTGATCATTCTAATGCAACAGTTTTAGTCTTTTTACCACAAAATGAACAGAATGCTTAAAGGGCCCTTATATGCTTTTTGGGGTTTTCCCTTTCCTGAAGAGTGTGAAATGGGTTTTTGTAAATGGTCTGTAAAGGCTAATATCCCCAAGTTCCCTCCAAAGGGAGTTCCACAGATCTGCTTCTATGGCCGCACCAACACATTGTACATCTCTAAACGGTTGGCCAATCACAACAGAGCTGGCCAGCTAACCAATCCGAGCAGACTGGGCTCTGGTTTCAGACAGAGGGTGAAAATAGGTGCTGCATTTTGTATGAGCAAAATAAAGACTTTTTGAACATTAAAGCATGGAGACATGACACAGTAGAGGCACAAAATACAAGTATGTACCTGAAATTAGCATAATAGGGCCCCTTTAAACACTTTCAACCTTTGTTCTCGTACCTTCACTATTGTGTTGCAAAATATGTTCTTGTTCATGCATTCCCACGTACACATAACACCTCCATAGGGCACAAAGGCCTCTGTGTTCCCCTTCAATTGCATTTCCAGCCAGTTTGTTTAAAGATGAGGGAATATGTGTGCTCATGTAAATGTGAGAAAGGATGAGAAAGAGTGGAATTGTAGCTGAGCAATTTTGGAAAGTTGGTCAAATTATTAAAAGTGGCCTTTGTGGCCTAAAGGGGAAAAAACTGAGACAGAGAGTTAATCGACTCGGAGAGTCAGATGTAAAGAGAAAGAGGTTAAAGGGAAGGGAGCAGTTGCCAAGACGGGTTTTAGACTTTGTGTGTGTTCTTGTGTGTTCTTGTGTGTGTATGTGTGTGTGAGTGTGTGTGTGTGTGTGTGTGTGTGTGAGCTACTATTATGAGAAGAGTTTACACATGGCTTTCAGAGCTTTAACCATCCTCATGAGAATTGCCTTTCCATAGAAGAGAACCATTAGGAAAATCATTGACTGCTTATTGGTGTCAGCACTCCATTTGTGTGTGTGTGTGTGTGTGTGTGTGTGTGTGTGTGCGTGTGTGTGTGTGTGTGTGTGTGTGTGTGTGTGTGTGTGTGTGTGTGTGTGAGAGCCCAAACAAAGAACAATACTGCTCTTTTTTCTCACTCTCTCTCCCTTCCCAAATGGCTAGCTTCAAGATGGGGAGGGGGGTTAAGGCTCCTTTTTTGACTTCTCTCTTTGTCCTAAGGTTTCTTAACTGCTGTGTGTGAAATCCGTTTCACTCCAGCAAATAGGCGTACAACAATCTTTGTATGTAACTCTCAGTTTATCCTCAGGGATAAATGAATATGTGTTTTTTCTCAGCGGAGGGCCAGAAACAGCTCAATCTTGGCTCTTCTCCGGTAACTCTTATATGTGTGAAGTAATCTAGGCTTCTGTGAGGCTGATATGTGAGTACACCAACCACATACCATACATGTACATGCGAAATAGCAGCATTAAGCTTGATGTGTATTCATTAGTATTAGCCTCCTGCATATATGCACGTGTTTCCGGAGGTATATGCAGACATAATTGTCTTAACTGCAGAGAAAGAGATGTGGTCAAGGCAATTATATTTCAGCCAGGGCACATCCGCTTGCTTAGCGGCTCAGTGTATTTACCTAAAAGACACAAATGACTGCAATTTAACAGCAACAGAGGAGGGCTGTAATGAGTTGGTAACTATTTGCCTGATGTGAGCGTGTTGCTCTAAGGTGGGAAGAATAATCAAAGGACTACATTTTCTGTGGCAGCAATGGAGATTAATGAACGTGGGGTTTATTAGCTTCTCAAAACTATTCTGCTCCGGTTTCTTTTTATTTCCACTTTTCCATTTTTTTGCTTAATATACCCGGTATAGAGCTTATATATTATTACTGCTGGAATTATTCGACCCAATGGGGAAGGAGCTGGGTATAAAGGTGATTGGCAACATTAGTAAGAACATGTAGAGTTAGACAGTTACATGTTCACATAGTGTTCTCATTTAAGTGAGAGTTTCACATAAATGAGCTCTAGCGGTGCTCGCACAGGAGCTTTTGTTACATTTGAATAGAACTATGCTAGCTGTTTACCCATGCTTCCAGTCTTTATGCTAAGCTAAGCTATTCGACTTGGGCATGATAGCTATATTGCTTTACATATCCAACTCTCAGCAAGAAATAAAATACAAATATTTGGCAAGCTATTACTTCAGAATTGTTTACCTTGTCTTGATTATATTGGGGTCATATGAGTCATATGGATTATATTAAGGTTATAACCTTAACATACTGTACATCCTAAGGCAACATGTAAAACTAAGTGGTATGAACACAGCTTTGTTCAAGCTGCCATTGCTTGGATGAAGAAGTTATAGCAGCGTCGCACAGATGTATTGGAAGCATCTGTGTGACGGCTATTTAATTATTTGTTTATATTGTTCATGTTTGTTGGAGGGGTTTTTAATGTGCTGCAGCCTGGGGTATTGTTTTAAGATTTGTCTGCTGTCTGTGTTGTTTAAATGTGGAGACTTTGTGTTTTACTGCAAACTAAAAAAAAGAAAATAAATAACCTGAACCTGAATTGTATTTATGGTCATTATATCCCCAAATTTCGATGTATGTTGTTTGGCCTCTATATCTTTTGACAAAAAGGATCCACCACATTATGGTTGGAGATATGTTACGTCATGTACAAACTTTCTATTACACTAAGGAATAATTATACTGATTAGGATCAGGTAAAGCGGCTAAAAGATCCCGAATAAGCCAAGAAATACCTAAAACCCAATAATAACTGGAATACTCTCAAAAATCCATCAGTGGTGAATATAACACTATGCTTGTGAAATCCACAACCTTAGCACAACCAAAGTTATCACCATGGAGACAGAGAGTTAAGTTGCAATGAAGTTGTATTTGCCACCTGACTGAAAATATTATTCATGCAAAGGTCGAGAGTTAGGTAGCTTTCCATTAGTTTGAGATCGCATCCATTTTTTTAAGTAAATGTAAATATATTTGTTTGCTCTTTCTTTCAATATAGTATGGCAGTAGGCACAGTATGTGAGTGATGTCATGCTCTTTTTTGTCTTGTGTGTTAGTGTACACCAACTCAAACTCCTTTACTTTTTTTGACTACAGTATACTGTATATTCCGAAATATAAATGTGAGTCCTCTCTCCAGCAAGCTCTCAGACACGGTGCTCTTCATTCCTTATATATCACGTACAGAAACAGAGAATTATGTTACTTATGTTTAATGAATGAAATATTACGATGTTATGATAGCCCGAGGCTCCAAACACTCGGGTGAGGAGATATGTGCATGCTGCATTGACCATCAAAGGTCAAGGAAGGTGGCAGTTCTCCCTCGTCCAGTGAGTGTGTGTGAGTGTGTGTGTGTTGTGCTCCACATGGCATCCCAGCCCGCGGCCTGCCCGATGATTCAGAGGACACAGGCAGCGTGACGTGCACTGTCTTTGACCCTTCTCTACAGCAGCTGTTAATACGCTGCAGCTGTGTGTTTGTTTATGCCTTTGTGTTGTGCTGATGAGGGCTGTGTAAGTGGGACTAAATATGTACGTTTGTCACACACTTGTCACTATTAGTGTTCACTCGTTGTGAATTATATGTACATCTTTGTGCTCTTTTCATATCAGCGTACATCTGTGTGTATTTAGGGCCTGCTGGGTCACCCCAGGGCCCTCTATGCTCTTGCCAATGCCCTGCTTTGGCTCCCAGGGGCCCAAGGGGATATTTTTGCCGGGATATGCTGACAAATTGAAGCTGCCAGGCTGGCTAACTGCTCCTGCTGTGGCTGGCAGCGGCCACAAACGTACTCTGAATACCAAGCTATGGCCCTGAGCACTTTTCTATGTCTTTGTTTCCCTCATACAAACATTGTGACATCACTGCGCAAACTCAGAATGTCAGATGGGCCCAGCTTGAGGAAAAAAGCCCTAAATCCGGCCTAAAATCTGGATCCAAAAACTAACCCTCAACTCTGGGGGATCTGATCTGACTTGCTGCGGGGTCTGGATATCTGCCATTGCTCCATTCCTCATTGCCCTCTCTTGTTCTCCCTTTGTCCCGTTTTCTCTCTGCCTAGCCCGCTCTTTCAATTTTTGGACAGCTGTTTCACACTGAGAAAAGGGGGGGGAAAGTAGCTTTAATTTTGCCAATAATGCCTCAGTCTGTGCATCTGCTATGTCAGAGTGATTAGCGCAGCAGAAGCTGTCTTTACTATGGTGACAAGCCCATATGGTTGCAGTATGTACGAGTAAGCAGCGGGCTTGATCTGTCACTTTGTATTAGAATTTGTTTTACATGGAAACATAATCGTTAAATCTTTCCCACAATGTTCTGGGAACAAGGGAAGTTTGTGTGTTCGATGGTTTGTGTGTTCGATGGTTTGTGTGTTCGATGGTTTGCTGGTAAATGATTGAGCAGGATGAGTTAACCCCTAAAGCAGGGATCACCAACAACATTTGTCCAAGGGCCAACATTTATCCAATAGACACTTTCGCGGGCCAGCGATCTTTATACAGCCCAGTATTTTGAAGTTGTTGATCGGGGGGGGGAGGGGGGAGGGTACGCTAACGGCCCGTCCACACAGCGGCGTGCGTTGAAGCTTGCAGGTGGGCGTGTCTGAAACTTGACCAACAACCAATCACATGAATCTCCCGCCCCGGACACAAGGGCACGCGGTTTGATTGGCTAGAGCTTGTACTGGCATATGATTTGATTGGCTGACGCTTCCGTCGAAGCTGAACATTGCTCAACTTTTGCAGCGAGCAACGCGTAGCGATGCTCCCACAATACAGTTTGGCGAAGCGTGACATCACCCCATTCAAAGTGAACGGGCAGAAGCATTGAAGCTTCAACGCACGCCGCTGTGTGGACGGCCCGTAACGAAGGATCACTTCTAGGCTACTGTCCCGCAGCTCTTGCCTCTCTGTTGGACTCTGTCGCAGCGGTACTACTGCTGCGGAGCACATAAAGCAGACTCTTCACAACGAAGAATCACTTCTTCTTCAAGGCAGGGAAGGCTACGCAGTACGCAGGCTACTGTCCCGCAGTTGCTGCCTCTCTGTTGGACTCCGGTACTGCACATTACTCATGAGACGTTGTAAAAAAAAAAATGAGTAGGAGGCGAACGCAGTAACCACTCTGCCAATGCCACAGTCACCCCTGTCGTGCGAGCTGGATGAGAATGTCTTGCGGGCCGGATGTGGCCCGTGGGCCGCCAGTTGATGGTCACTGCCCTAAAGGGACAGTTCTGAATTTTATGAAGTAGGGTTGTTTGAGTTTCTTATCCCTTGTCAGTATATTCCTTACAGTAGTGGTCGGCAACAGTTAGAGACAACAGCCAAAAAAAAGACCAATTGAGGCAGCATTAGACCAGCAATCCTTGTGTTCTTCGGATAAAATGACCGGGTTTTTTCCATAGAATCTTGTGGCTTTGGCCAGAGCATTGATAGATATTTAGTAACCTTAAAGAAACATAGACTGTAAAGTTGTCTCATGGCAAGGTCAAGTGGTAAAAATATTCTAAATTCAATTAAACAGGTAATATTTTGTATTAGGTAGGCCTTTATTGTAGGTGCACACATACATTTTGCTGCTGCCCGTCTCCAAAACAGCACAATATTATGTTTATGTGCAGTAACCCTTGTCATTTGCCCTAAACATGGTACTTGAAAACACTGGCAATGGATAAGCTCATACAACCTCATACAATCCCACTTTCAAAAATCCAAACAATCCCTTTAAGCCAAGAGTCTGCAATGTTTTGAAGGCCTAAAATGGTTTTGAAAGGACATCAGACGTCAATGGAGACCGCACAAAGTAAATCCAAATGGAGTGTTTGTGTTTGGGTGCAACACTCACTAGTGATTTGGTAATTGTGTGATAGATCTCAGTCTAATCTCACACATTCCCTCACACCCAAACACATACACACAAAGCGGTCTTTACATCTACTGTGTGACTGAACCTAGTGAACCTTAGCTATTCCCCACACTCCTCAGCAAAGCTACTAATCGCTGCATCACACACACATACACACACAGAAGGGGCTCTGTATGGCTCTTTAACAGTTTCCTCTCAGACAGTGGGAGTTAAGCTAGCTCTAGCCTGGTTTCTTTTTGCCACACACTGCACCACTGTAGCCAGCTAGCTGTTCCCTCAGATTTCTTTCTTTCTGGCTGCACCAATAATCAGCTAGCCTCTACCACTTGCCAAGGTTAACCACATAATGACTGCACTCATCTGGCCCAAGCTCTTCTCAGTGCAGCGCTGAAGCACGATCCCGCAGACGCAGAGAGCTGCTTTAGCCGAAACCCTGGCGCACTGGAGACTACAAGGCTAGAGCTCAGCCCTCATAACCATGCTCTGCAGTGCGGTGAAGATAGAGCCGACTTTCTCAGCTTATCTTTCTCAGAAGGTCATGGATTAGCAACCCTTGGGCCTTGTAGTTCTGACTCATTCTCGTGGATCACAGTCAACAAACCAGTATCAAAGAACTGCTCAGAGTTGTGGTAGGAAAGTCTGATTGGTGGTGGAACAGGATCCTATTGGCATTCCTCTGGAGGACTGGAGAGTTATTTTAGACCAGCGCAAGAGAGGGCCTGACTGAAGAATAGAGTGAATGGGTTTTTGGGATATGTTGGAACACCAGGTATAAAACCACTTGTCTGCGTTCTTGAGTGTCTGCGGTTTCATACCTTATCGGTTTAAATATACTGTATATGAATCAGCAGATGGACACCGATGACACATGTTTCCCCTGGCTACATTCTCTCAACATTACAGGAAAAAGAAGAAAAAACCCAGCCAGGAAATACTTAAATTGAACGTTTCACTGTGTGTCATACATTATACAAAGGGACTTTCTCAGCCTTGAATTCTTCTTGCGCTGATCATCAGAGTAAGAGCGGATCTGTCACGAATGTAAGATCTAACAGAGCTGGTTTAGTGTGTCAAATAAATAAATAATGTGTTTACCTCTAATTTCAATCAGCTATTTTCTGCTATCGCTCTGCTTGATCTCAGTGTTCCACCAGCTGCCTACTCCAGAAACACACTTCTCACAATGCTTAAGAGTAATAGAGGGAACTCTTTTTAGATTAAAGTAGTAATGTGGGATAAACTTGTGCTTGACTTCAGACTGAAATGGTCAACATATATATATTTTTCCCCAGCTGTTACTAATCTGCTTTGAGATCATAAGGTTTTCAATATTTATGAATGGTTTGTTTATCGTTTGGTCTTTAAACTGTCAGACAATTGAGAAGAAATTCCATAACAGACAGCGGTTTTAGACACTGTCTGTGTCTAAAGCACAAAAATAACTTTTTTTTTTGTATTCCTCTTGGGAAATACAATATTTCCCTCTTTTGTATTTTCATTTACACACAGATACACACATGGGCTTGTAAAATAATGAACACACAGGACATATTTGGTTCGATGCCTTGCCTTTGAACCTTAAATATTCTTAACCCAACTGAGTTACTTTGGCTCTTCGTTCACATTCAGAAGCGAGAAGCAGCAATTTTCAGGCATTTGTGCTTAAAGGAAATATTATATCACTTTATTACAAATGTGTTAAACAGTTGGAAACTGATTGGAGACACTCCCTAATGACCTGGCACACAAAGTGATCACATGCTTTAACTCTCAGCTTCAAGTCACACTTGAACACAAAGACTACCACTGATACCTTCAGACACAACAGTAGACTGTTTTTAATCAGAAAAACCTGAATAAAAGGGTCCAACCATCTGTTCTAATAGTGCTGTACACCACCCAAATTACAGGCAATGGTCGGCCAAAGACTTTCAACCACAACCCAACGACGCAGACCGCCGACAGTCAGCTTGATGTGTTGGGGCGCTTACACCTACTAACTGATCGTAAAAGAGAATTGCAACCAGAAAGGGGGCACCTCAGTTGTGCGTTAGACCTCCTCAGCAAAGTACTTAAGTCATAGTAAATGTCCCGCTGTTCTTTTGGAAAACGTGTAAAAGATTTTGCTTTGTCAGATGCTTTGTAGAAAAGTAATTTCCTCTTGTTTCTATTGAGGCTGGAGATAAGCCAGGACTCCTGGCATACAGAGGAACAATTTACAGATTATACACTTTCTGTTATAAAAGGGGAATAGACGCACTCACACACACATAAGCATCCATGATATAAGCCGTAGGAGCCTTCTACGTCTCAAGAACACTTATGCAAAATCTGAACTTACCCACACAAACTGTACACACTGACCTACATAAACACACGTCCTGACATCGGGCAGAAAATACACACATCCAAAAGCAGAGTGCTTCACAGTTCCTTCTCCAAATGTTCTTCCAACATTGACACATTGAAGAGGTCTTTTCTTCCAGATGCCAATTTATTTATTACTGTGATTCAATTATGTCTTACCTATAAAGTATCAAATGTGGCAGCATCAGGATGTGATAGGGGAAAAAACTGTACATAATTAGTAAGACAACCCGCTAAGCAAAACTGACAAGTGCGAAAAAGAACGAGAAGAGAGAATGAGAGACGAAAGAGGCAAAATGACAAACATGATGAAATAAAAGTTTTTGGGAATAACGCTGCGTGGGAGGAGATTTGGAGTGACCTAATTAAAATGTTGGAATCCTGAGAGAAATAAATTAAGAAAATGTCAGTTAGGCTGAGCCGGAGGAGGGGAGATTAAGAGGCGCAAGCTCCAATACTGTCTTATTTCGGCTTTCACTGCTGTTTGGAACATTGGTTTTTAACAACAACATAGGAAGTGTTGGTGTTGCCCGAATATTAATATTATTTATATGTAGGCAATTTGTAATGACATACGTGAAAAGAAAGGCATGGTGTTTAAAGTTGAGAAAGTTTGGAGCTTAGCATGATTTAAAAAGAAAGATGTAATAGTCTGTAGCTCGTCTGAAACGGCTGATGTTCTATCCGACAGACTTCCTGGGAAACCTCTGAAATAAAAATGGAAATCTGAGAATTAAGAAAGAATGAAAGAGAGATAGGAAGCTACAAAGCTTCATCAAAATAGTCCCACCTTGCAGTGTAAGAAGCTTACGGTTTCCACATCATTACCGTATTCTAACGGTAGAAAAGCAACTAGTTTATTAGCATCATCTAGCCAGTGTCCTCGCTGACTTCCACCAGACGTCTCGGATACATTTCCCCAGTGGGGGAGCTCCATATGGGGCCAACATGTTCCTGTGGTGCTGGGCAGGATGGGACTATACGGATGCTGTCGGACTGCATGTAGCGTGTATTAGAGCAGATGACAACAATGGCCTTGTGTCGATTGTCTACATGAAGGAGGACAAAGATGGGAGAAACAATAATAGGGAGGGAGAGAAGGAAGAAAGGACAGCTGGTACCAACATTGGTGTTAGTTAAGGATGATTAATTGACATGCTGACAAGAGGCAGATGAGAGGACTCTGTGGCATAAAACGAAAATCAGTGAGCTTCTGATGCCAGTGTGCTTTAGTATAGTATAAGATCTTTGATTCCTCTTCCCTTTGAAGTGATCCATGGAAATAACATCATGTGGCATGGATGAATTTCAGCACTGGATGAAAATTAATCCGTTCTGGTGCAGCATCCCAAAAGCTGAGTCTTCATGGTCTCCATTGACTGCCACAGTCTGCACTTCACACTGTTAGGGAAATCAGCACTCACTGTACTATCAATTGCAATCAATTCAGAGGGTTGGATCTCATCAAAGTTTAAACAATGAAACATTTATGCTCTGAAAAAGGATGCTATATCTAATCTGTTGCACAGTAATCGCTTGCAAATGAACAGCAGTTTTAGTTTATATTTTCGAGCAAGCTGAAATGAAAGTGAATTGCCCCCCCCCCCCCCCCCCCCCCCCCCCCCCCAACGCCTGCATGCCGCACTGTAGCTCCCACCACCACACTGTGGGATCCAGGCGTGTATTGTTTGTTAAGAAGGCATCCATTTCAGCGATGCACTCCACAACAACAACAACAGCTCGTTTGTTTCAATCTAACAAGAGATGTTTGCAACAAAGGAGGATGATTTATTTATTTATTTTCTGCTTCTCTCAATTCCTTCCAAAACCTTGCATCAGCCGGAGGAGGCTTTACATAATTTCTGTCAGCATTCCTTATCATGACCTTACATCTCCTGTGGCCTCTCAAGTGTGGTGCTCTGCTCTCCTGTGCAGTGCCAGGCTGCAGCAGGTCTGGCTGTGTTGGTGGTTATTGCTGATATTGTAACAATGGCTGTGAGGCTACACTCCACTTAAGCTGTCACGCCTTTAATGAACAGCAGATTTCAGTGTGAAGCAGCTCATCTATTGGTGTGTGTTTGAAAAAGAGAATAAGAAGGGAGAATCTGAAGCATTACACAGCAAACATTGTAGCTGACTGTAGAATGTAGAAACTGTTGTTGTTTACCATGTTCTGTTTCCATTCACCTGTTGATTTGTGCTTTGTTGATTTACATTAAGGAAAAAAATGTTCGCCACAATAGCGACCTGACTTTGGAATGTTGTGTTTAATGCTTATTAGCAAATGCTAGCATGCTAGTACAGTAAACTAAGATGCTGAACCTGCATGTTAGCATTGCCATGACATGCATGTTAGCATTAAGCTCAAACTTCAGACTCAGCATTACCACTGCATGGTACAGCACTGCTCTACTCAGTGTGTTCTGTTTTGGTTCTAGCTTGTTTTAAGTTACAAGCAAGCTTAAATCAAATCAAAATCAAATCAAATTTTATTTATAAAGCACATTTAAAAGCGATTTTTGGTCGAGCCAAAGTGCTGTACATGCATTAAAAACACATATAATCACAATAAAAGACAATAATTTACAACAGATATAAAACAAACACAGGGAATAGTGAGGAGTCGTGCTCCGCTCTGACTAGAAGGCCTGAGAGAAGAAGTGAGTTTTTAGTGTGGATTTAAAAACCCCTAGGGTCTGGGCCGACCTCACGTGGAGGGGCAGAGTGTTCCAGAGCCTGGGGCCAGCTGCTGCGAAGGCTCGGTGCCCTCGGGTTTTGAGCCTGGTCTTGGGCACTACCAGCAGCAGATGGTCAGCAGACCTTAAAGCTCTGGCTGGGGTGTAGCGCTGGAGGAGTTCAGCTATATAGGCCGGAGCCAGCCCATTTAGTGCTTTAAAAACAAATAAAAGGATTTTAAAATCAATTCTGAACCGAACTGGAAGCCAGTGCAGTGAGGCCAGAATTGGGGTGATGTGGTCACGTTTTTTATGGCCAGTCAGCAAACGTGCAGCTGCGTTCTGGACTAGCTGCAGGCGTTTAATTGATGCCTGGTCCATACCCATGTACAGAGCGTTGCAGTAGTCGAGTCTCGAGGTCACAAAGGCGTTAATAACCCTTTCCAGGTCTTTAAAAGATAAATACGACTTGGTTTTGGCCAAAAGTCTTATTTTAAAAAAGCAGGATTTGACTACGCTGCTGACCTGCTTGTCGAATTTAAAAGTACTGGAGAAGGTCACCCCAAGGTTCGTGACCGAGGGGAGGATGTTCTGTTGGAGGGAGCCTAGAATATCAACCTGGGTTGCTGGAGGTTGGGGTCCAAAAAAGATGACCTCAGTCTTGCTTTCGTTGAGGTTAAGAAAGTTTTTGCTCAGCCAGGATTTTATCTCAGTTAAGCAGTCCATCAACTGTTGTAATGAGTGTGTGACACTTGCTTCGAGAGGGAGATAAATCTGTACATCGTCGGCGTAGCAGTGGAAGGGAATATTATGTTTTGTGAGAATTGAGCCTAGGGGTAGTAAGTACAGTAGGAAAAGGATGGGGCCCAGAATCGAGCCTTGGGGAACCCCACAGGTAAGAGGGGCTTTTGCAGAGGAGAAGGCACCTAGCTGCACAGCAAAGCTACGGTCTGTCAGGTAGGACCTGAACCATGCAAGGGCAGAGCCTGTGATGCCAGCGGACTGTTCAAGCCGTGACAACAGGATGCTATGGTCCACAGTGTCAAAAGCAGCTGTCAGGTCTAACAGCACCAAGACAGCTGGGCTACCTGAGTCGGCGGCTAGGAGCAGATCATTAAAAACTCTTAAAAGGGCTGTTTCAGTGCTGTGCATGGGTTTGAAGCCAGACTGAGCTTAGCTGTTATTAAAATATAAAGTTAAACACAGCCGACCACTTATCAGTCAGAGAGTTTTGAAGTGTGAAATTCATAGAGGCATTCATCTTGTAAAAACAATTACTCACATGGCAGAAATTGCTATTCTCTGTAACCATTCTTTCTGCTAATACTGGCTGTGAAATCCACAAAATCATCTTTCCAAAGTTCAGAGAAATCTAAAATGAAGCTTCATCGGAGTTAGCCAAATGGAGTGGGTTCTTTGTTGGGCTGTGTTGTATCCAGGCAACCAACCTACATACAAAAAAAATCCCTCCACCACTGCTCAACCAGGAAATATGTCTGCAAAAATGCAAAATAAGAAGTTCTTATTATCGACAATTTAACTTCGGATAAGCATTTTATTTGGCTAACTATGACAGTCAAGCCTCATATTCGCTTCGGTTGAAACTCATAATGTGTTGACGAGATCTTGCTGAAGGTGGAAAACGTGTTACATTGCAGGAGAGAAACCTTGATGTTGAAGTATCTGCTATACTGAAGATTAAGTATTCATGTTATGCTGCCATCTGGGAAAGCCAAAAAAAGGGTAGAATAAGAAGTACATACTCTCACTGCAACTTGCCAGAGAGGTAAATATACGTCAAATCCGACCTCTTACCACCATAGCAGCTGATAAAAACATCATAATCAAGAAAAATTAAAAACACAAATGCCCTTTCAGACTTGAATCAGCAACGAAATGTCATAGTTTATCAGTGACTGGTGCTCAATTAATTATGTAATCTTGTGATGTCCTCCTGAATATATTTAATTTAACGGTAGTTAAAGGAAAAGTACACGCATAATTCACATTTTATTATTCCTGAAATGTAACGTAATTAAAAAAGGATGCTTTTGTCTTGCAGATTTGTCTCTCCCTCCACTTTTCACTCCTTTTGTATTTAGTTGTTTTCTTCATATTGAGAATATCTGTCTCTTTCCCCTCTTTCTGTGTCCCTCTTCTTCCTTTTTCCTTCCCTTGACTTTCACGCAGTAGCTCTGTCGCCTCAGCACTTCCCCCACTGTGTGTGTCTGCTGCGCCAAGTGTGTGTGTGTGTGCGTGTGTGTGTGTGTGTGTGTGTGTGTGTGTGTGTGTGTGTGTGTGTGTGTGTGTGTGTGTGTGTGTGTGTGTGTGTGGGTGTGGGTGTGTGTGCGTGCATGTGTGTGTTTCTTCTTCTACTGACATTTCCGTGCCAGGTGTGACAAATGGCAGGCAGTGAAGAAACATTTATTCCCCGTGGTGAGCTTAATTAGCCTATCAGCTAAGCCTTGGCACCGACTTGTTTTGAAAACCACACTCACACACACACACACACATACACACACACACACACACACACACACACACACACACACACACACACACACACACACACACACACACACACACACACACACACACACATATACACACACACACACACACACACACACACACATTTCCATGCACTCCCTTTTATCCTCAAGTAAGAATCCACCAACAAGAGCAAACTCAGGCAGACAGACTGACACACACACACAAACACACAAATAAACAACAGACAAATTACTTCCGTACATGAAGCACATAGATAATTAAACAGTACGATTAAATGATGTCTAAATCACAGCTCCAGTCCCTATTTTTCTTCTCTGGCTTCACATCCAGGGGGACTCGACTGTAGCCAACCTCATCTTTTCTCGATTAAAAGGTTAAATCATTTACAAATTACAGCTCTCTTCCAGCAGTTAGCATATGGTGGGTGTAGAGGCCAGGCGAGGCCAGCAGGCAAGACTGGGAGAGAGGCAGTAAAATAGATCGCATGTGTGTCTCTTCTCCGTGTGTGATTTTGTGAAGAGGATAACACATTCAGTTCGGATTTACATCACATATCCATCTGCATGTGGGCAAACATCTGTCCACTGTTCTGTCATGCCAAATGAAACATCTGCAGCCGAGGGATGGAAGTCGGGGGGCGATGGGAGAGGAAGAGGAGGAGGAGAAGGAGTCCTGGTGTCCACTCACACTGCAGCCAAGCAAGGGAGCTGTAACGCTGCTAATTACACAAACACACAATCGCATAACTGTGCTGAATGAGTGGTGTCTGCGGGCCTTTCTTCGTCTCCACTCTTCTCAATGTGGACAAATTACAGACATTATGAGCTGCAAAAGAGACTTGCTGTCTACGTCCGTCTCTTTCTCCTTCACTCTAAGCCGGGGTCCCTGTGCACACTCGCTGCGGGGAAGGAAATGAAAGCCAAAAATGTTGTTGATGTGTCTCCCCGCTCAGCACAGGGTTTCTGGGCTTTGATGCCAGCCAGGTGGTGGAGGGGAGGAGGATATTAAGGTGCCCTTTTAAGGGAAGAAATGGGGGAGGTGATCGTCGTAATTTGACCCGATTGTGTTGCGACTTGTTTTGGGTGTGGCCCGGTCCGGCAGCCATGCTGGCAACAAATGGCTTTTGATGTTAGGGTTAAAATGTTTGGTGGGATTTTAGAGAGACGTCACGCTGTTCTGAGGTGGGGTTAGTGTTTGAAAGTCAACAATGAGAAGAGAAACGCATGCCGCTTGTTGTTTTCAAGCTACTCAGCAGATCACCTGATTAGCTGTACTGGAGAAGTGGATGCTATGTTTGGAAAATGTTTGTGTTGTATTCACAAAGTTTGTGGGAAGTAGGTTTGTTAAGATTATGAAGATGAAGGAACGCATGCAGTAAGTCTTTGCTTTCCTGTCCTTTTATCTTAGACAAAAGGACATTTCCATTTGTAATATCCCCGTTCTTTCATGTTCTCTACCCAAAGCTGGTACTGTTGGTACACAGAGTAGGCTTGTAGTCCTAAAATGGAGTTAACAATGATTGGGTGACCCACTGGGTAATGAAGACAATCTTCTATGTCCCAGTCAGGGTTTAGTATGTGTGAGAAACCTGTTGTCTGCTGCCACACGCTTAAGAGTCATTATAGAGTGAGAGAGAAGAGGGACAAAATACCTCAGATGTAGTTAAACAATGATGTCCCCACCCGGCAGTGGGGGCAGTTACTACTGAATTCTCCCATGTAAAACAGGGACAGCAATGTTGGTTGGACGGTCGGACCACCACTTTTGTTCAGACTGAAATATTGCATAAACTATATGACGGATTGTCTTGAAATCTAATACATGACTGTTGATCCATTGATTTAGTTAATGCTGATATTTTGTGGCCTTGAAGAAGAGAATAAAACCAAACAACCAAAACAATAAATAAATTGGACTCTTGGCACTGTTATGTGCAACATCTGTGCATGTCCACGTTTTTTAATAGTCAGGAAAAACGTGTTGTTTTTACTGGCATCATTCATTGACATAGTACCTTGAACACAAACCAATGCAACAGGTAATGTTTATAATTGGTGAATTAGCACCTGTTTAGCTACTGTAGAAATGCACTCAGTCTAGGGACTGAAGCGAAGGCAGCACATTTGGGGCACTTTTGTTTTAAAGAAACAATAAATAGATTGGACAACATGTTGTTATCCTAACATCATAGTGTCCTCCAGTGGGAACATTGGAGCAATTATTCTTAGTGAAACCAACAACTCTGGTCAGGTATAATTTTATGGCTGCCTACTGGGTAAAACCTCTCAACAACTATTGGGTGGATTGACACCTAGTGATCCACTGACTTTGTACTCTGCAGCATCATAAAGGCAAACTTTAAGTTCATCAAATGTTTTGTTTTTTGACCAAATATATTCCTGTTAGCCTCAGCTTTAGTTTGGGTTCAGTACTACTGTACATTGCAAAATATAAACATGCTAAACAATGAACGTGGTAGACATTAGCCATTTTACATAATTCCTTTCTCTCTCTGTCTATAATGTCTATTTTTTCGCACTTTTCATGATAATATATCTGGTTTATTGGAATTCAACTTGAAGAAAGGCAGTACATTTAAATCAATCAACAATATCCACATTGCCCTGTCTTCTCTTTCAGACAACAGATAAAGTAATGCAATGGTTTGAAATCCAGCCATACATTAACAATCATCTTCAAATACTGTAAGCATTACATTACATTACATTACATTGCATTTAGCTGACGCTTTTATCCAAAGTGACTTACAAAAAGTACATACGACCAGGAAGACACAACCTTGAAGAAAACAGAATCATATAAGTACATCAGGTTTCATAGAGCCAAACATTTCAAGTGCTACTCAGCTGGCTATAGATAAGCCAGTCCTATATTAGTATATAAGTGCTTTGTTAGTAATTCTATCGCTCAAAGAGATGAGTTTTCAGTCTGCGCCGGAAGATGTGCAGGCTTTCTGCTGTCCTGATGTCAATGGGGAGCTCATTCCACCATCTTGGAGCCAGGATAGCAAACCCACGTGTTTTTGCTGATGGAAACTTGGGTCCCCCTCGCAGCGAGGTTGCAGCGAGTCGTTTGGCTGATGCAGAGCGTAGTGCACGCGCTGGGGTGTACAGTTTAACCATGTCCTGGATGTAGGAAGGGCCAGATCCATTCGCAGCATGGTACGCAAGTACCAGTGTCTTGAAGTGGATTCTAGCAGTTACCGGGAGCCAGTGAAGGGAGCGGAGGAGCGGAGTGGTGTGGTAAAAATTTGGAAGGTTGAAGACCAGACGAGCCGCTGCATTCTGGATGAGCTGCAGAGGTCGGATGGCACATGCAGCTAGACCAGCCAGGAGGGAGTTGCAATAGTCTAGGCGTGAGGTGACGAGAGCCTGGACCAGAACCTGGGTGGCTTTCTGGGTCAGCTGGGGACGAATCTTCCTGATGTTGTAAAGCGTGTATCTGCAGCAACGGGTTGTAGCAGCGATGTTTGCAGTGAAGGACAGTTTGTTATCTAGGATCACACCCAGATTCCTTGCAGTCTGAGTCGGGGAAACAACAGAGGTGCCGATGTTGATTGTCAGGTCAAGAGTGGAACAATCTTTTCCCGGAAGGAAAAGCAGTTCAGTCTTGTCAAGGTTGAGCTTGAGGTGATGAGCAGACATCCACTGAGAGATGTCAGCTAGACAAGCAGCCTCAGATGTCTATTGTTTTTAAATAAAAAAATAAAAAATGGAAGTAACCGGTTCCAAAACTAATACTGGGGTCAAGCAGAGAAATCTCTGGCAGTGTCCTTCGAAACAGGATTAGTATGAATCAATAGCTCCTTTGATAAGCACAGTTGCTGTAGTTATTGCACTACAGCAACTCATTCTGTCACACATACTCTAAAGATTGGCTTTGTTGCAAAAAGACCATACAATATTTACACCCTCATCATTAGACAAATTCTTCATTGGAAGTATTTGTCTTTAAAACAGCCTGAATTCTCCGTTCTGCCTCAGGATGTGCTGTGTTGGACACGGGGGTCTTCAATCATTTAGAAGTTTTAATGATCTGGGTGTCGGACCAAAAGATCGTATCAGCCGTCCTCTCACTCTTTATTGCTAGCTTAGGTGCTTAACTCCTCACCTTCACTCTCTCCTCCTCCCATCTCTTTCCCTCCTGCCCCATGATCTTTATCTTTGTGTCATTCCATCACAAAGATAACTGTAGAGTTTTCCTTCGCTGGAATATCACAGCTGTTTTGGAGAAAAGCCATCAGTTGCGTAAAATTGTTGTTTAAAATTTGACCACATGATGTTACTTACAAATTAAGTGATTACAATCATTTGGAAGATGATATACAAGACAAATCCTTAACTGCTCAGCAGGCAAAATGCATTAAAGAAAATGTAAATGCAACAATTGGACCATTTACGCTCTTGAAAAAGTCATTTTTGGTGTATTTCTGCTTCAGTAAACCTTTGTTCCGCGCCCTGACAGATTTTCACCTCCAGTTTGGATACGCAACCAACAAATGTCTCCACGGGCTAATTCTGATTCCTGAAACACAGCTTGAAGAATCTTTGCCTGTCAGACAAGAAGTGATCATAAGACTGTGACCAAATTCAAAATATACCCTCTGTAATGAATTGAAGCCCTATGGGGTCCTCAGTTACGCTGTAATGCATCATGCATACATGACACCTCTGTGATGACGCTGCTGGTGCCTTCTACATTATTCTAAGAATAATATCACTGTTATATAGCAGATGGCTAAGCACTATACTGTCCCATTTAGTTGAATGCCTAGTTTCTACAAGGCATTTTGTGTGTGTTCTTAGCTGTGTGGCTTTGGGTGCATTCAGCAGTCACCTAGCTGCTAACCCTAAGCTAGCTAGTAGATAGTCTTTGAACGCATCCACAATGTTAAGGGCTACTCCATAATTCACAGTTTATTGTTTTGTGTTTCTTTGTCTTTCTATTTTTGTGTTAAAGACAAAATACATGCAACATTTACGTTATTTGAATGTTATTTGAATGTTTGCTGAGCTCAGTAAGTAGTGATAATGTAATGCATTACTTTTGCTGCTAAGTAAATAATAAAGTCGTGTTGTTATCTATTTCTCTTTTTGTTGCATTGAGTGTGACGTTTAGATACTACTTGGACCCCAAAGCAGAGACTGACAAAAATAAAGTTTCAATGTGTTTAATAAACAAAGTTAGTCCAAGGCAGGTACTGACGACAGGGAGCTTGGCTGGCCGTAGTAAATCCAAAAATAAAGCTGCGGGAAAACGTTCCTGACAAAAACTCAAAAAGAACTTCATAACTAACTGCAAGGTCAACAACAACAGACTCCAGGCTGCAGAAAGGCACTCCGGACCGCGGGACAGCATGTAATACTCTGGCAGAGAAGTGAGGTGAGGGCCAGGCTCTTAAAGCACAGGTTAATCATGAGAGTGGGAACAGGTGTGCCTCATCTGCAGCCAGGAGTAAACCAGCCACGTCCCCCTGTCACACACCAGCCCTGCAGAGACGGAAAGACAGAGTAGTGAGGGGTAAAAGGAGCACACAACAAGTAAAACACAAAAACAACAAAAGCCCCATGCAAAACATAACATTGAGGACAGCCTACGTTTTGTCATATGGCAGCAAATCACAAAAGACATCAGTATGGCGTATGAAGAATGCCTATTGAATTGAAATGCCAAAAGAAAAACAGGATAAACCATCACCATTACAACAACATAATTCAGAGACACAATTATTTTCTAGCGATTCCACTTTGGTTTGGCAATTGGGTAATCGGCCAGTTGTTCACAGGATTGAAAGTATACAGGGTTTGAAATGTTCTCTCAAGCTCTTTTTTTCATTCTAACATGACTACTTCCGTTACTTAGGATTATTACATCTTGCCTTTCTTTCTGAGGGACATCTCACATTTGAGTCAAGACCATTTGGACCAGATATAAACACCTCAAACAATGACTTAAAGCTAGTTCTTTATAACAATTCTCCGGGTTTTTGGACTGATCACTGTTCACAAGCCTGGTGGTTGGCGCATATAGTCATTTATAAATCAAGGTAATAACTTAAAACAATACATTTGTGTCCTTCATAACAATTATTGAGGCAAAATATCTCACTCACTGAGGTTTGAATGTATAGGTAACTAAACGTTCTCAATGATTCAGTCATCCATCCGGTATTCTCCACTGAAACGAAATGTTGGTTCTGTTTTCAGTATCTCATCTTATCTTGGCTCAATGTCTGTATGTGCGCAAACTCTAATTGGGGTAAACTGAAAATCTTTCTTGTCTGTATCTCTTGAAGTAACTTGCAGCTCTCTGCAATTGGGCTCACCGGAGAAGCTCAGGTCTACACACACACACACACACACACACACACACACACACACACACACACACACACACACACACACACACACACACACACACACCCACACATCAATCCGGAGGTGATAAACATTGTGCTTCTTCACCATCTTTTCACCTTGTTTTTCGACCCTCTATCAGTGCACTAAAATTAATTTCCTCTGCAGCTGTAAACAGAGCAGATAGGGTCATAACCCTGGTGCACAGAGTGTGTGTTATTTGTATTGTTAGAGTGACACAGGTCATGAACAATTTGTGTCATTTGCAAAACTGTGTTCCCAGAAAAGTACCTCTTGTTATTGCCGGGGCCTGATGCGTGTGGGTGTTATTTTGCCAGAGCTGAATTCTTCTTGACTCTGCATACAGATGAGACAGAGAGCAAGCTGATGTGTGACATGGCATGAGCCTCGTCTGAACCCATGCGGAGGTGTGTGTTGTGGACACTAGACCAACCAGGCAACTAGAACATTATTAATAAATACAAGTAAAGTAATAAAAGCTTTTCAACTGTTAATGGGTGATGTCTAGTCCTAATTTGTATTGTCATCTATTCCCTTAATACTTAAAATAGGAAATGACTAGATTGTCCTGCCGGCAGACTATGTGGTTGCATTGTGGAAGTGAAACCAAAGCTCTCGCCGCTGTGATATATTTGCACATCATTAGCATGCTGTACTCAAATACTGTCTCATGAGAGGAACACACACACACACACACACACACACACACACACACTCAGACTTATATCCACATCATCCTATACATTGAATGACATGGTGTACGAATGGATAAATCCAAAGCTTGTCACTTTCTGTCTTGCCATGTCACAGAGGAGCTGACTCACCCTGACCTCTGCAGTCGGGGTCGCTCGGTGTCAACACTATGTCACACAAACGCTTGGAATCTCAACTATGTTCCCCGACACACACACTGCAGACCTTACATCACACATTCACATGTCGTTCCCACCAGCCCATTCATGCAGAAGAAAGGCAGGGGGACGGGGGGGCCTTTCCAGTCAGGGGTCTCTTACTCCAACTCTCTTCTTCTCTTATCCACTCTTCTACACTTATTCTGTCTCGTCCACTTGTCTCTCTCTTGAAACCCCCTTTTTCTCCTTTGATATTCTTGACCCATGTTCTCTATAAAATCTTTATGTGAAGGGCTGTTTTCTCTGTAACACATACACACACACACACACACACACACACACACACACACACACACACCTCCTTTGCACCCCTATAGATCAGCTGTAGGATCCCACTATGCTGCCGGACCACGTGGCCTCAATGCACAGAAGGGACCCTCTGTTGCATCGCCATTCAGCATGGGGCCCATGATGTCACTTAGGAAATCACCTTCATCTCTCAAACACACACACACACACACACACAAAATGCACAGTGCGCAGCCCCTCCCGCGCTCCCTTTTCTTCTCATCGCCGTGGTGAATGGAATTGCATGGCTGTGCGGTTCAATCACTGTCAATTGCAAAGAAAAGGGGTCTCTTGTGCAAAATGTCATGATTCACAATTGATTAAATAGGGGTGTCATTTCATGGATGAACAGGGAGGTGTGCGGGGAGGAGAGGGAGGGGGTGAGGCTTTTTCATGCCCTTGTGAGATATGGCTCAGAAATCGCCTGATGGGCCCCATTCACAGCTGGAGATGTAAAGTTCTGGGGTTTATTCACAGAGGGAAATAAGAGGCCGGTATACGAGAGCAAGGCGGGGGTAAAGAGCGAGGGGACACAGTAAGAAGAGAGCCAGTATCTCCTCACGGCTTGTTAAAGGGCTTTCATGCCCTTGAAAGATATAGAGCTAATATACTGTATGTAAGCCGTATGATTTAGATTCCTGTTGTCATGTGGAAACTCCCAGGGTTCGCCCAGCGGGGAGGCAGCGGAGGGCAGGAACAGGAAGTGGTTTGGAGAATAAAAGAGAAAGTAAGACGTTTTATACGATAATAATATTATTTCACTCTACTTCACAAATGGACATTGACTAAAGTAGTTGTTGTGTATCCGTAATGTTATTTGTTTAGGGGAATTTGGTTTTCTTGGTGTCAATAAAACAGTGTATCTATGTGTTTCTGCCCTGGGAAAACGTATTACATGATCTGATACGCTATGTTGTATTTGTTTTTTGTCAAATTCAGCATTCTGTCTTGATAAGCAGACCTCAAAACATAACCTTTGAGGTTCGGGGATTGAAACCCTTTTATATTAAAGTCAGAACTGTGTCTGACCGAGCTGCAAAATATTCAGATTACCTGTATTCACCTTTAGCCAAGTTTCCCTCCAAAGCTTCCAGGACTTTTAGATAATCTACAACTACTTTTAAAGGACTGTAAAGTTTTATTCGGTCCATTATTTTCTGAGTTTTTACTGTGGACCCACAAAGATTAGACAAATTGGTCTCCTGATGTTCACAAAAGGGATTGGAGTATGTTCTGGAGGAGAAGTTGGAGTATAACTCATGTTAGCCTCAATAGCTGCTAGTCAGTTGGGACGTTACTCTGTGTAACTTTTTGGAAATACCCAGGAGGTAGTTTGGAAACTTTCCAATGTTGTAGCTCAGGGGAATGTTTTAACTACATTTTAAAGCAAAACAAAAGTTCCACCCCAGCTTTTAGTTTCTTTTTCACAAGTTGTCACGGATGCTTCATTAGCGTACATTGCTGTGCTTAGGTCTTATAGCAGTAAGTCATGTTTTGCTGGGTGACTAATGTTTGCTTTTGTTGATTCAGGCAGCATTGCTACTGTAGCTCACTGGACTACAAAACCACTTTAGATATTATGAACGTTTATTAATGCTCCTAAAATCAAAGGATATTAAAATAAAATGATGCCTGTTTACATAAATGCACCCATTTATTGCTAAATCACCATCATTTTGGTGTCATTTCGCATCGATCGTTAATAGGCCTCACCTCTGGAGCACAAAATAGACACATTTAAATGTCCCCGGTACATGGTTGCCACAATGTTAACATAGAAATGGAAATCCATAAAAATGAATTTCATGTTGTTGTGAAAATGGGTTTTGTATGTGGCGGATTAACATGCTTGTGAATGCCCTCTTGTTTTTGCATGTCAGACTCATGTAATGAATAAAGAAAGTCTGGGTGGGCATGGATATGCAAACGGTAATAGTTGTTTTTGTGTACACTTCAGCAAACTCTATAATGTAAGGCATTTGACTCAACACCTGCTTTGGGTTCTGGCTTCTGCTGCCTCTACAGTAGAGAAGTCATGTAGTACACACACACACACACACACACACACACACACACACACACACACACACACACACACACACACACACACACACACACACACACACACACACACACACACACACACACACACACACACCAGGACAATGCAACTTGCACTAAACCAGTCTCACATGGGACAAGTGTGTTGGTGTGTGTGTTTACAGTAAGTGACTCTTGAAATGTATGTATGTGTCCTTTTTGTGTGCGTGTGTGTCTAGTAATCCATCTATGTAAGCTGATGGGATGTCGAGTAAATATTTTTAAGGGGACAAGGCAAACCAAACCTTGTGATTCTCAGGCTGCCCGGCTTCATTTTTGCCACATGTTTTGGGGATTTCAGCTCTATCATTGTTCTCAGTGTGGGTTATTTTGTTGTCGGCACACACTCAGAATAAATCTCTGGGGTTATTGGAGTTTGCCTCTCAACTCTCTTTCGTCTTAATCCAATTTAGAGGTGGGAGTTCCAGAGGATATCAACAAATTTACAGTATTCACAGTTTTTTCCACTGTAGCATTCACTTCAGTTCATTTCCACAGAAGTGAGCATATTCTAGATGAAATGATGGTGCATTAAGGGACTCATTTAGAGTTCAGACATTTATCTGATGCTCTCATGCAGAGTGACTAGTTATGGATTAGCCTGAATACGATTGCATTCCTAGATTCCAAATTCTCTAAAAAAGATAATTGTATTTAATCGTTTGAGTGTTACTAGCCGGGGAAGAAATAAAGATGTTTTGCTCTGTTAATCACATAATGTCAAAATGTGTGAACAAGGCATGTCTGCTTCCCCAGGCTCTAAGGCTTTGCTGTTAACATTAGCCCAACATCACATGTTCAACATTGCTTCGAAATGTGGCATTATCCCCTGATTATGTAATGTTGGACAATAAGGATGTTTGACTTCTGTATCTAGTTCTTATTTTGGGTGGTTGTAGATTATGCATTTTGATCATTTACTATTTGATGTTACTGGACTTTTATCCAAAAAAAGAGATGTACTCTGATTGAAATGTTTTTATGATATCCTATGACTTTCTTTTGATGTTTTTTGTCTATTTTCCAATAAATGTCTTGTAATAAATGCGCTTGAATAATCCCTTGCAGTGCAGAACCTATTAAGGCCACAAAACCACTTGGTTAGGTTAAGCCCCTGTCACACTGTGCCAAAATTGACACCCAATGGACACACGATAAAGGAAAATGTTCAAATTCGGCTCTGATCGTAACAACATCGGGCCATTCGTGAGGGCATCTTAAGCCATCGTATGACCGCCGGTGGAGTTTCTCAGGCTTGTTAGAAATTAAAATCAATGTTGACATGGCGTAATTTGAATTAAATACACTATTTAATTTAAATCAGTTTTATTCTGAAAAAAACGGAAGTTCACACTAACTATTAATTTAACACTTTTAATCTGAACATTCTTCATTTCCGGTTAGCATTAGCATGTGGCGAAATGCTACGTTTTCAAACCGTGAATTGAAGGTGAAATGGCGTGATGTTGTACCCTAAACACACAGGGTTTAACACTCATTTATGACGGAAATAAGTAATATCTTCTAATCTACTAATAAAGACGGAGAAAGTAAAGATGTATGTTTAAATGTGAGCACCCCCCGAAGAGGCACAAGCTCTTACGTTGAGTCTGGATACATTCTAAATCATTAGTAAAGTCTACGACCATATTTTAGTGTGTGGTTCGGGTGCCATCGTGTGGCCTTCTGTAGGCATCGTACTTGCTTCGGCTTTTGCTTGGCTGTTGACCAAGTTCGGGGCCATCTTCGTGTGAAATTCACAGTTCCATATTCGTGTGTCCATCTGGTGTCAATTTTGGGACAGTGTGACAGGGGTTTTAAGGAAAACATTGTAGATTTGGCTCCAAATTACATAAGAAATTAGTCAATGTGGATTTCTGCTTCAACACCAAAACAATCAGCTTACTGACTCACGATCATGTGGGTTATATAAGAATTATAGTGCATTACACGGAGGTACAAGTATGAACAACAGTGCATGAGAATAGCGCAAACAAGGCTAACAAAGAGTAAAGGAGATGTCAATCAAGTACAGTCACACACTTATCTTTAGTATCCCAGGATGTTTTTGACCACACAGTTATGGGCTTCATTTATCAAAAGGCCATCGGAGAACATAAACCCGTTCTGTGGGCTGAGCATCATCTTAACTCAAACAGAGGAACTGAGGAAAACACTGTTGCGAGAGAGATCATGAAAGTATTGCAATGGCATGCAAACATATTGTGAGGGAAGTGTTTTTTATTCCACTGTGGCCACTTTCACTCCACAGAGATTCCCCTCACAGTTAGTACATTTCTCCATAATGTGGGGGGGTTTTCATGCAGCACTTTGCAAATAAGTTACACGATAAAGAAAGAGGAACTCCATCTATCTTTATAGTGTATGTGGTTAGATGGGCAGACATCTGTTTTCTTTGTATCCTTGCCCAGTGAAATTCATGCACGCAAAAGCACCCATCGAAGCTTTATAATCACAATACAAGAATAGCCAAGACAAAGTGGAAATGAACAGCTACTGGTGAAGTCCCCTCTGCTCTCTTATGAGTCTCAAACCCAGTGTCATTTGTTTAAAGGTCACCTATTGTAAAAAAATCTACTTTTTCATGTATTTTATATATAAAAGATGCTTTATCACCCGAATCTCCTCCTAGAGCACCATTGTGTTCTTTTAACTAAATATCTCCGGCGTGGAGAGTGGCTCCTGGTTTTCATCTAAAGTGGTCACCAACCTTTTTAAGCCCAAGATCCTCGGCCTTGGTGAAAGGCGAGATCTACCTATTGCAGAATTGAGTGAAAAAGACAGCCCAGACAGTACTGCCAATTTGAGGCCTTTTATGTAGGCTAATTGCATCTGAATTACATCAAATCATTTGGTGCAACTTCCAATTTGATTAATCCAAGAACACAACATAACTAACATGTCAAAAAGGATAAATATATATATTTACAATCATACCTATCATTTTAAGTTACAACAACAACAAAGAAATAACATCTTGCAGTGAGCAGATAACATAAAGTGCCATTTTAACTGTGAGGCTTATTCACTGAAGCTTCATGCAAGTGCAACATTTAACATTAACATTAAAACTAGTGATTTTTAACACAATTCTTACAAATTCTGCGCGATTACATGTAAAGTCAATGCAAAGACGCGGACAGATGCGGTTGATGCGAGTGACGCACGCTAGCCAATCAGCAGTGAGGATCTCAGCCTGCCGTCATTGACGTTGAATCAGAAAACCAAAACATCAGCCGTTAGCTGTTAGCACTCAGAGCTCACAGCTCCTCATATCTGTTCAGAAACTGGAACAACATGTACAAACCACAGACTGTCTGTGTCATGGTGAATACAGTCGCTGTTGTATCTGTGTCTGTATCATGTTGTTATGAGTTTGGACGGAGCAGCTACAACGTTAGTTTAGCCTGATCGATCCGATCTCCATCCAGAAAACACGCATTTTAAAAGGTTTTTCGCCTGCCGTCTTGTCTGCAGACTTGTCAAAGTATTAATTCATGGTTTTTACTAACCGGTATCAGTATGTAGTTATACCGGCATCATTTTGAAAACGTGTATTACAATACATTCACGGTAAAATATGTTCATTTTGTATCTACCATAAGTGCAGTGAGTTTAAAAATATGCAGCATCACTTGAAGTCAGTCTATTATTTTCGAGAGCGACAAGGAATGTCTCAAAGACACGTCAATCAAGTGGCACCTGCTAACGGGGTGGTGGATGATAGGTTCACAAAAACCTTTTTTTAATTTTCTTTCTTTTGTAACTTTTTAACGGTGCGCAATCTACCCGCACCACACTCGCGATCGACTGGTCAGTGACCACTGATCTAAAGTAACAGACAGAGAATCAGCACTTTTGAAACAGGGCTGAAACAGAGGGGATTATGGGATGCTACAATGGGTGATCTGTTTGGTATTTCGAGCCAAACACTTCAGAGACATGTTTTGTATATATCTGAGACCGATAATGAAAAACAGTATAATAGGGGACCTTTAATGGCTTCATCCATGAGTAGCTGATTGCAATCATTTTTTTGTTATGTTTACCTCCTTTTCAGATAATGCATCTTTCTCCAAATGTCATTCCCAAACCTAAAGCCTGTGAGCAGTTTTCAGAGGTTCCCGCTCTCTGTCTTCCCTAGGTATTTGTAGCGCATTTACACACACACACACACACACACACACACACACACACACACACACACACACACACACACACACTCCCTTTTTACCACTTTTGCTCAGGCAGGGCACACAATAAGAGGCTTCTGTGCATACCAAACCCAGACTGTTCATTCAGAGCTGCCGCTAATCGTGCATTTGTGCACACACTCACGTACCTTCTTACATTACATGTGACCAGCATTCCTGCAGTTTTAGCCAACGGAGGAGAAAGGGGATTGAAAAGATTGAACAAAGAGAGAAAAATAATAGAGGGAGGTAGCGGCAACACTTGAAATATTCATGAACAGAAGATACATTGTGATAAAAAGCCTAGAAAGTGAAACCATGCATCTTTCATGAAATCAGAATATATCTCCTTGGCTCATCTTTGTATCTCTTTACCTGCTTTCCAACTTGAGTGTTCTTACCTTCAGGTACAGTTTAGGCACTTTGAAACTCTGACTGCAGTCCATTTGTCATTGAACTGAGGTGAAGATCAGAGTTGCCATTTCTTTCTGTATAAGGGCTGGACCTAACAATTATTCTAATCATTAATGAATCCTCTGGTTATTTTCTAGATTCTATGATAAATGTTTTGGTCCAGAAAATGTCCATCTGAAGTTTCTCAAAGTCCAGGTTGATGTCTTTAAATATCTTGTTCATTCAGTCTTAATCCCAGATACTCCCAGTTTAACATGATTATAATCTGAGAAAAATTGTACATTTTTAATATTTGAGAGGATAAAAATCTCTCAAAGTTCAATTCTTTTTCTTTTAATTGATTGATGGATTAGTCAATGTATAGTTCTTTTTTGGTATTGTATATGGTACCCAAACTGTAGAGCAGCTGCTCTGGCCCCCAAACTCTACCTCTGCTAAACTACGACTGCTTAGAAGTCACTAAGCATTTAGGTCGTCCCCGCTCTACTCCGGCTCATTTCTCCACGAGGTGTCCTGAGGTGCTGGAGCAGCTGTGAACTAAGTCTGTCAGTGGATCTGTCTCCTGTGTCATGCCAGACGCAGCATCTTGCTCCGAGTATCGCAGGGATTCAGTCCAGGTCGTTAATCTGAGCTCGTTAGCCACATGGCAGGCGGGTCGCAGCAGAAGTCTGTCAGCCACTCACATACAGGAAGTGCTGTATACTTGCAGTAACTTAAACATATGTGCATGGCTGCTGTCTGCATGGCTGTCTCTGTACCAGCTTGTGTTGACTGAGGATCACTGGTGGCACACACGGTAGTTGATCTCACCTCGTCCCCTGTACGAATGATGTTTTTTATGGGAAGCGGGCTGTGAGGTTGGGGGTGAAACTGATATGTTCTGCTACCTTGCTTTCCCTCACATCTACCATGGGACTGGAACGGTAAATGATGGCATTAAGGGGGGACGGGAGGGGGCGGGGCAGATGTACTGCATTTTATCGTAGAGCGAGGGATGATTCCTGGGCCTGGGGAGGAGGGGGGGTAGAGCTGGACAGGTGCTGAGAGAGAGATATGTGCTTTTTTTCTGCTGCGCAGGAGATTGGGGGGAATGGAGAGAAAGGGAAAGAGAGAGAAAAAGGACAGGTGAAATATTTCCCCCTGTGACAGAGGAAATGGGGGGAAAAGTGAAAAGGGCCAGCTCCGTATTGAGAAATGGACGAAACTATTCCCGGAGGGGGTGCTGAAAGTCCCAGCCCCACAGCCCTCTCTAATGTACCTACTTTTGATGGATGATATTAACGTTTACCCCCTCTGCTTTTTCCTCAGCCCTCAGAAGAGCTAAGGGAGGGTTGTGTGTGTGTGTGTGTGTGTGTGTGTGTGTGTGTGTGTGTGTGTGTGTGTGTGTGTGTGTGTGTGTGGTGTGTGTGTGTGTGTGTGTGTGTGTGTGTGTGTGCGCACAGCCAGCCCACCACATGCCCCCCCCCGACACTCCCCATGAATCGATAGCTACCCTCAGCTCCCAGCTCCATCTGCCGTTTCTATCGTCAATGGCCACCACTACTATTAGTTCTGTGTCCCGCCGCTTCCTGCTTAGAGCCTGGTCCATGAGATTAAAGAGCAACACACACACACTTACTGGAGTCCTTTGCTCACAGGAGGGAGGGAGGGAGCACAGTGTGGAGATTGTTTATCCAGAGGAATCTCCTCAGTGCCAGTTTTACAAATATTACTCATTTCCACTCCAGGGCCACATGGGGGCTAACCTCAACTCTTATCCGTGTCAATGAATTTGCAACAAATCAACATCTTTGTGATGCTGTTCCTTTTTTATTCTCCCCAAAAAGAAAACAATTACAGCCAGGTAGGATTCATTCAGAAAGCAGTTTGACACAAAATGTTTAAACATTCTGTAAAATGTAAATTACATTATTAATCCGTCAGTTAAAATTCTAGAGTAATTTCAGTGGTTGGTTAATTTTTTATGACTCAATTGTCAAGCAAAACGATAACATTTCCAACACATTTCTGCCTTTGTTTGTCTTGTACTTGATTGCGAATTAAATATCTTTGGGTTTTAGAGGGTTGGTTTGGCACAATCAGGCAACTGATTGTGACTGATTGGGATTCTTGCTTTGGCTCCAAATGTTCTCTATTCCTCCAAACATTGCAATGTGCTGCTCTGATTAATTACTGCAAGAAAACATATGATGTCATTGATCCATTCATTTCACCTGCTGAAATGAATCAGAAGTGTCAGCTATTATCAGCTACATTGCTGGATTGAATTAATCGCCTCACTTATCCAATACATGTTCCATTGGTATAGGTTGTAGTGCCACTGCTCGGATTGACTAAAGGAATAGTTCAAACCTTTAGGAAATCTCACTTCTTGTCAGATTGGATGAAAATAGTATTACTAGTGCTGAATCAGTTGGAACAAACACTTGACTGTGATTATTATTATTATTATTATTATTAATAAATGATTCTCATTTACATACATTATAATGAACCCGGTGTTATTTTTCTGCCAGGATATATAACAAACAGAAGTCTGTAGAACAGATTTGTAGGCCAAGACCTCACTGCAGCAAAATATTAGTGTGTTACCCAGTCAGCTTCAGTTTCTGTTGGACGGTTTCCACTCGTTTCCAGTCTTTATGCTAAGCTATGTATCTGCTTGCTACACCTTCATGTGTACTGACATACATGAGAGTGATATATATCCTCTAATAAGAAGTTATATCCTTAAAATGTCTTTCCTTAAGGCAAGGTGGGATGCCCTTAAAGAATTCTGCTGGAAATGCTGCTCTCTAAAATTGTGATAAAGGTTTTTTTAAACAGTCGTCTGCTCTTATTTAGTCTAAATAATTTGTAAACAATTTGAGTAATTGATAGTAAAATGATCATTAGTTTCAGCCCTACATAAATGCGAGTATCCGTTTCTCCAGGGCAAACACATGCTGCCTCTACTTCACTTGCTGTTACCCCTCCTCCATTAAAACCCACACAATACACACACACACACATTACATTACATTACATTGCATTTAGCTGATGCTTTTATCCAAAGCGACACACACACAACACACCACGCGCGAACACTTTTATAAAAAGAAAAAGCCTCAAGAAGCATTCCCTGTACTCACATAATCGTGAATGCACACAGACTCATTTTACCTCTGCAAACATCCAGTGACTTGCAGTGCATGGATTAGCCCCCTAAAGCATTCCCTTTGAAACTCGGCAAGTAGGGATTTCTTTTTAGGTGAACACTGGCCTAAGCAGCTGTTACACGCAGGATTAGCAGGTTCTGCCATTCAGACAACATGCTCTGTTTAAAGTGGCAGCGTGAGGAGAGCAGAGAAAGACAAGGAAGGGTGGGGGAGGGGTTATGACAGGTAGGAGATGAGACGAAATTGAAGAGAGAATAGGAGGTGCGAAAGACGTGAAAATAGGGGAAGAGACGATGAGGGAAGAGGAGTCAGATGTTGAGCAGGAAGGATGAGACCTGAATCGGGGTGTGTGAAGAGAAGTGTGAAGGGAAGGAGAGGGGGAAAAGGCAAAGAGTGGAAAGAAGTCAGAGATGCATGGAGAGAAAAGAGTAAAGAAGAGGAGAGGCACACGCTCCAAGGTGTCCGGTATGGCGGATTCAGACCTCTGCCAAGGCAGCAGCTTAAAAGGAGCTGACAATGACGATATTGTTTTGTGTCCTCCTCTGTTTTTAGCTCTTGTGTTCACTTCTATAAAATCCTCCTCCTCCTGCCTCTCTGTAAGTGTGTCATCCAGCCACCTTTGTAATTGTGCTGGTACAAGGTGTTTGGAGGGAGGGAAGGTTGATGGGCTGATAACAGGCCTGGCTTTAGGGGTGGAGAGACATTTCCATGCCAAGCGAGCACCTGCTTCACAATAGCATCTCACTTGGTCCCGTGTGTCTCTCACCTCTCTTGCTACCGTTCTATCTCACACACCTCACATTGCACTTAGCTCTCCCTCCACATGTTCTCCCCTCCTCCCTTTTTTGTGTCTTGTAAATGGAGGAACACATCAGGGATTCCTGTTGTTATGAGCTTCATCTCTCCTCTGCTGCTGTTTTTCGTTCCGTTCCCCCACCCCCCTCTGCCTCTTCATTCTTTGTGTCTAGCAAGGTGTGCAACAGCGGCAGGCAGTTTTCTTAGTTTTCCTGTTTGATGCACCGTGGCACATTTCACTGGAACAAGCCAGCGCTTCCCGGGAGCAGAACTCATGCCTCGTGTCAGCGCTCCGTCGCCTTGCACTCCACCACTCTCACTCATTACCCTCTCTCCCCTCTCTGCTCTCCCCCGTGCGCCTCGTTCGCTTTCAGCCCATTCTCCTGGAAAGATACGGAAATTGTACATTCAGACGTTCACACACACTCACACTATCTCACATTTACAGACGCACGGAGTTGACAAGTGTAGCCTTTACAGTCACACGCCACACAATTTCTTCAGGTTCTCAAAAAAAAAAAGACTTGTACAAGGTGTACACAAATAAAAACGAACACCCACACAAACTCACACAGTCATGTTCGGGCCCTTTATCCTTTCTTGGTCATCTGTTTACGGAGTGTGTTGCCCATTTGAGGGAGAATGTAATTGAAACTGAGGCTAATCTGATGATGGCACGGAGCAACGGAGCCCCCTCGGCCCTGCATCACTTCTAGTCAGTTTGCACCTTGTAGTCCTTGCTACTTCATTTCATGCCTCAGGGTTCAATACGACGCTGCCCACTCATACATGCCACATTGATTGTTAATCCGACATTTCATATGCACCGCGCTCACTCAGTTCTGATTTCTTGTTTGTGTCCTCCCTCCTCCTCGTTTCTCTCTTCCCACCACTAAAATTGCTTTCCTTCTCTTCCTCCAGGATGGATATTACTCCCACCGGCCGAAGGAGAAAAATAGAGTGGACAGCAACAACGAGAACTCTGTACCCAAAGACTTTGAAAACATAGACAATAGTAACTTTGGAGCGCGCTCGCAGCCCCACCGGCAGTCTGTGGGGGCCACCAGCAGCAAACAGCAGCGGGAGCATCTGCAGGAAAAAGCGCATGCCCAGCAGCAGGCCTGGCAAGACACCTCCCCGAGCCGAAACTCCAACGAGGTTCTACCTGTAGGCCACCAGACGCTGGCGCTGGGAAACAATGCCTCCCACCATGGAGGTGTCGGGGGAGTGTCACGGCAACACTACCGTGCCTCACAGGCCCAGCAGGCCGAGTCACAACATAGACATCAGTATCCGCACAAGAGGCAGGCAACCGCCGCGCCGCTGGAGGTGACCTATGATGAGCCGCCCAAGTGTGAGATCAGCGGGAAGGAAGCCATTTCAGCTCTATCCAGAGCCAAGAGCAAGGAGTGCCGGCAACAGATCGCAGAGGTGTACTGCAGACACAAGGAAGGGCAATTAATGCCCGAGAAGGTCACTCGGTACTGCCCTCTCGAGGGTGAGTCCATCATTTGAATTAGTTTGATTGATTATTTGATTTAATTTAATACAAATCGTTAGTATATGTGGTTTGGGCAGTCACTTTGTATTTTTCACACAAATCGTATGACAAAATGGGTCGATATCTATTGAGATTCCTAACATCTCAGGGCACCTGATTTTTGAGTTCCAAGTGGTTGTGTTATGTGAACACGTTTAGCGTGTAAAATCGGATACAACGTAAAGTATCTTGCTATGACATTTCATAATGTATAAATAAGCAAAGTTGCCTGGAATGAAAAAAGAAAATGGGGATTGGTATGGTTTGGATCATTACCATACAAGTACCAAACCATTACCCTCCCAAGTACTCAGAATATAAATAGAGTTTATTCAATTTGATACTTTTTCGCCCTCTATTTCATGATCTTTGTTTGAACAATGCATTCAGTCGTGTAAAATGCCACCACAGAAATATGTGATATCACCATTTCCAAAACTGAGCTTTACTTTTAACCAGTGAAAAATACAAAAGTAACCACTTTGGCAGAAAAGTTTCGGGTAATGTAAGACCCTATTGCTTATAGTGTAAGAATCTGGGAGAAAATGGCTTGTTAGTAGAAGTACAAAACCCTGGATTTTTTTATATTTGATATTTTCCAACCGATTTTGGCAGGTGCCTTTACCAATATACAGACATATTTTTAACGTCTTAATGTTGGTTCAGTTGACAACATTTTCTTATTTAGCTCAGTGGACAAAGAAACACTTAACACTGGGTTAGAGTTTCTGTTCAAGGCATTTCTTCTGAAACCCATTATGTACAGTATGTATTCTGGTCCAGAACGCAGCTGCACGTTTGCTGACTGGCCATAAAAAGCGTGACCACATCACCCCAATTCTGGCCTCACTGCACTGGCTTCCAGTTCGGTTCAGAATTGATTTTAAAATCCTTTTATTTGTTTTTAAAGCACTAAATGGGCTGGCTCCGGCCTATATAGCTGAACTCCTCCAGCGCTACACCCCAGCCAGAGCTTTAAGGTCTGCTGACCATCTGCTGCTGGTAGTGCCCAAGACCAGGCTCAAAACCCGAGGGCACCGAGCCTTCGCTGCAGCTGGCCCCAGGCTCTGGAACACTCTGCCCCTCCACGTGAGGTCGGCCCAGACCCTAGGGGTTTTTAAATCCACACTAAAAACTCACTTCTTCTCTCAGGCCTTCTAGTCAGAGCGGAGCACGACTCCTCACTATTCCCTGTGTTTGTTTTATATCTGTTGTAAATTATTGTCTTTTATTGTGATTATATGTGTTTTTAATGCATGTACAGCACTTTGGCTCGACCAAAAATCGCTTTTAAATGTGCTTTATAAATAAAACTTGATTTGATTTGATTTGATTTGATAATATTTTAAGATTTATGAGATACATCTTCCAGTTGGGACACAGGAACCACCTGTAACAGCTTCCTACTGTTGTGCTCCTCAAACATTTGGTCATCTCAAATCAATCATTTTTTCCTTGAGTTGATGATTCAGGCAGACTCACTAAAATAAAAGTGAAAGAGGAAAATCTCCTGGAAATGAATGCTGACAGGTTATCAATGTCCGCTCTTCATAAAGTTTGACATTGCATTGTGCTCTCATTATTTGCTCCTACTCTCTGCAGTAGTAAATCATTTTCAAAGAAAACATCTCATTCTTGTCAAAGGCAGGAAATGCCTTTTTTGCCAAAATATAATTAGTGGAGTAAATTGTTGGAGAAAATGGGGATGCTGCTTTTCTCTCAAGTTGGTTTCCAATTTTCATTTATTTTGTTGGGTTGGCCACAGTACAGAGATTATCTTCTTTTTTTCATGCTGGCACACACAAACACACACACGTTGGCTTTCTTTTCTCTATGAAATGATGGACATCTGCAGTCCGGTTGTGGATCTGTAAACAGAATCTGCTGCGGCTGCCACCGTCGGTGGGCGGCTCGCATCAGCAACCATGTTGAAGTTAACAAAACACACACGCACGTACATTTACACACATGGGAGTGACCTGAATGCTGCACGGACAGCAGGGAAGGAGGAGAAAGCTATTATACATCCTGCCTGTTCTACTTCCCTCCCTCTCCCCTGTTTTTAGAGCTCGATGAGGCACCGTGTCTTACCAACTTTTGTACATTTCCCATCCCAAGAGCAGTAGTATCGTTTCTGTGCCCAAACTACTGTCATCTCACACAGCAACGCATCATCCCACTCACACTGACAGTTTGATCAGAGGAGACAAAGAAATTGAAAAAGGTTTTTCCCTGGTGGTGGGCTGCAAAAACATGACAGCTAAATTAAATCACTTTCTTTCCTACTCTCGGCCTGCCTGTCTGCCTGCCAATGTGTTATCTCTCTCTCGCTTCCCCTCCTCTGTTTCCCATGCCAATTCAAGTCCTAACCTTGTTAGCAGAAAATTGTTCAATTTGGTTTGATCGGTATACCGTCCTTGAGGCCTCGGCTAGATTAGCAATTGTGATAGCTCGGGTATTAGCGTCATTTAATACAGCAGGAGCATGTTTAATCTATTTGCCTCCCATATGCTAACTTGGCTAATGGGACTGCGCTGCTCCCGCAGGAGTGCTGGCTGGCAGTGACCTTTCAGCAATAGCTTCAACCTAATGGCCAACGAATTTGTGTAAGGAATTTGTGACACACCTAAAGACAAACCATACTGTGAAGTTTACATCAGCCTTATGAGCTTTATAGCTTCTTTCCCTGTTTCTCAGTGTCTTTGATTATTTGTATCCGCTGCTCTCAAAGCATCATTTCACACCACAACTGTCAGCTGTAAGCAGCTTGATGCTCAGTTAGTAAGCATTTAGCTGACAAAGAGCCACATATTTCGCTTGGCAGGTTGTTGTCGTCCAGCATCTTGTTGAGTGAAGGTGTTAACTGGAGATAGGAATGTTTTACACATGGAAACTGCCTGTCAAAAGACTATATCCCGCAGGATACCGAAACCATTTAAAGGTTATCATGTAGCTGGTTAGCTAGTTTGCTCTGTTTTTGCTGGATGTGTAAATAGGCAACTTTTTGCTAACGTTCTTAATTTCAACTCAAGAGGGGATAATATTTCAGTGTTCCTCCAAGTGGCCTTTATTTCAGCTTTACATATATAACGTACTTTATTGAATTTCCCCACTGCGGATCAATAAAAGTGTAACATATCTTTAAAGAAAAGGAAATTAAGTGTTTTATTGTATTTTTAAAAATCAAACACATGGATATGATTTATGTTTGCCGAGCTGGCTCTGCTGATGTTTCGATGTAGCAGACGCCATCCCCGAGACATTTCCAAATGCAATTTGGAACAAGCCCTTTGGGATAAAGCTCAGCTCTTGTTCTAACCTCTCATATGAGCAGTTAAGATGGAGGGTTGGTAAGAGCCCGAAGTTACACAAGATGATGGAGGAAGAGAGCGGGGTGATAGCAGATGAGGGAGAGGCAGTTTAAAAGATTGATGGCGATGGGAAGCATGATGAAGAGTGATGAGTTCAAGAAGAGGGCTTCTGAGTTTTTTTTCCTTTCGGAAAAAGGCCCGCAGTGCCTTCAGGTGCAGAAAAATACTACACGTCAAGCTCTTCTGCAGATAAACACACATGCTCGACAAAACTGACAGTAAAATGTAAGTTCTCTCTCTCACACACACACACACACAAACACATAGCAGTGCTCATTAGTTCAGCTAGCTAGCATAGCACACACTCTCAAAGTGCTTTGTGAAACGACTGGCCAATTATCCGTGTGCAAAGCAAACCAGTGAACCTTCTTAGCTGGCCACCAATTACCGCTCAATCTGATACGGCTCACAGCAGATTTCCCCCATGAGCTGTCACACACACACACATACAGAGAGAGAGAGAGAGAGAGAAAGATAGAGAGAGAGAGAAAGAGAGAGAAAGAGAGGGTATAGCGGGTAATAAGTATGAGTGACTGACAGGAGCCACAGCCAATTGGTGCCAAGGGAGCCTGTCATTAACCCAACCTTGTAGTCAACCTTTAAACAAAGCCATGTTGGACACCTGCCCTTACATTTGAATGAATGAGATTAGTTAAACAGTGGGGAAGAAGCCTTTTAGCCGGTCGCTGTCGACTCATAAAGAGCTGACATGTGTGACACTCGCCTTTAACATTTTGAGTAATTACAGGAGCCTCAGGGCCAGACTGGGAGAGGAGCCGGGAGGGGTAATTTCTTTCAATGTGCGCTCAGGGGAATAAACACCCATCACCTCAGAACTCCCTTACTGTAGCTTCGTCTATTTCTTCAGCACTGCAGGCTCTTGGGAACTGAAGTCCCAAATTATAGTAATTAATATACTTAAGGCACGTTCTGTAAACACACATGTCTCATAAGCTGCATGCCCACATTTGCTGTAATAACTGAGGTTAAAAACAAATAATGTGTGTAATGTAATGTTGTGGGACTTGATCATGCAGAACTGCCTCGATAAACTTTTTCTTCTCAAATTTTGAAGAGCAATTGTTTGTCTTAGTGCGGTCTAGGGTGGTACAAAAACGCACAATGGAGCTATGTGAGGTTACCTGCGGCTCTCCACAGATTGTTGGAATTGTTTAATTTAATATTGGCTTGGCAGGCCGCGACCAGGGCGGGGTTAGCTTTGCATGGTTATTGTTGTCATTTGTGTGACATCCAAGGCATCTTCTATGAGTTTTGCCAGAGAGGAATGATGGCTCATTGTCAAACAGTGCTCCACTCCGAAACCCCAGAGGAATCGTTTATAGGATTCCTGTCTGAATGAGGATAGTAGTTACAGTGTGTAAGGGTCTGGTTGAAATTGTCATGGTTCAAGTTCAATCACAGAAGAATAACCGATAAGAGATTTTTTGGTCATGCTTTTTCCACAGTAGGGCTGAAATAGCTGTCGGACTTTCTTTTACTAAGTTTGTTTATTATATCTTGGTTGTCAACTTACTTGTGTTCCTTGTGCATGACATCTGATGTATTCTAAAGGTTGGTTTCTTTAAAGTGGATTTGTATGATGTAGTTATCTATAGTCAGTTAACTACCTGACTGTTGGCCTGCCTTACAAGCTCGTAGAAGCATACAGGAACACCAGCATGGAAATCAATATCAGATTTTAGGTACACTATTCTTTCCGATGGGGCACTGAGGCAGTTAAAACTACTTTAAATCTCCCAGATTCCATTCACAAAGAAATATTTTACCTTGCGGTTAGTCTACCACTACTTCAATTAGTTAGTTTTACAAACCAAACAATCAAGGCAGCATAGAAAAGCAACCCTCTTGTTTGCAAAAAGCAAATGTCTTTATTTTTCAATAGAGTCTCGTTGCCTTGGTGAAAGCAAAGGTAAAAGATTCAGTTTGATAGGAAGGTAAAGCAGCAAAAATATTTGAAATATAGCTTACGTTCAAACTGATTTTGATCTGTTTGTACAGTAGGTCAAACCGTTGCTAAAGTGAAACCGTTGCTACAGCCCCAGATCCAAACTATCCCTTTTAAAAGAAGCACAAGTTATAAAACCACAGCCTGCTCAGTAAGTGTTTCTCAAACCATAATGGCTACATAATAGTCCTATATTATATCTTCAAAAGAGCATACATTTAGAAATATAGGCACTTCCCCAGTTCCGACTGTGGCAGGAAAGACAATGTAAAATATCGACTTTATGGTCACTTGTTACATAGCAGTTAAGTAATATGAATATGCTAATCATACCACTCTGCTACTTACCGTGTTGCTGAGCAACCTTGTTTTGAAGCTATTTCCCTTATTGTTTATTGAAAGAATGACATTTTATTACTATATTCCTCATCCCTCAGAGATATGTATAGGTGCTCTCCCATTATACAGTAACATATGGCGCTGTTTGTGCAGCCTCTCATAGATAATCATGTAAATTACAGATTTGATTTGGCAATCAAACATGCAAACAACCCCTGGTTATATTACTGATGCAATGCTGTGTGAATATGTCGTTAATACAAGATGTATGTTCCCTGGTGTTGTTACATAAATGTTGTCTTATCTTACCTTACAGGTAAAGCCATTACTAATGTCCAGTGGGATGAAGACTCTGTGGAGATCTTTCCTATAAAACCAGTCAGAATAGCGTTTGTCCTGGTGGTCCACGGACGAGCCTCCCGCCAGTTTCAACGCCTCTTCAAAGCCATCTTCCACAGCTCGCACTACTACTACATACACGTGGATCAGGTGAGCACAGAGAGGGGACAAACATGATGTACCTGCAAATCAATCGTTTCATCAATGGAAGTTTGAATAGACTTTTAAACTCGGGGGTCTGTAAAAATGGCTTCATGTAAGAATTGATGTTCTAAGATTCTTAATCGTTTCCCAACTTACGAAAATCAAAATAACTTGTAAATTGCTTCTGATGGACAGTAACCATACACATCTAGTCAAAGCTCTGTCACATTGTGTGATTGGTTAAAACATTGCACTAAATACAATTTTTACAGCGATAATTTGAGACATCCCACCAAATATCACTATGAAAATAAATGCAACAGGCAGCATTTCTTTTTTCATTTCAACTGTAGTTTATGCATGTTAAATATGAATAAATGTGAGTTTTTTGTGTTAGCATTACTGCAATTAATTTATGGTATTTATATATAAAAACTTTTTTCTTATACTCTGCTTTCATGGCATAATTTTCCATACCGCATTTACTAACAATAAGAGTAGATCATAAAATGAACTCCCTTATGTACTGAACTAAGAACACATTGGTATTCGATACAGGAGGTACTGAAAGAGTTACACTCCTAATTACAATGTTCTTTGTTTGTCAATAACATCCCTCTCTTGCTATCAGACATTAGATTAATTAGAGTGTTTTGTTCCAGCGCTCCAACTATCTGCATAGGCAGATTCAAGCCATGACTGCCCATTATCCCAATGTGAGGGTGACACCCTGGCGCATGGCCACCATCTGGGGGGGGGCCAGTCTGCTGACCATGTACCTCCGCAGCATGGCCGACCTGCTGGCCATGAGGGACTGGAGCTGGGACTTCTTCATCAACCTCAGTGCCGCCGACTACCCCATCAGGTAACAGAGAGGTTGTTTACTGCAATTGGAGTTTAGTACATGGTTGTAGAGGAGACCTGACTGAGGTTATTTATATATATTAGATTAGATTTTTTTATTCCAGATTTGAGATAACGTTTTTTTTATCACAGCAACATGTAAATTGTCCATTACACATGAGTTAGACATTTAATAAAATAAGATAAAAGAGAATAGAAAAAAGATAAACAAACATAAACAGTAAAGATATACATATCAACAGTAGAACGAATATATAAATAGATTGTCTTAGGAATACACAATATAAAATATGCAGAATAAGAATACTCCAATTAACAAAAAGTTATATACATAGGATACTATATACATTACAAAAGTGTGCAGAGTAGTTTTTTTTTATTAAGGTTAAAATTGAGATGCAGTGAGGTAGTGTGAGTACAATATGTGCAAATGTTTCTGTTAAAGGTGAAGTCAAGAAAAGAAAAAGGAAACTGTGAGTTCTCTGCTAGCCTGACAGGAGAATTGTCCTGTTAGGAAATGAACTTAGGTGTAAGCAGTGTACAGTTATATCTGTGACAAAGGCACAACAATGGCAGAGCACTTTCAGCCAATATGCTAGCAGTAATTCAATACACACTGGTATGGGTTCCTGCGGTTCACTGTGAGCTTTAAATAAAGAGTCACTCCACACCAAACAGATCAATGAAGTGGAACCTCTGCTTCTCTCAAACACTATGCGTTCACAACTTCTCTTCGAATACCGGCTCCTTTGCTCACACTCCATTGAAAGGGTTACATGTTGAACTGATTAGAATTGAATTGCACAGGGTCAATACCTATACCCTGCCTGTTGTGTACTGTACGGTACTAAAGTCATCTCCACACCACTCCAAAACATCCCCTTGAAGAGGCTGTAAAAGGTCATTAAAGCCACTAAGTGTACGTGAACTGGACATGAAGTCATGGAAATGGCCTATTGGACGAGACATCTTGTGACTTATTTTTTTTTTTTCGAGTTTATAGTCCTTTGGGGAGTTCAGTGTCTGCTGGGTTTTTGATGTAGCTCTGCAGCAGCCAATTAAAATCCTCCTATTAAGGGGAGAGTTATCTCTTCTGCGCAGCCAGATGTCCACCAGTTGAGTTTAGACAGGCTGTAATGGCCGCTGGGCAGAAAGAAGCTGAATCTGATGTCTCCACAGCTGGAGCGAGGATGCAGGGGCAAATGTGGATTTTATTCAAAGATGGGTTCAGTCTCGTTATGTACGGATGTTTTCCAATATACCGATGAAGTTCAGAATCTGTCTGTGTACATGTGTGCATATTTATCCTGTCTGTACGCCTGTCCGTGCGTCTGTCAGCGCATGATTAAAGGTATTTGCGAGTTCATGCACCGAGACACTGTTTTCTTCCCGTCTTTTGCATCCTCATTTGCATGAGGGTGATGTTGTTGTGAAAAAGGCTGACAGTGAAGGTTTTAAGCCCCATCTGTTGGGAAACGGAACGATTGATAGAGGGAAAGACGGAGCCGAGAGACAGAAATGACAGGGAGAGGCGAGGAAGCGAGAATAAGCAGTTATAGGAAAGGGGAACAAGAGGAAACCGCCTGTTTTAGATCCATGCAATTTAGAAATATGTAAATGCAAATCTTGTATCTTTGCTTAGCAAGTGCATTCGAAACCACAGCTAGATTTGACTGTCTATTTACTCATTTGAACTGTGGTCCTTTTAAGTGGCAGGCCTGGGTTCCAACCTCTGCTCGAGGAGGCTTCCTTCTCAAGTCTCCTCAAGCAAGAAACCCAAACCCACTCAGCTGTTTTGTCGCTGATAATCCTCTCTGATTTTCTGACATTCCCCCTCGAGAATAAACACAGCATTACATTGTCATTATGAACTTACTATAGCACACTACAGCACGGAGGAAGAAGAACGTGTTGGAATAAGCAGATGCCTCAATCATACCTGAAGGTGCTGTGTCCAAAGTTGACATTTACACCGAGTTCTCTCCATGACTCCAATGTCATTTATTAAGCTGAAAATATATCCTGAATGTGCATCAGTCTTTCCTTAAAGGGTTAGAGTTTGGATTAGTGTACGCTAAGTGTTCCCTACAGTTTTATATTGCCATTAGAAATACATTTCAAGCAGGAAAGTCGTTCTATTATCTATGATCTTTTCTCCAGTCTCCATCAACAGAAACTGTAATTTTCCCTTGCAGACCTCGGGAGCCGCTGGTCTAACACTTCTACCATCGATTTGTTTATTAGTGTTATTGTATGACTTTGGTGAATCAGAACTAACACTTGAAAACACGGAAGTCACACAATAACCCAAACTAACTAACCACTCAAGGTAGCGGTAGACCAGCATGTTCTGGGAGGTAAGAACACAATATTAGTCAATGGAGTCTGCTGGCATGGAAAGGTCTGTATAAAAGAATGGCAAAGCCGAGAAAATATTGGTCTCTTTTGTAAATAAAGCTTACACCTAAACAGCTACTGATTTATTTTTAGTTGGCCAAAATAAGGTTTTGTTGCTGCCTTTTCCACAAGTATAAAGCTTTACTACTGTACTGCTACTCCCTTCTCACTCCAAACTAGCCGTCATTGACTGTAGGTAATACACTGACTTTGAAACACCACAAAGTAAGACCTATGAGAACTCTCTTAAGAGCAGTTTAAGTATTTGTGGTCACATACTTTTCTTTTTTGACCAAACAGTAGGCACTAAAGGTGTGGGGGGGTGGCACGCTGCCCTGACTGCTGCTGTTGTTATCAGTGGGACTGGAGACATGGATGATTTCCCCTCTAATTCCCTGATAATGTCTGTCCTGCCGCATGGATGGCTCTCAAAAGGCAAACCCAGAGCCCCTCACACCAGCACAGGGGCTGAGGGGAGATATGCCGTGTGTGTGTATGTGTGTGTGTGTGTGTGTGTGTGTGGTGTGTGTGTGTGTGTGTGTGTGTGTGTGTGTGTGTGTGGTGTGTGTGTGTGTGTGTGTGTGTGTGTGTGTGTGTGTGTGTGTGTGTGTGTGTGTGTGTTTCTGTCCAGAGAGGCCAGAGGATGAGTTACACGCTTGCTTTGTCAGAGCGCAACCCTCTTTCCCAGCTTTAATCTACACAGTCTCCTTCCTTTACCTCTTTCTTCTCTTAAAAGCCCCTTTCATAGACTTCAGAGCGGCTTTTAAGAAGTCTGAGCTTTGAGCTTTTGAGACAATGACTGGTTGCAGGCGTTGTATCGTCTAATCTCTGTCACTTTGTCATCTCTGTCTCGGGGAAAAAGTTGTATCTCATATTTTGGCTTTGTTCCATAAGTGATAGGTTACATTCCCTGCTGTGAAAAAAGCCTGTATAAGAACTATGTCAAAAAAATAAGAAGTAGTAAAAACAAGAAGTATTTTTAAATTAGGTTGCAGAACTCTTTGCAGGTTGGACAAACATAATAAATAAATAAATCAACACTGCTCTGTTAGTGCATTCATAACCTGTGGTCCACTGGTATTCCCCTCTAGACTGGTATATTGAAAGTCTTTTTTATATAAATGCATATAATCGATTTACCAGTTAGACCATGATAGGGAAATAGTGGCACAATCTTGAAGTGTACCTTGCAGTGCTATTGAAAATGTGCACATTTCATAGCTACCAGGCGGAGTTGAAGCTCACGGCAGAGTGTGTGTTACAGTAATATGTGCGTGTGAACACTGCTGTGAGACAGGGCAGCCACAGGGCTGACAGTAAGCAAACTAGACCCAGTGGACGGGGTGACCACTCAGGTGGCAAATCTGGAGCTTGACATGAATTCCCCTCGCTCTGTGTGTGTGTGTGTGTGTGTGTGTGTGTGTGTGTGTGTGTGTGTGTGTGTGTGTGTGTGTGTGGCTTCGTGCCTACAAGCATTTATGTGCCTCTGTGCCTGTACATTGTCTGTGTGGGAAGTAGAGACAGAGAAGCCTGCATGTGTCTGTGCGGCACATCATCAGTTAGGCTTTATGGCTCAGGACCTCCTAAGATAAGCCCCCCAGGCTGTGAAATTGCTCCTTGAAGAGAAAATGACATTAATATGCGCTTGTCCCTCCCCCCAATGATCCTCAAGCTTTTTACCAGAGCCTCGCTGCTCTTTTAGCGAGGCAAGCCAAGCCATCATGAAAAGCTCCACCACAGAAGAAATGTTAGCGCCATTGACTGTGGCGTAGCCCGCGGAGCCAAGCTTTTAGCCTGTCTGCCCCGTGTGAGAGCGCGGGGACGGCTCTATAATGGAAAAGCAGCATGGAGTCATTTATCAAAATCATGGATAGCACAATCTTTTGTATAATCCAAAATAGTTTTAACGGCGTGAAGGGTCTGAGGGTCTGTGATTGTGACTCAAAAACGTGTTTTGTTTATTCACACACTGTTTGAACTTCACTGTGATGAGTTTGTTTGACCTGCTGAAGGTCTTGAATCTGAGTTTGATGACATCACTTCTAGATTGGAGAGAGTCATGGTCCAGTATGCAACTTGTGCAATGTCTGATGTGGAAAATGGAACATAGTGACATATATGTAGTGAATTTTGGAAAAATGTAATATTTTCATTGAGGGAGATAAAATAAGCTTTACATTGCCAGACCCTAATGGCAAATGCCATTTATCATGTTCTTTCCACAGAGTGTTATCCACAGGCGCAGACTAGACAGGATTGGATAGACCTTAAATATAAGAGCAATGTAACATGTGGCTAAGTGATGAAAACATTTAAACAATATGAGTTATTTCACAGTTTTTAAGGAACTTTAGTTTAAAGCCACCAGTAAACAGATGGATTCATTTGCATAATCTTCTTCTTAAAACCTGCTTCTGTACTGTTCTGCAAAATGAAGGTTCCAATTTGGTCTCCCTATATGTTTTCCAGTCAACAGTAAGTCCTTGTTCTTCCATTTCAGGACCAACAACCAGCTGGTGGCCTTCCTGTCCAAATACAGAGACATGAACTTCATCAAGTCCCACGGCAGGGACAACGCCAGGTGAGAAGCACATTTTTTTAACTTCATTTTAACACCCTAACCTTCCTCTTCACTCAGCGGCTCGCTGGCCTGTCTGGTTCCCTCACACACAGCAGCACCTAAGCACCACACCGTACTCCTGCCACATGGCGTGGTCACTGAATCATAATACAATTAGCTCCCATCTGTGGCTTCATTAATTAACCTTCTTGGTGGCGTGAGCTAGCGAGGTCATTGCCAGAGCGGCTTCTTCCTGCTGCCACCCTCTAATTCCTGCATCATCACAACACTGCGACAAACCAGTCATCGCTAAACACCGTGGGCAAAAAGAAACACCCAAAAAACACTTGAAAATCCAAAGATATATTTATTTTCAGCATGGTTGCATGAGTCAGCGTGACTCAGCAGTACCTTTTTCTATTTGCAGTCAATAGGCGCATTCACACCGCAGTACTTTTCCCACAAAGGTTCATGCGAACTTAGTTCATGCAAACTCTTTAGTTCGCATGAACTAAGTACAGATCGCGTTCACACCGGAAAAAGTCTCTGGGGGTGGATTAGGCAAATGAAGCCGCTGACTTCACTTCTTCTTCTTCTGCTTTGGGTTTACTGGCAGGCTACAAACAACTTCACGGCGGATACTGCCGCCCAAAGTCCCCGGCCGGAAGTCCCCGGAGTTGTAAGAGGACTTCAGTAGAAGTTGCTGGGACTCCCAGCAGCTTCTACTGAAGCCTTCCGAGTAAATCGCCAGAACGCCGACACCTCCTCATCTCCACCGCTCCCATGTTTTATTTTGTGTTGCCATAAGTTAGTCTCTCTGCGTTTCTGCGCTGGGCTAATGCTAATGCTAATAATGCTAATGCGAGGATAATAAAATGGCGGCTTCACAAAACTTTTTGGAAGTTTTACGGGGCGTGGTTTGCAATCCGCCCAGCCAATCAGAAATATAGCTCTTTTCTCACAAAAGAGCCGCTCGAAAGTCCCTGCTCTCTAGCAGGGACTTATGAGCGGCTCTTTTGTGAGAAAAGAGCTATATTTAGTACCGGCTCTTTTTGGTGTGAACGCGATAAAAGAGTTCACTGAACTAAGTTCGCATGAACCTTTGTGGGAAAAGTACCGCAGTGTGAATGCGCCTAATAGTATGTGAGTGCTGTTATGTTCCTGATTTAGTTTGGTTTAAACAACAATAATGATCTTAGTAATCCACCTCTATGTGCATATGCGATTTTAGTTGCACCATAATGTAATTTGCACTATTTTATTTACACTATTTTATATATTCTTTCTTTTATGTAAATATATTGACAACTAAAAACCCATCTGTTGTTCTTATATCTTGTCCAAACCCAACTCAAAAACTAAATTGAAGTACTTAAAGGGGTAAAAACGAATGCACCAGCGCTGACAGTGGTTTGGTTTATTTGAAGTTAATGTACCTCTGAAGAAAAACATGTGTTATTGAACTGATTGTTATCGTTTTGGATAAAAGCTTTAGCTAAATGAAATGTGATATTGTATGTTGCATGTTCGGAGTTAGCCTTGGGCCTAAAATAAGATTTCCATTGCCAACGGCTACACAGAAGCTTTTGTGCCGAAGACAATGATTTATTCTACTAATTCATCCAAAAAAGAAAAAAGTATAATTCATACACACAAAGATAAACAAAATTAGTAGAAGCGGGAGGGCTGAAGCATAGCTTATGGGAAGTAGCACTGCCGTGAATCATCCTAATATAACATTGGCATTATTGCGTCAAAAACGTATAGAAATTAAGGAGTACAAAGAAATAAAGAACAACTAGGGAAAACATAAATTGAAGTTAGGGAAAAAATAAATAAATGCATATATATGAAAACTAGATATAGGGTCATTTTCTGCACAAGTCAATAGCAGTTGACTATCTTTTTTGAAAAGGAAAATACAATATATAAAAATATATATATGTACACATGTACTTGGCAAATAAATAATAATAATATGTGCATATAATGATATATGCATATAAACATTGTGGACACTTATTTTCAAGTGACTTTTTTTTACATATACATAAGCACCATATGTTCAGGTGTACACAAGTACACAAATGCACTCATATACACCAATACAAATATTACAAGGCAATTTCCAGTGCTGAAATAATAATTCAACTGCATAATGATGAAAATAAATAAGAAGGAAAAAATAAATAAAAAGTAATGTAAACAATATTAAATAAATAAACAAACTCAGAAGTTAATATTTCCCAAAAAAAGTATTGATTCTGGGAATACCCAATATTTGTTAGCTGGAGTAATCTGCAAATATACATTTTTTAAATTTAGTTTTGAATTGTTGATGACAAGTGATACTTGAAAGGTCTGGGTGAAGTCCATTCCACGTTCTCGCTCCGATTATGGAAAAGCTGTGTGATTTGATGGTTGTTCTACAGGGCTTGCTACACAACCAGTTAGGATGCCTGGTTGGGTATTTCCTGACTGTGGTTTGGAACTGCTTTTGAATGTTATTAGGCATTTTGTTATGGAAAATGTTGTACATAATCAGTGCTGTTTTAAGCTTTACTATGTCAACACATTTGAATAGATTGAGTTTTTTAAATATGGGAGTTGTGTGTTCATATTTACCAACACCACAGAATGAGTGCATTTCTAAAATGTCTTCCACGTATCTTTGTTTAAGCCACAAGGTCGACACATCAGTGTTAGTCAGCGTTCAGGTAACAGAGGGATCAGTCTGACCCGGCTGACCAGAATTTGACTCCCTCCATCAACACTCGATCCATCAGTAGGAGTAACACCATCCATTATGCATACAGGGTGTCACTCGGCCTGTTGCTGATAAAAGTGCAAATGACACATTTCTCCTGTCGTCTCAGGCCAAGGATAGGACAATGATTCTGCTAAAGTAAAGTCATTTTGGGATGTAATGTTTAAATACTAACATAATATCGATAAGGGTTTAACCCCTGAACCCTAACCCTGAAACTCTTTTTGCTCCTGTCACATTTGACTCATTTCCATGTATAGTCCTGCTCCTCTATGGATACAACACAATAAGGGCTGGACGAAGGAGTGTTTTGTGCAGGACAACGCAGTAATCAAAGAGAAAAAACTAAACTTGAATTTCTTTCATAATTTATTTAGTGTCTTGCCAATATTGGAAGAAATGGGGGGCTCCACATGCTGTATAGAGTAAACAATTTACATGTTTACAACCACTCTAGGACCTGGTTAGTGCAAATGATTAAGTCTTGGTCAACTTTGAAATGAGACTTGTAGGATAAAAATGTATTTACATGTATTATTATAACTTAGCATAGATATGGTAATTAGTTTGCTGATGGAAGCCTTGATCACACAACATGTGTTCAAATATAATCAGAAAGTAAAAAATATATTGTAATATTGGACTTTTCTTTACAGTTTTTCTTTAAAAAAAAGATGCATTTCAAATTGCTTTTGGGTTTAAAATATCAACATGACAAATCTGTAATCTCTCTTTGTAGAGTTGTGTCTACCTGAACATACTTTACAGTATTCTCTTTTTTAGCTCACCTTGTTTTTTAATAAATTTTTCCCCTGATATTATTACAAGCATTCATTTGTTCCCACTGGAAGAGGACAATGTTCACTGAAGTCCACAAAGGCCTCTTGTGACAGGCACAGATCCGCTTTTCACTGGAAAGTAAGAATAGAATTGGCAAAAAATAAAAAATAGCTTCTGATTATACACAAATGTCCTTCTAAATATAAAACAAGAACTAAAGAGTGCCTCTTTTTATGCAAATGGTGTTTTGAAAGTCTAATTTTCACCTGCTTGCTTGTTTGTTTCTCTTACTGAAAAATAAAAGCTCTCATTGTTTAGTTTATTTAATTATATAGTGTAAAACCACGTACAGTAAAAAATATAAAAATTGATAGGATATAAAGTGAGGATATTGTTGCTCATGTTTGCGTGTGCTCGCCAGGTTTATCCGTAAGCAGGGTCTGGACCGTCTGTTCTTCGAATGCGACACCCACATGTGGAGACTGGGCGACCGTAAAATCGCAGAAGGCATCTCTGTGGATGGAGGGTCCGACTGGTTCCTCCTCAACCGCATGTTTGTGGAATATGTCATCAACTCCAAGGACGACCTGGTCACCAGCATGAAGCGCTTCTACGCCTACACTCTGCTGCCGGCCGAGGTAACACACTATACTCACCGCTTTTACACACACATCACTTTTACACATCCAAGTGTATCGTGCAAAATGCACTTTTGTACGTCTTTTATACAGGAATATCCCCGGTGTTCCAGGGAACTCACCAAGTGTCATAAAACACAACCCTCTCTCTTTTCCTCCGTACCCAAGTCTTTTAAAAATGGGGCTACAACGAGCGGATACAGATTCCATCCGACCCGACGTCAGCCGGGAATACTGGGCGGTGGCGCTCCGCCTACTTGGTCAACTCTCCACCTATCAGGGGAATGTGGGGTTGAGCCACGGCCGGCCATTGCCGCTCGAAAGCGCTGGTGACGCTGTAGTACATATGCCAGGCCTGTAAGTGGCGCTGTAGTCTGCCACAAAAGCAGCGAAGAAGACTTCCCTTGCATGGTTGCCATGGTTGCCCTTCTGTTTATTCTCCGCTGTGGCTCTTTTTCTCCCTCCCCGAGGCAAGCGTTTGCTCTTGCTGCTGTTATTCAATTCCTCCCTCGCTGTAATTCTCTCCGGTAGTCCACCAGCAGATGACAAACACCCACCTCTCCGCCTCTTCCAAGGAACGAGGGAACTGTGCGCAGAGTTTCAGTTAGATTTTTTTCCGCCGGTCAACATGTCCGTTAAAGTTGAAATCTTCCGATCAAAATTAGAAAAGTGCCGGTCAAAGGTCTTTTTTGTTATTTATTGAGCTTTAAAACAAATGAATAATGACTCTATATAAATCATAAATAAAACACGGAAGACGGAGATCTCTTTTCCTCCCCCTCTTCTGAGAGCCCAGCAGCCGATCTCCCTCTCCTGCAGGGGGGCGTGGTACAGAGCTGGAAAAGAGCAAATTGAGCGAAATGAGGCATGGCTAAAATGCATGATCTGTTTGGTATTTTGAAAAAAAAACTTCACAGACATGTTTTATATAGGTATGGCCCTACAATATATGTTTCAAATATAGCATGATAGGTCCACTTTAACCTTCAACTGACAGGCTTTGCTCTTCCCCTTTGTCGCGTATAGAAACAGAATACACTTTTTCCTTATCATTGCTGTATTAAATGTGTAGGGAAACTCATAGGCAGAAATAAAAGCATAAAATGAAGGCTGACTTTCCAAGCGTATTCGAGAATTGGAAAATAACTGAATGATCTCTATTGGAAAAGTGGATGTTTATCATGAGCTGTACCTCCAGTCGCTGCTACTCCATTTCCTCTCTGTGAATTGATGTTGTGCTATTTTCTAATATTGTCTTTCTTTCTCTGCCCTCTCCCTCTTCCCACGACTCCCCCACCAGTCATTCTTCCACACAGTGCTGGAGAACAGCGCCCACTGTGAGAGCATGGTGGATAACAACCTGCGCATCACCAACTGGAACCGCAAACTGGGCTGTAAGTGCCAGTACAAGCACATCGTGGACTGGTGCGGCTGCTCCCCCAATGACTTCAAGCCTGCAGACTTCCACCGCTTTCAGGTAAAAATAACATAAAACAATAAGGTGGGATAAAAAATGTGGCTTGCCAATTTTCTACAATTAATTATGCGTCCAAAAGCAGGGCTAGAAGGTAGGTATCTGCCCATATTTTTGCATGAATATTATTTTTACAAAGAAAAAATACTATTTTCATTTCCAAAGGTTACAGAGGGACTGCTAACGTCCTTACACGCCTGCGTGGCCTTTATTTTCTCATTTTCAGAATCTGATTTAATTTCGTCTTCGTTGCATCTCTGAAATAGTAGAAAAAACTAAATGGCTGCAGGCAAACCCTCCAAGCAAGGACGATTGTACTGCAAAATACAATGCTAGTGAAACTGAATTGATTAATACTGTAGGCCTTTATCTCAAGGGCACAATACAAACGTTGTGTGAAATGCTGGAAAATCTATATACATATGTCTATATAGAGTATACATACAGTTGCAAGAAAAAGTATGTGAACCCTTTGGAATTACCTGGATTTCTGCATAAGTTGGTCATAAAATGTGTTCTGATCTTCATCTAAGTCACAACAATAGAATGATTCGAAAAAAATATATTCTGCTTAAGATTTCTAAATGTATTCAGGAGCATTTTTCAATTCAAAATAAAGCGTCCAAAAGGCTTTTCTTGCGCCTGTGAGTAGGTGTTAAAGGTAAGGTTGTTTGGTTTGTCTTGGACGTCACATAAACCAAACAAACAAAACAGAGAAACAGAAAGTCAAAAAGGAATACATCTCTTTTAGAGGATGTTTGCAACACTCACACACACACACACACACACACACACACACACACACACACACACACACACACACACACACACACACACACATTGCCTCAGTATGTCGTGGGAAATCAGCTGCAGGCAATCTCTAAATGCTCTACCTTCAAGGTCTCTCCTCCAAACCTCCACACTCCAGCCCGTTCCCACAGCTTTCACAATCAATATGTGCAAAATTATTTCTCGATTAGTATGACCCTGAGAGGGAAAAAAACCCTAATAGTAATTATCGTCTTTGTGTTGAGTGCGAGTGGGAGAGGAGGGTTAGCTAGCTTTTCAAAATGAGAGTGAATGAGTGGCCGTGACCCCAAGAAAAAGTCAGTATTGCAGTTTGACTTTTAATATGCTCCTAAGAAGTCGAAGCTAAAGGTACAAAGTAAAAGTGTTCTGTTACTGTTAGATATCACTTGGAGTCATGCAAGTGCTCTGACTCACTCTGCTCTCCTTCACACACAATTCAAAGCTGACCTCAGCTCTCCTCACTGTCTGGCCACAGTCAGTGGGAGAACACATTACCCACAGTCCTCGGCTCTGCTTCGGGGTCTGGTTGGCACCCTAGTATCAATCAAGTCCAACCTTGGGAACAAAGAAGCAGCCAGGTATTAATAGGACTTATTATCCCATCGAGTGACAATCCAAGTCTGCCTTTGAGCTTTAGAAACCGCGGAAGATAAAGACAAGTAAAGGAGGCTTCAATCTGGTTTGCAGATGACAAGAATAATTCAAGGTACAACTGTTGAGTTCCCCCCCGCACAGTGATTTTGAAGTGCACTCACCAGGGGAGGACGGATTGTTCTGGAGAAAGTGCCTTTTGTCTTTGTGCGTCATTCTTTAAGAGTGAGTTTCAGAACAAGGTGCATTTGGGAAGTGGGTTGGAAAGCCAGGCTGTGACGGTAGCTTCTTTCAGCTCACTGCACCTCTAAAGAATATATGTTTTTGATATATTGTCTCAAAGGGTTGATGGAATACTTCACCCCAAAAATTATCGTATGTATAACCAATTACATGATCCGTGTTACCTTGAATTTGTAACAAAAATGCTTCCACGATGAACAAAGAATCCAAAAGCTGAGAAAATTCTTTGGGGTGCGATTAGCAAGAGCAAAACCATATAAAAAAAACATCCCAAACACATTTCTGACAAAATCATATTATTTAAAACACTTATATAAAAAGTGTTTGCACTGACACATAAGATGTATATGAGGAAGTATTTTAAATAGTTCGATTTCAGTGAAAATGCATGTATTTGGGAAGCTGTGAGCATACAACTAGATAAATAACACTTGGATTTACTATGAGTAATGTCAGACTTTGTAATAAATATAATTCAATTCATCTAGACCAGGGGTGGGGAATCTCCGGCCCCCGGGCCGTATACGGCCCGCGAGACAATTTGGTACGGCCCTCGAGGTAATTTATAAACACAAGCAAAAAAGAAAAAAATGTGAGAAATCTAGACCGCAAAAAAATTAAACAAGCGAGTGCCTGTTTTTCCTAGCCAAGGTCAGGGTCTTTGAACACAACACGAGCCTAACGTGTCATCACGTGGTATATGTCTCGTCTGACAGGGGTGCAGTTCTGACTGAGTGCACCAGAAGGTCACTCCGGCACTTCCAGAAATTACAGTACCCATAAGGAGCCGTACACATGCTGCAGTTGTTGTGTGCCTGTGTCTTTATTAGTTGAAAGCAGTGGCGACCAACTAACAGTGGCGATCTGTTCACCTGTCATACAGTCAATAACTTTGTTATTATTATCATCTGGTTAGCTAGCTATGCTAACAAATATAAGAAGCTTTTTCTACAACCAGTGAGGTAAAGGCACATCTTTATATGATCATTATAGTTTTAAAAAAAATAAGAGAATAAAGTAAACAGGTATAAAATACTATATGACAGTAAAACAAGTTGTTATTAATAAACAAGAACACAGTTTGAAAGGGGAGTGATTTGTAAAATATCCATAAAGAAAAAGAAATCTGCTTACAGTTCTGTTTCATATGGGTGTTGAGTGATGTATCCATAGATCTCCTAATGTTGCTCTCAAAATGCACCATATGCTTTTAACTTCAACATTTAAAATAAAAATCTCTCCCCCCCCCCCCCCCACTTAAATCATGTCCACATGGATAGGAAACTAAATACTTTTGCACACATCTTGTGTCCTTATCTTTCTGTTTTGGTGGTCATGCCACAACCGTGCACGTGCATGCATGCGCGAGTCATGGTAAAATATCTGGATTAAGAGGTTGTTTTTTCTTTGCACAGCATGAAAGAAAGGCGAAATGAATCTGTGATTTTAGTATTTTTAAGCAGAGGTCAATAACTTGTATACGGCCCTCGGAGGATATTGTACAAATTGAAATGGCCCTTGAGAGGAAAAAGGTTCCCCACCCCTGATCTAGACCTTTCACAATTTTGGGATTCATCATTCCCTGTGGACTCGTGTAGGAGAAAGGAAGTTGTCTTTGTCACAACGGTAATACAGTGTGGGAAATTGATAAACAAATGGTCATTTTTTTAAGGTGAATTATTAATAGCATAATCTGGTACCAAGTGAAGCCTCAGACTAACCCACAGTCATCTCTCCAGCATGAGAACAGTTTACTTCAGTTTACCTCAGGTAGCACTGAGGTGTCCTGTGCTTGGTAACGGTATCAACAAATAGTTTTGTGTCTGGGTCTGAAAAGATGTCTTTGCGTGTAGGCCAAGATGTGGAGGTGGCAGACTTGTGCCAAATCTCGTGGCTCAGCTTGGAACTTATGATGCACCATCAACCACACAAGAAGCAGTGTGGCAGGGACAGAGTGTGAGAAACACATGGGCGGACTAATACAAGAGCTCTTGAGAAACAGATGATAAAAGATAGATGAATTCAGGAAAAGGGACAGTGCTAATGCTCTAAAGGCGTCGTGGAGTTCCTGCAAATAAATGTGATGCGTTCAGTCTCTCAAAGGGGAACGGTGCCAAATTTGACCCATCTTTTGACATGTCTTCTATGGTAAAAACGTACTTATTATGTTAAAAGAAATCAATGTGTCAAGCCTTTTGGGATTCCAGAGGAAGCTTGACGGGAGTGGAGGAACCAGGTTTTCCAAAGGAAGAAGAATGCATGGAATAAAGATAGATTAACCTCAATTGGAAACATCACAAAGACAGCTAGTGTCACGGTTGAGTGAAGGAAGCAGGACCCAAGCGCAGATAACTTTGATAAACCTTTATTTCAAGGCTAAATGGAACGAATACAGACAAACACAGAACACTCACCGGTGAAGTCCGTCACCAACAAAAGAAGCACCGACACTGAACACAGCACGAGACAAGACTAAATACAGGGAGGGATAATTACAAGACACAGGTGAACACAATCGGCAAACGAGACACAGGTGAGGAGGGAGGAGAAAAACACAAGAGCCACAGGTGAACACAATTAGCTAACGAGACACAGGTGAGGAGGGAGGAGAACACACAGGGACACTAACGACAGGAGGAAAACATGACAGAGAACAGTGAAAACACCCAAACCTAGACAGAACTGTGACAGAACCCCCCCCTCAAGGGACGGATTCCAGACGTCCCTAAACCCCAACACAAAAATCCAAAAAAAGTCCAGCAGGGTGGGTGGAGGGGGTCCGGAGGAGGGACGTATCCCTAGGCCACCAGGGTGGGTGGAGGGGGTCCGGAGGACGGGACTAAGCTGACCGCCCAGGAGCCCAGTAGGGGACCAGGAAGGGATCTCGGGCGGACGGCCCGGGGGCACGGCAGAAGCCGAGAAGGGGGACTCGGGCGGACGGCCTGGGGGCAAGGCAGAGTCCATGGTGGGGGTCTCGGGCGGACGGCCCGGGGGCAAGGCAGAGTCCATGGTGGGGGTCTCGGGCGGACGGCCCGGGGGCAAGGCAGAGTCCATGGTGGGGCCGAGCATGAGGGCGAAGGCAGCGGCAGGAAGAGTCAGGGGGCCGGGCTCGAGGACGAGGGCAGCGGCAGGAAGAGTCAGGGGGCCGGGCTCGAGGACGAGGGCAGCGGCAGGAAGAGTCAGGGGGCCGGGCTCGAGGACGAGGGCAGCGGCAGGAAGAGTCAGGGGGCCGGGCCCGCGGACGAAGACCGCGGCTCACAGAGGGTCGGGATCGAGGGCGAAGACCACGGCAGGAAAAGTCAGGGGGGCCGGGCCCGAGGACGAGGGCAGCGGCAGGAAGAGTCAGGAGGCCGGGCCCGCGGACGAAGACCGCGGCTCACAGAGGGTCGGGATCGAGGGCGAAGACCAGACAGCTCCGGAGGCCGGGCAGGACCCGGTGTCGGCCGGACAGGAACCGGAGCCGGCGGGACAGGCTTCGGCAGGATCCCCCACGGAAGAGGACCAGGAGTTGGCAGGACCCCCAGCAGGAGAGCGGTTGGCGGGACCTCCGACGAGACAGGACAAAAGGTTGGCAGTACCCCCGGCAGGAGAGTAGACGGCGGGACCTCCAACGGCACAGGACACAGGGTTGGCAGTACCCCCGGCAGGAGAGTAGACGGCGGGACCTCCAACGGAACAGGACATAGGGTTGGCAGGACCCCCGGCAGGAGAGTAGTCGGCGGGACCTCCAACGGGACAGGACATGGGGTTGGCAGGAACCCCGGCAGGAGAGTAGTCGGCGGGGCCTCCAACGGGACAGGACATGGGGTTGGCAGGACCCCCGGCAGGAGAGTAGTCGGCGGGGCCTCCAACGGGACAGGACACAGGGTTGGCAGGACCCCCGGCAGGAGAGTAGTCGGCGGGGCCTCCAACGGAACAGGACATAGGGTTGGCAGGACCCCTGGCAGGAGAGTAGTCGGCGGGGCCTCCAACGGGACAGGACACAGGGTTGGCAGGACCCCCGGCAGGAGAGTAGTCGGCGGGGCCTCCAACGGGACAGGACACAGGGTTGGCAGGACCCCCGGCAGGAGAGTAGTCGGCGGGGCCTCCAACGGGACAAGACATGGGGTTGGCAGGACCCCCGGCAGAGGGCTAGTCTGCGGGACCTCCAACTGGACAAGACATGGGGTTGGCAGGACCCCCGACAGAGGGCTAGTCTGCGGGACCTCCAACTGGACAGGACATGGGGTTGGCAGGACCCCCGGCAGAGGGCTAGTCTGCGGGACCTCCAACTGGACAAGACATGGGGTTGGCAGGACCCCCGGCAGAGGGCTAGTCTGCGGGACCTCCAACTGGACGGGACATGGGGTTGGCAGGACCCCCGGCAGAAGACTAGTCTGCGGGACCTCCAACTGGACAGGACATGAGGTTGGCAGGACCCCCAGCGGAACCTCCAACGGTACAGGACATGGGGTTGGCAGGACCCCCGGCAGAAGACTAGTCTGCGGGACCTCCAACTGGACATGAGTAGGGGCTTGAGTGGGGACTCGAGAGAGGGCTTGAGAGGGAACTTGAGAGGAAACTGGAGAGTGGACTCGAGAAGGAACTCGAGAGGTAACTCGAGAGGGGACCTGAGAGGGGACTTGAGAGGGGACCTGAGAGGGGACCTGAGAGGGGACTCGAAAGGGAACTCGAGAGGAGACCTGAGGGGAAACTTGAGAGGTGACTCGAGAGGGAACTCGAGAGGGGACTAGAGAGGGGACTTGAGAGGGAACTCGAGAGGAGACCTGAGGGGAAACTTGAGAGGTGACTCGAGAGGACACTGGAGAGTTGACTTGGGAGGTGACTCGAGAGGACACTGGAGAGTTGA
>CADEHL010000567.1:20000-36805 GCA_902827135.1 Harpagifer antarcticus | reverse complement strand
GAGAACATGAAAATAACACCAGTCTTTAAGTGTTTCACCATTTAGATTCCAGCTCAAAACCATGTTCAAGTGTTCATTCCCTCTTTAAGAAATAAGAAAAGAAAGTGTTCCAATAACAACAGGACATTATTAAATATATGAGAAAAGTACTTTACCTGATTAAAGGTTAGAGTCCTAAATGAATGTTCGTGTGTTCAGAGAGACACAATCAGAGCCCTGCTCTCTGACGCTGTCTCCACGGTGTCAACTTAAGGTTAGTCACAATAATACAATCCTATCAGTCAACTTCACATACAATGGAGGAAGAGGAGGAGGAGGAGGGGGAGGAGGGGGAGCTTGTGTTGCATATCTTACATGCGTTTAAAAAAGTTATATATAATAATACAATTGCTAAAAAAAGATTAAAAAAAGATAAAAAACTAAAAAAGATACATAATTTTCAAAATACAGATCAAAAACAAATCAAATCCTGTAGCATATAAGGAAAACTACTCGGTGTGAGTAAGAGCTGCTGTAACCGGCAGCCCAACCCAGTCTCATAGTAAAACCTGTCAGGTGAGAACTCCTCCCAGATTAGCTCAATGCTCTCAAGACAGCATGATAATATAGCACACAGAGGTTGATTGATTACCTGAAACGATTTATGATTCAAGGATTCAAGGCTTCAAGGATTCAAGGCTTTTATTGTCATTGGTGCATAGCTAAAGTGTAGTTATGTTGAATGAATGATGTATAGAATTATGTTTGTAGTAGAAACCAGTGTGAGAGAAATGACAGAGCACAAGTTGTTGTTGAATATATATTTATAACGTGAATTACAGGATTTGAAATGTGAAAAATCTGACTTGGAATAATTTCATAATAAAGAATCATTTCAGATTTATCCGGGTTTTTCCTCCCATTGGACCCATTGGCAGGAGAGGACTCTTTAAAGTAGAGACACTGTGTACTGATATACACCTGAACATCAGCAGGAGAGGACTCTTTAAAGTAGAGACACTACATACTGATATACACCTGAACATCAGCAGGAGAGGACTCTTTAAAGTAGAGACACTACATACTGATATACACCTGAACATCAGCAGGAGAGGACTCTTTAAAGTAGAGACACTACATACTGATATACACCTGAACATCAGCAGGAGAGCACTCTTTAAAGTAGAGACACTACATACTGATATACACCTGAACATCAGCAGGAGAGGACTTTTTAAAGTAGAGACACTACATACTGATATACACCTGAACATCAGCAGGAGAGGACTCTTTAAAGTAGAGACTCTACATACTGATCTACACCTGAACATCAGCAGGAGAGGACTCTTTAAAGTAGAGACACTACATACTGATATACACCTGAACATCAGCAGGAGAGGACTCTTTAAAGTATAGACACTACATACTGATATACACTGAACATCAGCAGGAGAGGACTCTTTAAAGTAGAGACACTACATACTGATATACACCTGAACATCAGCAGGAGAGGACTCTTTAAAGTAGAGACACTACATACTGATATACACCTGAACATCAGCAGGAGAGGACTTTTTAAAGTATAGACACTACATACTGATATACACCTGAACATCAGCAGGAGAGGACTCTTTAAAGTAGAGACACTACATACTGATATACACCTGAACATCAGCAGGAGAGGACTCTTTAAAGTAGAGACACTACATACTGATATACACCTGAAAACCGGTGTTTGTGGCAATTTGTTTGTTTCAGGCTGCTTGCCTGCCATTTTGTTCACCTGTTGTGCATTAAAACAACTTATAACTTTTACCAATCCCATTCTGGTTGTGTTGCTTCCCTTTGGTTCCCCTAGCTCAGAAGGGAACGTAACACGTTGGGGCTCGTCCGGGATCAATACCTTAATTCCTGTGGGTACAAGTGGTTTTTATTGCTAAAAACAATTTGGTGGACTTTGTGTGCAGTTTTAGTTGAGTATGGCACTTTTCGATTTTGTGTCGTTTTTGGTCCGTCCTTCTTATGAGCAGCTAGACCTGTGTGGTAAAGATGATTTACATGAGCTAGCGCAACACTTCAGTCTCACAGTAAGTAAACAATCGTTGAAGAAAGAGTTGAAGGCCTTGGTGGTGGATGAGATGGTAAAAAGGGGGTTACTGATACTGGCTGTACCAGCTGAGCTCCCAGTGTCCAATGTTTTAGCTGAAGACCCGTTAAGTCAGAGGCAGGAGGCGGAAAAGTGTGGTGGCAGCCGTGTGAAGCACTGCTCATGCCGCCTCGCAAATGTCCACCCTCTCCTGTTGGCAGTACAGATTCCCGGGAAGGGAGTAAACTCAAAGTCCGTTTCGCCCGGCTTCAGTTGGAAGCTAAAGACAGGCAGCAAGACAGGCAGTTACAGTTGGAGCTAAGAAAGCTGGAAATTGACAAGGAAGTCCGGATACGTCAGCTGGAGCTAGACTCCGAGCTGCGCGCATCCGGTGCTTTTGGCCATGTCAGAGGAAGCTCCCCACTTCATTCTCTTCCACCTGCCTTCAACGTAGGGAAAAATATTGCATTAGTGCCGGTTTTCCATGAGACTGAAGTGGATGCGTATTTTGGTGCGTTTTAACGTATTGCAGCGGCACTACGGTGGCCGGCTGAGGCCTGGGCTCTGATGGTAACGTGTAAATTACATGAGAGAGCTCAGGAGGCGGTTGCTGCTCTTCCGCTGGAGGACAGTCTAGATTACGACTTGGTGAAGGGGGCCATACTTAGAGTGTATGAGTTAGTCCCTGAAGCTTACCGGCAAAGGTTTAGACACCATAGGAAGGGTCCTAATCAAACTCATGCCGAGTTTGCCAGGGAAAAGGGAATGTTTTTTGCTAAATGGGTTACGTCATGTAAAGCGGAGGATTATTCTGCTCTGAGGGAATTGATCATGTTGGAGGAGTTTAAGAAATGTTTGCCTGACCACATTGTTGTTTACTTAAATGAGCAAAAGGTAAATTCCCTCTCTGCTGCTGCTGTGTTAGCCGATGAATATGTGTTGATGCATAAATCTGTGTTTTCCCCTGTTGCTACTGAGAGGTCACGCCGTGTGTCTGCCCAGTGGCGTTTTTATATGTACAAAAGTGGTGGGGCACAAAAAACTCAGATGTCTATAAGCTTCTGCAGTGAGGTTCATAGCTGGTGAGGCACTGGCTCTGACTCTTCAGGTTTACAAATATTATATTTTGACCTAAATCAAAATATAATATTATTTTCAAAAGCTTTTTTGTCTGATGCTTCAATTAATTTTAAACAGACAGTTTTACAGAAGGATACCCAAAAAATGTAATTGTATCATTTAAATATTGGATTGTTCTCTCTTAGTAAGATCCCATTTTCAATAACATTGCAGTCTTACCTTGACTTGAAGATGAAGTCCATTTGCCTTTCCCTCTGGACAAACATCTCTATTACCTTTCTGTGAAAGTCCTCCTTATGTTCTTGTAGTTTCAAAAGTCTCTCATAATCTAATCTAATCAATAGATTTATAATTCGAAAATTATAAAAGTAGGGTAGACATGTGGATATTATCCGGCTGAACAAAACGTGCATTTATCTAACAGGTTTGTTTCCCACAGACCTTACTTGGAGCTATTTTCTAAAATCCTATGGAGAAATCTCATAGTTTTTTTGTCGAGGGAAGCCATGGGCAGCTTACTTCCTGGTTTTAGGATGCGTCACTGCAGCTCTCTCGTCTCCTCTTCACACACCACACTTTTCGCGGGCACACGTACTTACAGCCAATCAGCTCTGAATGATGTGAGATGACTATGGTGGGGATGGCAGCTCTATGCCCCTATGGTCATTATTTTTTTGCCACACACATTAAATAGGAAAATACTCTGAGCATGCGCAGTGTAGTTTTTACAGTCACCGTTCACTTAGACAGTGAGAGGGAGGGGCAGGATCGGGTTTTGTCCCACATGGCTCTAAACAGCTCAATAGGCACACACTGTAGACACTAATTAGAATAACACAGACTAAAACAGCAATGAGACGAATCAGATGATTAAACATGATCTTAAAATATATTTTATATATATTTTTTTTTTTTTTTTGTTGCATGGTAGGGCTGTGCCCCACCTGCCCCTAATGACCAGTCACCACTGTGTCTGGCGCACCATCCACTGAGCCGTTGAATGTGTATAATGTAACCAGAGAGGAGAGAGAGTGCTTTTACTGTCACACACCTGGACATGTCATCGCCAACTGCGCAGCTCTGAAGCGTAAAGAACAGCGGCAGAATATGTCCCCGCCAAACGGTATTGGCCTGATCACCCATACCCGTGCACAGGCGAGTAAAAGTGTTCCTGATGTCCCATTGTCTGATCCTGTAATTGTGCCAGTGCTTCCAGATAAAGCTGTGTCTGAGGAGAGGCCAGAAATTGTGGCTCCCCCCTCGTGAAGATGTCGTGAGACCAGCGCAACACGCCGGCTCAGACAAGCCTCTCGACTTTTCGACTCTCCCGGTAACCCGAGAGCGTCATCTTGTTTATCGGATCCTAGTGTTGGTGTTAGCTCTGCAACACTTTAAGATTTATGTTGGACCCGGCCTTTGGCCAATTGTGGTGTTTACATGTTACGATCCATTCATATTCTGCCCCAGCGTGTCCAAGCACAACCAGCGTCTCATGCAATGGGCTCTGATTGTGCGGGACTACAATATTAGACACCCGTCATTAAGGGTGCAGAGAATGTGTTGGCGGATGCTTTGTCCAGGTTGAGTTTGAGATGTTAGTGTGTTAGGTTGAGTTTGAGATGTTAGTGTGTTAGGTTGAGTTTGAGATGTTAGTGTGTTAGGTTGAGTTTGAGATGTTAGTGTGTTAGGTTGAGTTTGAGATGTTAGTGTGTTAGGTTGAGTTTGAGATGTTAGTGTGTTAGGTTGAGTTTGAGATGTTAGTGTGTTAGGTTGAGTTGAGATGTTAGTGTTTTAGGTTGAGTTTGAGATGTTAGTGTGTTAGGTTGAGTTTGAGATGTTCGTTGTGTTAGGTTGAGTTTGAGATGTTAGTGTGTTAGGTTGAGACTGGATGTTAGGTGTTAGGTTGAGTTTGAGATGTAGTGTGTTAGGTTGAGTTTGAGATGTTAGTGTGTTAGGTTGAGTTTGAGTATGTTAGTGTGTTAGGTGAGACTGTGATGTTTAGTGTGTTAGGTTGAGTTTGAGATGTTAGTGTGTTAGGTGAGTTTGAGATGTTAGGTGTTAGGTTGAGTTTGAGAATGTTAGGTGTTAGGTTGAGTTTGAGATGTTAGTGTGTTAGGTTGAGTTTGAGATGTTAGTGTGTTAGGTGAGGACTGTGATTTTAGTGTATGTTAGTGTGTTAGGTTGAGTTTGAGATGTTAGTGTGTTAGGTTGAGTTTGAGATGTTAGTGTGTTAGGTTGAGTTTGAGATGTTAATGTGTGTTATTAGGAGTTCGTTAGTGTGTTTGGTTCACAAAGCTTGGGTTTGTGTCTTAAGGGGGGGGGGGGGTGTTATGGTTGCTGTTTCTGTCTGCTCATTAATCTGCCTGTGAGTGTTTTCAGCTGTGCTTCTAATATGTAAATAAGCTGCGCAGTAGCCCTGACGTCATTGGCTGCCCATCCTCTGGTCCGCCTCTGAAGTTGGTGATTGGATTGACGTCATCCAATCGCAGCGCACAGCCAGCGCACACCTGCTGGGGTGGAGTACAAAGGCCGCAGACTATCACCACCCTGGAGGCTCTGTTGAGTGAACGGACGCCTCTCGCTATTTGCTCTTCGTTCTGGGGGTTCACTTGTGTGGACCGTGTTATTGTGATTAGCAGTATTGTTGTGATTAGATGGGCTTAGATTAGTTTGATTAGATGTGCTTCGATTAGTTTAGTATTGTTTGACTGTTGTCCTAGCTGTGTTTTCTTACAGCCTTCCTTTGCTAGTTGTACCACTTTTACAGTGAGGTTTTGTTTCCTTCTTTATTTAGTGTGTGAGTATTTAGTTTCCCTGTATGCGTTTAGACTGACTTTTTAGAGTCTTCCCTTAGTTTGGTTGCCCATTTAAACTCAAGGGCTGGAGGAGGATGATAACAGCAAGTCAACATTCACTCCTGTCCCTGTGAAGAGTGAAGATGATGAAGAGAGACCTCAGTCCTCTCACCTTCATCAGAGACAAACAGAAGCTGATGGAGAGGACTGTGGAGGACCAGAACCAGCCAAGAACTCCGATCCAGAGACACGTTTACAACCAGAGACGGAGGACAACCCTGGAGACTCTTCTGAATCTGACACTGAAGACAGTGCCGGTTGGAAGGAGACCAGAGACCCTCCGTCAGGTTCAAACTCTCGAGTCCCCGTCAGTGACTGAAACGCTGTAAATGCTCTCAGTGCGGGAAAACATTAAGCAAGAAGAGTGATCTGAATCGACACATGCTAATTCACACAGAAGAGAAACCCTTCAGCTGCTCAATGTGCAGTAAAAGGTTTATTCGCAGGAGTCATGTGACGAGACACATGCTAGTTCACAGTGGAGAGAAACCCTTCAGCTGCGCACTGTGCAGTAAAAGGTTTATCCGCAGGAGTCATGTGACGAGACACATGCTAGTTCACAGCGGAGAGAAACCCTTCAGCTGCGCACTGTGCAGTAAAAGGTTTATCCGCAGGAGTCATGTGACGAGACACATGCTAGTTCACAGCGGAGAGAAACCCTTCAGCTGCGCACTGTGCAGTAAAAGGTTTATTCGCAGGAGTCATGTGACGAGACACATGCTAGTTCACAGTGGAGAGAAACCCTTCAGCTGCGCACTGTGCAGTAAAAGGTTTATCCGCAGGAGTCATGTGACGAGACACATGCTAGTTCACAGCGGAGAGAAACCCTTCAGCTGCGCACCGTAAAAGGTTTATTCGCAGGAGTCATGTGACGAGACACATGGATGTTCACACCGGAGAGAAACCATTCAGCTGCTCAGTTTGTGGGGAATAAAGTGAACATTTACAGATTCACCTGAGAGTCCATGAAGAAGAGAAACCATTCAGCTGCTCTCTGTGTGCAACACAGAGGGGGGAATTAAACCTTCACATGCAGGTTCACACCGGAGAGAAACCCCACGGCTGCTAACTGAGAAGTGGAAGATATTAGGCATGTTTGAGATGAGCTGCGTCTCGGCTCGAAAGTAGAAGAGAATAGCCGATTGCAGCCGGGGGAGGTCTCAAAAAGCTCGCCTGAAGCCGGACAGCTCGGATTCGGCTTGACTCGGTTTGCAATGTTGGAAATTGAGTTGGCGTTCTTCGTTGCAGATGAAGTGTATGCAATAGAAATCTCACGATTAGTATATCACTACAAATGAATGACTCAAGTGTCTGTTCATTTAAAAAAAATCAATACATGGGGGGGTTGAATCCTACATGTAAAAGACAGAACCACTACTTTTCAAAACTACTTCCGTCAGTGGTCTTCACCAGTTTGCATTTATAAAGAATGCACACATGTGTTTAATCGTTAATGTCAGATATGTACTAAGTAAATACAAATGTTCCTGCTCAAGATTAGATTCAACCTTATTGTTATATACAACGAAATGCAGTTTAGCTTCTAACCAGGTGCAACAAGCAGTGAAGTGAAAAGTAATGTACACAATAGACAGAATAAAATATAGAATGAATTGAATGATGAATAAACAGTGAGGGGTATGAATACACTAGATATCAGCCTGAGAGCAGTATGAACAGTGTGTATTAATACACTAGATATACACAGCAGCCTGTGAGCAGTATGAACAGTGTGTATTAATACACTAGATATACACAGCAGCCTGTGAGCAGTATGAACAGTGTGTATTAATACACTAGATACACACAGCCGCCTGTGAGCAGTATGAACAGTGTGTATTAATACACTAGATACACACAGCAGCCTGTGAGCAGTATGAACAGTGTGTATTAATACACTAGATATACACAGCAGCCTGTGAGCAGTATGAACAGTGTGTATTAATACACTAGATATATAAAGTATGAAAACGGTAAGCAGTGCAAGTATAGTATAAAATATATGGATATTAATTTCATGATGATAAACTTTGTGGAACAATGATGAAAAATGCGAAAGGAAGTGGCGACGTAAAACTGACACAAAAGAACCACAAACCTTTGCCGAGCCAATGGGAGAGCTTCATCAGCAGCACGGGGTAAAACCCACCAATGAGCGCTCAGCTCGAGATACCAGCGAGTCGTTTCCCATCAAGCATTTCGCTTCTGCAGCCCATAGAGAGGAACTGCGCCACCTCGCTCTCAAGGATACTGGCGTCCTTGTCCCGCGAGATTTCAACGTCTCATGTCGGCGAGCCTCCAGAGCAAGTCGGACAAAATGACTAACCATCATGCAACGCACAAGCAAGACGGCGGTCGCAATTGCGCAGGTCTGCGTCGGTCTCGCTCATCTCAAACAAGCCTATTTACTCAGGTGTATTCTGAACACTTGCAAGCTCACACTGTGTTACGGTGTGTGAAGCAGGTAGGACCCAAATGCAGATTAAAGTGAAAATTCCTTTATTTCAAGGCTATACTAACAAAGACAAAACAGAACACTCACCGATGAACCAGTCATGACACAAGACAACCCGACAAAGACAGACAGACAAACCAGAACTTAAATACACACAAGACTAATCACACAAATAAGACACAGGTGAGGAGGGAGGAGAAAACACAGGGACACCAGGTGAACACAATCGGGTAAATTAGACACACCAGGGATACTAACGACAGGGCACCACAGACAGATTTAAACAAGACACAACGCAGACAGAAACAGGCAAGACAGGAGGTGAAGACCTTTCAACATAAAACATGAAACAAAAGACAGAAAAAGACAAGACAAAATACAATACAGACAGATCGTGACACACTGAGGAGAAACCTTTCATCTGCTCAGATTGTGAGAAATCTTTTAGACGAAGTGAAAGTTCAAAGATTCACATGAGAGTTGGAGGAGAAACGATGTGGCTGCCGTGTTGGTGAGCAAGGATTCTCTTGGGTTTATGAACTCAGAAACCGTCAATGTGTCGTCAAAATGCCAAACGATAAATAACGTCGAACTTTACTGAATACAAAGGACATCTGTATGACATGTATTTGTTACGATAACACTGACAACATGACTTCTACTTGAACTGATGCTCTAAATATCTTGTCAATTATTTACTTAAATGTACATTTTGTTTAAGCATCTAAAAATAAACCTATTTTTTATTTTGTGTTACACATCTTAGATTTAAAGGTGGGGGGTAATTCACTTCAGACACACTTGTTATATTCCATGGAATGCTCTTAACATCCATAGCAATGAACATATTAAATGCTTTGACAATAATTACATTAAAACATTTCATCTGTGGAAGCCGTAGCGCTGTAAAAAGCACGACCAATCATCTGAGCCGGCTAAAGTAACTGGATGGCCTACCTGCCTGTCAGCCTTCCACAGACTTTCAGTAAAGTCACAGGAAGAGGGCGGGGCTTCATAAGGAGTTAAAGAAATGACAGTTGAATTACTTTAAATGTTATTTACTTCACATCACATGGTAAATGTCCTGTACTGATACATCTCTTTCTCAGGTCTCTTCGACCCTCAGAGCTCTTTACAAAATACGAGAAAAATCATTTTGAATTTTTTCCGAAAATCTAACTTTAATAATTTTGATTATTACAAATGTTGACATTTTTATAAAATATTTTTTTTTTATTTCTCACTTTTTTCAGTTTGTGACTTATTTTTTAGAATTTTTACTTTTTTCAGAAATCATTTTATTTTAGAATTTTTTTTCGGAGTTCTGACTTCATTGTTTTAAAAAAACAACATTTAGAATTTTTTCTGAGAAATGTGATTTTGTTCAGGGTTCAGTATCTCGCCCAAGGACACATCGACATGTTGACTCCACGGGCTGGAATCGAACCAACAACCTTCTTGTTGAAAGACGACATAGTAACATGATGTCTTCTCCATCTCATGTCTGTTCCTCACGCTGTGTAATCAATATGCTTTTAAATCAATAAGATCCTCATTGTTGCCTCACTGATCTCTTCTGATTGGATATCATCACCTCCCCATTCCAATAGCTCTGAAGAGTTACAGCATTAGTGACACTGACTCTAAATAAGACCAACTGCAGGACATCATTCACATCTTTAAGTCCATTTATTTAAGCATTAGTTTCTTTACGTGGCGTCTGATCGTCCTCCAGCTCTTCCACGTTACACTTCACATTATCTGTGATAAACACCAATAAACACTATTTTATATTCAGTGGTTCATAAGCTGCAGAGCAAACTGTTCTTATCAGATGTTCACCCACTGCTCCAATATATATGATTTATTCAATAGAGATCCTCAAAAACCTCAAACTGTCCAAATCGGCCAAACCATGTTTTAGCTATTGTCTGCTAATGCTAATGAATGCAGCTTGTGTTCATTGTGTAAACGTCCCAACAGCTGCAGGTTAACATCCGGCAGGTTCTATGAGCTGGAGACCCTACTCTACATTTCTATCATTACACTTTGGGGTCTCAACATGTCCGGGTTCACACTGATGACAAGGAGAATATTTAATCAATAAATAAGGAAGTGTGGTGAAAACAGTGTGAGAATGAGCTCTGGTTCTGAGCCTCAAACCCTCTTCTGTCCCCTGCTGTGATGAAGCTTCTCTTCCTCTGGACCGGAACCACACACTGGAGACATAAAGGTCTGCCCGTCTTTGTTGTTTAAGTTCCAGTTGTTCCCACTAGATGGCGCTCAGGAGCAGTAGATTCACCCATGGATGTATTTCCCCTCCTGCTGGTCGGACTGTTTACAGGAAATCACGTGACTGCTGGGAACAGTTCCGAACTCAACCAGCAGGGGAGCTGTTGCTCAGACTCACACTGTGAACTGCGCAGCAGGAAATAAATAGTGCACTGTCACTCTCAGGGGAAATGAGGGGAGTCCCGGAGAGACAGCGGGGGTTCCCCTGAAGAGAGACCAGCATACACATCTACTGATCAATACAAGTACCTGATCAATACATCTGCTGATCAATACAAATACCTGATCAATACATCTACTGATCAATACAAATACCTGATCAATACAAGTACCTGATCAATACAAATACCTGATCAATACAAATACCTGATCAATGCATCTACTGATCAATACAAGTACCTGATCAATACATCTACCTGATCAATACAAATACCTGATCAATAAAACTACCTAATCAATACAAATACCTGATCAATACAAATACCTGATCAATACATCTACCTGATCAATACAAATACCTGATCAATACAAATACCTTCAAGTTGTATACAACCACAGTTCAATCAAGATACGAGCTTTATTGACCCTGGAGTGAAGCAGCAACATACAGAGAGTACTCAGATCATATACTTAGTAAAAGTAGAAGTACTCAGATCATGTACTTAGTAAAAGTTGAAGTACTCAGATCATGTACTTAGTAAAAGTAGAAGTACTCAGATCATATACTTAGTAAAAGTAGAAGTACTCAGATCATATACTTAGTAAAAGTAGAAGTACTCAGATCATATACTTAGTAAAAGTAGAAGTACTCAGATCATATACTTAGTAAAAGTAGAAGTACTCAGATCATATACTTAGTAAAAGTAGAAGTACTCAGATCATGTGCTTAGTAAAAGTAGAAGTACTCAGATCATGTACTTAGTAAAAGTAGAAGTACTCAGGTCTTGTACTTGAGTAAAAGTAGAAGTACTGAACTGTAGTGGGTTGTAAGTGAAGATGGTCAGTATGGGGGAGACCAGGGACACTGTAACACTTTTTGGGTTTTCCCCAATAAGTAAAAAAACATTTAGGATAGCTATTTGCTATATTATACATTCTCAATGTGTCAACTACTGAAACAAAGCATTTAAGATGTTTCTATGAAATAAGTACAGGTTGGGAAATGTGTTTTTCTTTTTTTAACTCAACTGTTACAAGCGTCCCTGTGTAAAGGGACGGTTGTAACACATGCCAGGGACGGTTGTAACATGTTAATAACGGTTACCTTTTTTCACACTACATGACAACAAACAGGGAAAGCTGTCAAATTCTAAGGCAACAAGGTTTTAATGGGGTTTCACACATCCTCCAACAAACAATGAACAATGAACAGAACTTCAAACAGAACACCAGATGGAATTCATCTGATTCACAGTTGTGGCAGGTGTAAAAGTCACTTCCATAGATACTCTACCTTAATGATGTAGACCTGCCTCCTTTGAGCTGAGACCAGGGTATAAACCAGCTGCCTCCATCAGGTAGTCTCTCAAAAGCATCTCTTGTGTCCAGTAGCCTGCTCTTTGTGGATCCCTGACTCTCCATGGAACCGGTACAGGGTGACATGGCATATGTCTTGGGACTTTGCCTCTGCCCTGACTGATTTACCCTCCTGAACTTCATTTGAGGCCCTCTGCAGCAGAGCAAGTGGCACTCCCCTGTCTGTCTCCCTCTTTCTGATATGTGGCATTCTGTGAACACACACACACACACACACACACACACACACACACACACACACAAACACACACACACACACACACACACACACACACACACACACACACACACACACACACACTTTACGTACAGTATTTGATTCTGTTTATTTGTACAGGGACAATGCACACCAATCAACAATATTGATAATTCGAGCAAATGTGCCATCGTTGTAATCATTACAACCGTCCAGGTGGTCCGTGTTACAACCGTCCAGGTGGTCCGTGTTACAACCGTCCAGGTGGTCCGTGTTACAGCCGTCCCAGGTGGTCCGTGTTACAACCGTCCAGGTGGTCCGTGTTACAGCCGTCCAGGTGGTCCGTGTTACAACCGTCCCAGGTGGTCCGTGTTACATCCGTCCCAGGACCACCAGTCATGTTTTCACCCCCTGCTGTGAACCTGCCTGATTGCTAGCTTGCCCCATATTTAGCTTGTTATATGTTTAGCTTTCAAAACAGTGGTTCTAATAACACTAGTTTGGATTCCTAGACATTTTTTTTAGACTTTTGCTGATATCTTTCGCGAGAGATTTAAACGTGAAACTTTGTTTCACAGCAATCTTTCCATCTAGCTGAGCGTGTGCACAGTGAGTTTCATCTTGTTTGTGATCGGAGATATTGAAGGCGTTACAACTGTCCCTGGTCTCCCGCACGTGGCACTTTTTAACCCTTTCCTAATAGTTGTTACAGCATGTTTCCTGTCTGTTTGAACTAATTGTTCAACTAAATGAGTCGAGGCGAGGAAACGACTCTGCAAAGCAAAGGAGACGAAGTGAGGAAACGAAGCTGCAAAGCAAATGAGACGAGGTGAGGAAGCGACGCTGCAAAGCAAAGGAGACGAGGTGAGGAAGCGACGCTGCAGAACAAAGGAGACGAGCTGAGGAAGCGACGCTGCAAAGCAAAGGAGACGATGCGAGGAAACAACGCTGCAAAGCAAAGGAGTCCAGGTGAGGAAGCGACGCTGCAGAGCAAAGGAGACGAGGTGAGGAAGCGACGCTGCAAAGCAAAGGAGTCCAGGTGAGGAAGCGACGCTGCAGGGCAAAGGAGTCGAGGTGAGGAAGCGACGCTGCAGAGCAAAGGAGTCGAGGTGAGGAAGCGACGCTGCAGGGCAAAGGAGTTGAGGTGAGGAAGCGACGCTGCAAAGCAAAGGAGTCCAGGTGAGGAAGCGACGCTGCAGGGCAAAGGAGTCGAGGTGAGGAAGCGACGCTGCAGAGCAAAGGAGTCGAGGTGAGGAAGCGACGCTGCAGGGCAAAGGAGTTGAGGTGAGGAAGCGACGCTGCAGGGCAAAGGAGTGGTCCTGCTGCCTCAGAGTCTCAGGTTACAGGGAAGCTAACCTCAAAGCCTCGTGGACCTCCTGGAATGAGTCTGCACGTGTTGCTGTATCTCAGAGACAGGAAACACAACATGAGATCTCTGGAGCAGAACAGCTGAGTCACGAGACAGAAAGGAAGGAGAGCAGGGACTTTCCAGCTGCTGGAGAACGGGTTAGGCAGAAGCTGCTCGGCACAAAGAAACATGCACGGAGACCAGGGGACACTAAAAAGGGACGCACACAGCTGGGAGACCAGGGGACACTAAAAAGTGACGCACACAGCTGGGAGACCAGGGGACACTAAAAAGTGACGCACACAGCTGGGAGACCAGGGGACACTAAAAACTGATGCACACAGCTGGGAGACCAGGGGACACTAAAAAGTGACGCACACAGCGGGGAGACCAGGGGACACTAAAAAGTGACATACACAGCTGGGAGACCAGAGGACACAAAAGAGTGACGCACACAGCTGGGAGACCAGGGGACACTAAAAAGTGACGCACACAGCTGGGAGAGCAGGGGACACTAAAAAGTGACGCACACAGCTGGGAGACCAGGGGACACTAAAAAGTGACACGCACAGCGGGGAGACCAGGGGACACTTAAAAGTGACGCACACAGCTGGGAGAACAGGGGACACTAAAAGGTGACGCACACAGCTGGGAGACCAGGGGACACTAAAAAGTGACACACACAGCTGGGAGACCAGGGGACACTAAAAGGTGACGCACACAGCTGGGAGACCAGGGGACACTAAAAAGTGACGCACACAGCTGGGAGAACAGGGGACACTAAAAGGTGACGCACACAGCTGGGAGACCAGGGGACACTAAAAAGTGACACACACAGCTGGGAGACCAGGGGACACTAAAAAGTGACGCACACAGCTGGGAGACCAGGGGACACTAAAAAGAGACGCACACAGTGGACACACCAGGCGCGTGTAGGAACAATCTCTTCTGGATTTAAGAGTTATGAAATATAACACATCTATTTTAGTGTATTTCTCTAATCCTTCAGTCATATCCTAAACACTCTCTACAGATCACTCTCTACAGATCACTCTCTACAGATCACTCTTCACAGATCACTCACTACAGATCACTCTCTACAGATCACTCTCCACAGATCACTCTCCACAGATCACTCACTACAGATCACTCACTACAGATCACTCTCTACAGATCACTCTCTACAGATCACTCTCCACAGATCACTCTCTACAGATCAGTCTTCACAGATCACTCTCCACAGATCACTCTATACAGATCACTCTCTACAGATCACTCTCCACAGATCACTCTCTACAGATCACTCTCTACAGATCACTCTCCACAGATCACTCTCTACAGATCACTCTCTACAGATCACTGTCTGCAGATCACTCTCCACAGATCACTGTCTGCCGATCACTCTCCACAGATCACTCTCTACAGATCACTCTTCACAGATCACTCTCTACAGATCACTCTCTACAGATCACTCTCCACAGATCACTCTCCACAGATCACTCTCTACAGATCACTCTCTACAGATCACTCTCTCAAATCTCCAGTCTCCATTTTGTGTATTCACACACCTGTTGACAAAATGGTGATGGATTTGTGCCAAACCTCATTTCCTGCTTCCTGTTGTCTCAGAAATAAAACCATATTTATGAGCAATATATTTAATAGACGTGAACTTTGACCTGTTTGATTCTCAGGTGTTGGAGAGGAGATGCGTTCAGGGTCTGCTGATCGTGTTTGAACCTGCAGATCAATCAGTAGATATCATCTGTACAATCAGGCCCTCCACACCCCTTCCCCTACCCCACAGACCTGCTGCACCACACACCCCTTCCCCCTACCACAGACCTGCTGCACCACCACACCCCTTCCCCCTACCTCACAGACCTGCTGCACCACCACACCCCTTCCCCCCACCTCACAGACCTGCTGCAACCACCACCACCCCTTCCTCCTACCTCACAGACCTGCTGCACCACCACACCCCTTCCCCTACCTCACAGACCTGCTGCACCCCCACACCCCTTCCCCCTACCTCACAGACCTGCTGCACCACCACACCCCTTCCCCTAACCCACAGACCTGCTGCACCACCACACCCCTTCCCCTACCTCACAGACCTGCTGCACCACCACACACCCTTCCTCCTACCTCACAGACCTGCTGCACCACCACACCCCTTCCCTAACCCACAGACCTGCTGCACCACCACACCCCTTCCCCTACCCCACTGACCTGCTGCACCACCACACCCCTTCCCCCTACCTCACAGACCTGCTGCACCACCACACCCCTTCCCCTACCCCACAGACCTGCTGCACCACCACACCCCTTCCCCTACCCACAGACCTGCTGCACCACCACACCCCTTCCCCTACCCCACTGACCTGCTGCACCAACCACACCCCTTCCCCTAACCCACAGAACCTGCTGCACCACTACGCCCCCTTCCCCTACCCCACAGACCCTGCTGCACCACCACACCCCTTCCCCTACCCCACAGACCTGCTGCACCACCACACCCCTTCCCCTACCCCACTGACCTGCTGCACCACCACACCCCTTCCTCCTACCTCACAGACCTGCTGCACCACCACACCCCTTCCCCACCTCACAGACCTGCTGCACCACCACACCCCTTCCCCTACCCCACAGACCTGCTGCACCACCACAACCCCCTTCCCCCTACCCTCACAGACCTGCTGCACCACCACACCCTTCCCCCTACCCCACAGACCTGCTGCACCACCACACCCCTTCCCCTACCCCACAGACCTGCTGCACCACCACACCCCTTCCCCTACCCCACTGACCTGCTGCACCACCACACCCCTTCCCCTAACCCACAGACCTGCTGCACCACTACGCCCCTTCCCCTACCCCACAGACCTGCTGCACCACCACACCCCTTCCCCTACCCCACAGACCTGCTGCACCACCACACCCCTTCCCCTACCCCACTGACCTGCTGCACCACCACA
>CADEHL010000567.1:0-15000 GCA_902827135.1 Harpagifer antarcticus | reverse complement strand
GGTGACATAAAAAGAAATGCAGCAGAGAAAGAAAACAGAGGGAGAGAGAGAGAGAGTGAGACACAGAGTGAGAGACAGAGTGAGACACAGAGTGAGACAGAGAGTGAGACATAGAGTGAGACAGAAAGTGAGACAGGGTGAGACAGAGAGTGAGACTCAGAGTGAGACATAGAGTGAGACACAGAGTGAGACAGAAAGTGAGACAGAGTGAGACAGAGAGTGAGACTCAGAGTGAGACAGTGAGTGAGACAGAGAGTGAGAGAGAGTGAGACACACTGTGAGACACAGAGTGAGACAGTGAGTGAGACAGTGAGTGAGACACAGAGTGAGACATGTGTTGTAATGTCAGAAACCCAGGAGACATGAACATGGAGGTGTTTATGAAACTCCATCAGGTCATGTGACTCTACCTGTTCTCATCAGAGAGCTCCTCCCAAGGTTCACATACTTCTTCAGATACTCAGGACAGATCTGGGTGTAGTAGGTCTTGAGGTTTGCCATAAAAGCTTTGTTCTTCTCCCACCTCTGTTTGGTGAGGACAGCCTCTGGTCTTGGAGCGATCCATGTCTCTGTCTCCAGGTCCAGTATCAGGAAGTCTTCTCCATCAAAACCATGGTGATTATAACCTTTGACCTCACCAGTCTCATCATCCCAATCACAGCCGGAAATCAGCTGGACAATGTGGACACCTGAGAGAGAGAGAGAGAGAGAGAGAGAGAGAGAGAGAGAGAGAGAGAGAGAGAGAGAGAGAGAGAGAGAGAGAGAGAGAGAGAGATCATTATAATCAGTTGATATCTGATGTATATAGTTATGATCCTAAATTGTGTTATCAGTAGAAGGTGAAACATGAACTAACCTCCAGTTTGGTTGAGGCGCTGCTTTAGAGTTTCAATGTTGTTTTTGTAGAGCTGCTGGGCACCCATTAAGATCTGAGTCTGCCCCTCCCAGTACTGAGGATCCTCGTCTGTGATGTTCTTCATCCAGTCCTGCTTGGGTTCTTCTCTCTTGGTGTTGCTGTCGTAGTGAGTCATCTCAACGTCATCAACCAACGCAACAGCCACAAACTCTGGGAGGTTTGTGACTCCAGAGGACGCAGTGCGGAAATACCTGAGAGAGTGAGTCCCTGAGAGAGAATGATAAAGTAACTTCAGTCGTTATAAACTAACTGTTTTCTCTTCCTGCACAAACTCACAGCGAGACATCAAACCATCTCTCTGTGCGTTACATTCAAACAGAAACTAAAGTATGGACACGTTTATGATCCAGAAGAGTTTGAAATGTTATTGTTACTAATAGATGTGTAAATCCTGCGTGAGTGGACCTGAGTGTCGTTGCTAGGAAACAGGCATCCTTTCTTAATCAGAGAAACTCCAGTTTAGTTTTTGATGCATCCTTTGAAGTCTCCAGTCTTTCTCATCAGATCATTTATAAATGTGAACTCACAAACCTCAGAGCGTAATATTTACACTGCAGGATGTGTTTCTAGAATCAACAGATTCCACTTGAGATGTGTCCACTTGGTCCCTCATGGTCTCTGGACCTTCAACCCTAACTTCTGTTTCTTCTTCCTGAGGTTTGGAAATACATTGTGATGTTATAAAAGCATCAGGAAGCAAAGCTCTGATCCAGTCTCTCTCCAACACATCTCTTGATGTGAAACATTACATCAACTTCAACTCCCAATGTTTAAGATCATCAAAGATTCAGGAAGAACCCACAAATCTAACTCTCTGTTCAAACTTCAAATGTTTTCTGGATCAAAGGTATTTGGGAATTCAAATACATATATCTGTATACATGAATACATATATCTGTATACATGAATACATATATATGTGATACATGAATACATATATCTGTATACATGAATACATATATCTGTGATACATGAATACATATATCTGTATACATGAATACATATATCTGTATACATGAATACATATATCTGTAATACATGAATACATATATCTGTAATACATGAATACATATATCTGTATACATGAATACATATATCTGTATACATGAATACATATTTCTGTGATACATGAATACATATATCTGTATACATGAATACATATATCTGTATACATGGATACATATATCTGTAATACATGAATACATATATCTGTACACATGAATACATATATCTGTAATACATATATCTGTAATACATATATCTGTAATACATGAATACATATACATGTAATACATATATCTGTAATACATATATCTGTAATACATATATCTGTAATACATGAATACATATATATGTACACATGAATACATATATCTGTAATACATGAATACATATATCTGTGATACATGAATACATATATCTGTAATACATGAATACATATATCTGTAATACACAAATACATATATCTGTAATACATGAATACATATATCTGTAATACATGAATACATATATCTGTGATACATGAATACCAATATCTGTAATACATGAATACATATATCTGTAATACATGAATACATAACAATAATAAGAATAATGCAAGATTTCTTTTTTTTTTTAAAGGATATGGCGTTCCACTAAACTTGAAGAATCTCGTTTAATTTGGCATATTACTCTCAATGAATATAAGAAAGCACTGCGTAAAGCGAGAGCAGCCTACTACTCTTCATTAATAGATGAGAATAAGAATAATGCAAGATTTCTTTTCAGCACTGTAGCCAGGCTGACAGAGAGCCACAGCTCGATTGAGCCTTCTATTCCCATAGCACTCAGTAGTAATGATTTTATGTGCTTTTTTAACGATGAAATTGTTACTCTTAGAAACAAAATTAATGACCTCTTGCCTTTGACCAGTATAGTGTTATCAATAGCTCCCGGAAACGTAAGTTCTAATATTACACTAGATCGTAAACTAGAATGCTTTTCAGCCATAAACCTTGAACAATTAAATTCTATGATTCTCTCTTCTAAACCATCAACGTGTATGTTAGACCCAATTCCAACTAAGCTGTTGAAGGAAGTTTTTCCATTAATTAGCACTTCTTTATTAAATATTATGAATATGTCTTTATTATCAGGCTATGTTCCACAATCATTCAAAGTAGCAGTGATAAAACCGCTTCTTAAAAAGCACAACCTCGATCCAGAGGTTTTAGCCAATTATAGACCTATTTCTAATCTTCCGTTCCTCTCAAAAATTCTTGAGAAAGCAGTCGCAAAACAGCTGATTACTTAACAAACAATGATTTATTTGAAGATTTTCAGTCTGGCTTTAGAACACATCATAGCACAGAGACAGCTCTGGTCAAAGTCACAAATGACATTCTAATAGCCTCTGACAAGGGACTTGTCTCTATTCTTGTTTTGCTCGATGTCAGTGCTGCATTTGATTCTATCGACCATGATATCTTATTGCAAAGACTAGAGCACTTAGTTGGCATACAGGGAACTGCTTTAGGCTGATTTAGGTCCTATCTATCTGAACGCTCTCAGTTTGTACGTGTCAATGATGAATCTTCCACTCAAACCAAAGTTAGCCATGGAGTGCCACAGGGCTCAGTGCTCGGACCTATTTTGTTCACATTATATATGCTTCCGTTAGGCAATATTATAAGAATCACTCTGTACATTTTCATTGTTATGCGGATGATACTCAACTATATTTATCAATCAAGCCTGATGAAATTAATCATCTACATACAATTCAAGACTGCCTCAAGGACTTAAAAACATGGATGACCTTAAACTTTTTGATGTTAAACACGACCAAAACTGAAGTTATTGTACTTGCCCCAAAGAATCTACGAAACAAATGATCTAAAGATAGACTAACTATGGATGGCATTAATTTGGCCTCCAGTGAGACTGTAAGCAATCTTGGTGTTATATTTGATCAGGATTTATCCTTTAACGGCCACATAAAATCAATTTCAAGGACCGCCTACTTCCATCTACGTAACAAAAAACAGGCATATCTTGCCTCAAAACGATGCAGAGAAACTAGTCCATGCATTTGTTACTTCAAGGCTGGATTATTGTAACTCCTTATTATCAGGGTGTACCAAGAAGTCAGTCAAGTGGCTTCAGCTGATTCAAAATACTGCAGCTCGTGTACTAACCAGAGTTAGGAAAAGGGACCACATTACTCCTGTTCTGGCTGCCTTACACTGGCTCCCTATAGAACACAGGATAGAATTTAAAAATGTTCTTCTCGCCTACAAAGCCCTTAATGGGCAGGCGCCATCTTACCTTAAAGAACTCATTATACCCTACTGTCCTACTAGGGCATTGCGTTCCAAGAATGCAGGGTTGTTGGTTGTTCCTAGAGTCTCTAAAAGTACAAAGGGAGCCAGAGCCTTTTCTTATCAAGCTCCACATTTGTGGAATCAGCTTCCAGTTTGTGTTCGGGCGGCAGACACCCTATCCGTTTTTAAGAGTGTGCTTAAGACCTTCCTTTTTGATAAAGCTTATAGTTAGGCCTGATTAGATTCAGCCCCTAGTTTTGCTGATATAGGCTTAGTTTGTCGGGGGACATCTTACTTCTCCCTTCTCTCTGTCTATACCTGTGTACTCTCATGTTCCGATTAACCCAGCTTCCCCAAATTTCTTTCTTTTTGGTGTCTATATACGCTGGGATCCGGAGTCATGGATGATCCTGCGGTCCTGTGTCCTGCATCGCGAGCCCTGGATCTTGAGTCGTGGCTGTGGTCCTGGATCATAGGTCCTGGATCTTGAGTCGTGGCTGTGGTCCTGGATCATAGGTCCTGGATGGATATCCTCGTGGATTCATCTTCCTATTATACACACATGCATTTCCAAACATTTGGACTACCTATGTTGCAAATGTATTATCTCTTGGATTTACACACGGCATCTATTGCACGTCTGTCCGTCCTGGGAGAGGGATCCCTCCTCTGTTGCTCTCCCTGAGGTTTCTCCCATTTTTCCCTTTAAACTGTGGGTTTTCATCGGAAGTTTTTCCTTGTACGATGTGAGGGTCTAAGGACAGAGGGTGTGGTATTGTCATACTGATATTCTGTACAAACTGTGAAGACCACTGAGACAAATGTAACATTTGTGATATTGGGCTATATAAATAAACATTGATTGATTGATTGAATCCAAAAATGACCAGGTCAATCTGCAGGTAATACACTGAGAGTAGAATAGTATTAATATTATTCTAGCCATGCACATTTTTGTGGGTGGTTAATGCACAACTTACAGAGTTTGTGACTTCACCAAGCATGGTCAGTTTTTTACATGATACATTGTCCTCTGAATGCAGGTGTAAGTAAGCAAAGCAAAGTAGCAGTATTTGGTTCATATGCAGGGTATGACCATTTTTCAAAATGCAACTAAAACTTCAAAACGGTTTTTGCCCTGATATGACAACAAATGTTCCTAATGTTTGGGTTATGAGGCTACATGATGATAATGTCCAGTTACACTTTCATTCACAGCTTCTGACCCCCAGATGGTTAGTTGATGACTGCAAAATCAAGTACAGGCCAAGCCAGCTACAGGAGGACGGAACTGTCACAAAGCTGCTGTTTTGTAGACAGCCTGGCAGCGAAGGCTTCTCCATCTGTATGGACAACAGATGTGCTTGATGCTATTTACCGGACGTGTCGTTACTCTGTTCCCCTCTTCTTCCTATGTGTACGTACACATGTGTGCTATGCAGTGGTTGGCCTCTTTGTGACCCAGAGTGAGACAACAGCAGATGTCAAAGAAGCCCTCCAGGTGTTTAAGGAGTGGAACCCTGACTGGAGCCCTAGCCACTACATGGTTGATTTCTCAGAGGTAGAGATCGGTGCCCTGGAGGAAGAGTTTCAAGGTGAAATTGCAGTAACTGTAGAAATCTATTAATTCACAGAATATGAAACGTTAATTAAAATAAAGGATACATTTTACATAGTATTCCACCAACTTCAAAAATATAATCATTTACATGCAAATTTATGCAACAATCTACTTCAAAATATAATGAAGTCGTGACCTCCACTGACAGAGATGTATATTTTGTCGTGTATACTATGTAATAGCAACGCGTCAAAATAAAATGACAACATGGTGCAGGTAATATATCTGTTATATTTTATCCAGGCTTCTCTGCGACTTCCATAGGGAGAAAGCTTGGGTTGAATGGAGCAGGAAGAAAGATCATGGAGTGAGCAACGCACAAGACAGTCTCCTACCGCTTCTGAGAAGCATTGCAGCTGCTTCAACTCCAGAGGAGTTCGGCACACAAACATTTTAGTGGTGTGAACGCTCGTGAACTGTCAACAGGAGGGCGGGGGAGCCTCGCTGCGGGGAAACTGTGGACCTCTGTCAGCCGTTTAAAAGATGAATAAATTAACGGCTCGAACCGAGCCGGCCGGTGTTCCGGATTAACTGGTTCCCCGATCAACTGGTTTACAGAGGTGGGGGGCGTGGCCTTCTACTGAAATACACATTTCGATCGCTTCTTCTATCGTTTACATAAATCTTTTGGTATATTTGGCTCGGTAGGAAGACTTTGATGCACATTCAGTACCAGTGTGTGAGGTTGTGGTTACGATGGAGATATCCGGACGCGAGCAGCGGGGACTACATAAAGAAAAACGAGTTGACTGGGGATGTCTGTTCAAAACGTTGCAAGCTCCAATAAATCATTTAAACCAGCTATTGTTGCCCGGTTTATCACTGAATATCGTTCCTAATGTAATACTAAGTCCATCTGAGACAGTGTACACCTTCAGACAGCCTCCAAGTGAAGCACACGTTGTTTACTGTTTGAAAGCAGCGTGGAGAAGTCTTCAGCTGTGAACTGTCTCAGGTAAACATCCGCCTGCAACTTGTTCCTGTTCGCGGACGACTCAGCCCTGCTGGTCTCTGACAGGAGCAGATTGCAGGTTGAAAAAACCCTCAGCTCCGAGCTCGGCAGAATCTGCACCTGGCTCGCCGATAATAAATGATCATTCCACCTGGGTAAAACAGAGTCCATTCTCTTCGGTTCAAAACATAATCTCAGCAAATCAGACGACTTCTCAGTTGCAGTGGGCGACATTATTGTCACAAGTAAGAAGGAAATTACATACCTAGGATCTATTCTTGAGGCAAACCTCTCCTGTGACAAAATGACATCCAATGTACTAAAAAAGGTCAATCAAAGAACTAGATTCCTATACCGGATCTCCTCTCTGGTAAACAAAAACACCCTGAAGACTCTGGCAGGAGCCCTCATTCAAGGGTACTATGACTATGCTTGCACGTCATGGTACCATAGCACCTCCAAGGCGCTAAAAATAAAACTTCAAACATCGCAAAATAAACTGGTCAGACTACTGCTTGACCTTTCATCTAGAACCCACCTCACCTCTGCCCACTTTGACAACCTAGGATGGCTTAGAGTAGACGACAGAGTACAGCTTCTTGCAATGGGCCTGGTCTACAAGATCCACTACACCTCTATGGTACCCATGTACATGTCAAAATTCTTCCCAAAGGTCAAGGAATACCATGATCATAACACCAGAGGGAGCTCCACAAATCATGTGAAACCCAGATTTGGCACAAAAAAGGGGGAATACACGTTTCGCAATGATGCCACATCAAGGTGGAACGCTCTTCCCACAACTGTAAAGGAAAGTAAAACTATACTTACCTTCAAAGCCTCTCTTAAAGAGCACCTTCGGGGGAGAGCATTGCAAAACTGGCCCCGGTAATGGTACAAATCTCAACCTGTCGTACAATGGACAGCTTCCCCCCCCCCCCATCTATATATACTCGCACTTTAGACTCTGTTACTAACTGTATATCTGTAGACTTGGTTGGTCTTAAATGTCCGGTTAGGATGTATTAGAACGAAATCTAAAATGAAAATTGTAAATAAGAAATCTGTATGTAAAAAACCACCTGTATGTAAATTGTAAATAACCCATCTGTTTGTCAAATATGTCTTACATGTCTTAAGTGATATGATGAATTGGAAATGGGGGACCCTGATGTAAACAAGACGAAAGTCTTTCTCTGATCTGCATCCCCTTAAAAATTGTATGTTTTGAGCTGTACTGTATTGTACCCAATATACAAGCTGTTAATAAACTTTTCAATCAATCAATCAAACCGCCCAGGGAAAAATGGGACCCGCCCAGTTCAAACTCTGTTACGACTTCTGTGGCTATCTACCAGCAATCATGTTTAATATGAAAGACTACACACACATTTATCCCTTTATATAAACAGTATTCTGCAGCACTCATCCAGATAAGATGTGACTGTTAACTCGTTTTGCAAAGATAGCAGCAGAAATGTCATTGCTGCATGTGCAGGTAGACTTTAAAATGCTGATCATTAATGTTGGTCTCCGCAAACAATATTAGGAATCCTCTATTCAAACATAATCATTTAGTGTGCATCGACATGAAAATAACAAAAAAGTTCATGCTGGACTCAAACCCGAGTCCCAACAGCAAAAATCACGCAAGTCCTGTGTGTTATTAGTGCGCCACAACTCAACATGCCACCTTATGGAGAATCATAAATTAAATAAGTGTGTTCAAAACACTCGTTAATTACATTACATGACATTCCATTTACCTGACGCTTTTATCCAAATGCTATATATAATATGTATATTATAGGTGTAGATATACATTAGCTCACATTATAAATGATGGTCGGGTTGCATCTTTCTGGAACTTTTTAACAAGGTTCATCCAAGACATTAAAGTGTGGTGGTGTAATACTTTGTGTAGATCCGTGGCGCACCAGTAACGCCCATGGCCCGAGTGATTTTTGCTGTTGGGACTCGGGTATTTTCATGTCGATGCACACTGAATTATTATGTTTTGTTAGAAATTAAAATCAATGTTTAATAGCATAATGTAGCTTAAACATACCGTCAGTTTAAATGCTATTTTATTCTGGAAAAAACCGGAAGTTCTCAATACCAAGCTTTTATTCTGAAAATCCTTCATGACAACATCCGGGACTACCGTCCATTATTATCACTAAAGTGGCTATTGATGCCGTTAACATGTATTACATATAAAGTTATGAAAGAGTTAAGGAAGAGAAAAGGCGTGTTTAGATATATTGAATGTACAATGTCTGTATCCTCTGATATGCGTAACAACGGACATTAAAACATTGGAGAGCCGGCCTGCAGGGAGGAGCCAGCAGAGGATATAAATACAGCGAGACCTAAGGCGTTCGGCCTCTTTCTTCACCTGGCGGGGCCAGAAACACAGCTGTTTTTCTGTCGGACAATATTCTGTTTGTAACATTACCGCGCCTTTATTTGAATTAAAGTACCAATTTGAAACCATCTCAGAGACTCCATTTAGTCTCCTTTTTAAGCTTCTCTCCTGGACGCGAGAATTATTACACGGATAACAATTGGTGACCCTGACGTGATTCTCGTTAGACCGGGAGAGACTACACAGCTGGCTGTTGCCCGGAACCGCTGGCAATCCGTTCGACACACAAAGAGCTCAAACCATCGGTAAGAAGAAACCTGTTAAGTCAAATTCTTCGATAGTTTATGCAGGACAATTTTAGGATTGTGTGTTGGACGACTGCTTCCGGTTCCTGAAAACAGCTGGGAAATGTAATGTTAAAACAACCAAATTTATAACAATAACACGTGGCGTTGTTTTGTCACAAGCAGGTGAGTTCAAATTACTTATTTTTCTTATATTTAACCCTGCATGCTATTCGTTTGTCTGTTATTACATGTCGGCAAGGAGCTAATCACTTCAATAGTGTTTTTGTTACGTTTGGAACGTGAATAGTTTGAGGCTATTAAGCAGTTGGACTGCTTGAGACAAAGAACACAATCACAGTGGAAGCTGAGAATATTGGAGTGAGTGTTTGTGTTAAAGACAGTGTGAGGCTGTTTTTCTTTTTTAAAAAGTCCTTTGTGTGATGAGGGCAATCATTTCAAGTGTTTCTTGCTACGTTTTAATTTAACGTGAATAGTTTGAGGCTATTAAACAGTAGGGACTGTTTGGACAAAAAAAAGTTGAGTGAGTGTTTTAATTACAGTGTGAGGCTTTCTTTTAAAAAAAAGTCCTTTTCTGGGAAAAGGCCTGAGGAGTTTGAAGCTTTCAGTGGTTGTTTCTTCTGTTTTCAAACAGACATTGCGTGTGGATTACGATTAGAAATGCGACATTCGTGCGTTAGATAGACGATATTCTGCTAATTGTGTTTGGATAGCGTCTTAATTTGTCCCATTATGGCGTGTTTAAACAGAGGAGATAACCATACTGGCTCTTAAAGTCAAAAAATTACGTGCATGGGTTCAGAGCCGCATGACGTAAGGGTTTGAGTCCCATTGATAAATTGTACAATAAATAGAAATGTTATTTTAAACTGCAGTGTTTTGTGTTACATGTTGTCATTATTTCAACTCCCATGTGAAAGCCACAGGAGTTTTCAAATCCCTTTGTTCTTCAGGTTAAAGGTTGGAAAAAGTTGCCATCTTGTCTTGCCCTCATGTTGAAAATAAGCCACACGGCAGTCGCCATTTCGTGAAATGCTAATTGAAAGTACTCGGTTTGTTCATACTCACATGAGGCTGGGCACTCCATATTGAGAAGGACGCATCATATTTCTTGGCAGAGTTGGAACTATAAAATAGACAGGTTATCTTACCGTGGGAAGTTTGGTATTTGTAGGAGTCTGGTTTTGTACGTATTTCTGCTTACAAGTGTGTATTGGCGGGTTTTTAAATATTCTTGTTTGCAAGTGTGTATTGGCGGATTTGTTGGGAATATTCTTGCTTGCAAATGTGTTTGGGCGGTTATGTGCTGTGTTGTTTAACCATATTCTCCCATTTTTAAGGAAAATAAGCTTCTTCTTGTTAAAAAGAGGTCAGTTTTGACAAAGATACTATAACATTTTGAAGCTTGATTTTAAGTGTTATAAATGAACACATGCTTCATCGCCGAGATAGAATTGCAAGTGGTTTCTAATTATAAGATAAGAAACCTTACATAATACTCTTTCAAAAAAGCAAACAAATGTATTGAAGCTAACACAAGTTATGACATTTACATAATTCTAAACATTTCGGAAAGTGGAACCCAGTAGAGCCACACCAGATTTCTAATTTTTATATTTCGGAGTCAAAACTGTACACAGTACAATTGTTGTCTATTTTTTACAATTCTGATTTAAAAAAAATTTGCATAATTGTTGAAAAATAATAATAATCATTTATATTTTATAGATTGACTTTGAAAAAAAAATAATAATAATAATAATAATAATCATTTAGATTTTATAGATTGACCTTATTAAAAAAATACAGATTTAAAGTTCGGACGAACAGCAACGAAGGTACTAGTCAAAGGACTAGTGCTTCAATCTTTGATAATTTCATATTTTTTTCATTCAAATAGTTAGAGAACATGTCACCAAAAGAAACTAAATTAAGGCCAGACGTAGAGCCAGGCACAACTGCAGATATCAAGGAAAGGGTAAAAATCAGATCAGATGCTACAACAGTTCCAAAACTTAGACAGAAGACATGGAACCAAGCTGAGAAACTGTGGGAACAGTGGCAAACAAGAGGACTGATTCCAGCAGATGATCAACCTGGACCAACAAAAGCCCATAGAAGAGCAGTACTCGACTATGAGCACGAACAATGCCTACAACAGCTAACTATATGGAGGGAAGCTGAAGAAAAGACACCGTAGCTTGTAGGAAAAAGACGAGGAGAAGGGAGGTGAAACTTCCAGAGAAGGCAGGGCAGACACCTCCAACAATTCAAGCTCAGGAAGAACCAGAGAATGCAGGGCAGACACCTCAAACAGTAACATCTCAGACAGTGCCAGAAAATCAGAAGCAGAACCAACAACCAGGAGGTTTCCGAGGAAGCAGAGGCAGAGGAAAAGTTCTCCGGTTTGAGGGATGCTACATATGCGATCAAATGGGCCATTGGGCTAGAGATTGTCCACAACAACAAATGAAACACCCAACACATGCACCAAACAACAGCCCTCCATGCAGATACCCCGGGGGGGTTTCCATGATGACAACGGAGGCAGGGGGTCCCAGAGATGTCAAAGACGATGAGGGGTGCCAAACATGACCCAAATGCCGCTGACAGCCTGGTATCAACCACAACAATGAGGAAGCTCAGAGGGCCAGACCACCAGGTGATGCATCTTCAGCACAAGGGTATTTTGAGAACCAGCTACATTGAGCCATGTCTGTCACCACAGGAGGGAGAGGTTTAATGTAAAACAAAATCGAGAGTAGCATTTGCATTTACACATAAAGCATCCACAGAGTAGTAGAAGATTAAAACATAATAGAACATTTAGCAGACTATTTTTGTAATTATGAGAAGGAAAGAGATTACGAGTGATGTTGTTCCCCTACACAGAAAACTATTGTGTCCACACAGCTAGTGAGGTCAAGACGATGGTTTTCCACCCAAAAATATGAAGACGGAAACCTGGTACTCGCCCAAGACGGAGGATCCTTACCAAGTCCTCCTGTTTACACCGACTGCAGTTCAAGGGGCGGCGATACACCTGACGTGGAGCTGTTGAGACCTGAAAACAGAAACTCGATTCTGCTGTGGTGAAGTCTCGCTACAAAGGGAGGTGTCCGATAGGGTCACTTGTCTCAAACCAGTGAAGAAGTCAACAAGAACCCAGCAGAACTAGAGAGTGACTGTTAGCGGGAGAACAGTGAAGGAGCGACAGAAACTGGCACAACATTTTCCAGCCAGTACATAGATAGACCCCGTCAGAAGACCGGGGCTGTGTTTAAAGGGGAACTTCATTTATTGTTAGTGGAAGTGTAGTTTTTTAGTCAAACAATTATGTGATTTATGGAGTCAGATTACAGTTTTTTTCTTTTTTTTTTCTCATAAACAAAATGTTATAATCGGTCTGAAGTATCTGTTTCAAGGAAATGAGCTGCAGATTAAATAACATAACACTGATTGAGAGCTTGGATGAAGAAGTTGTAGGGTTTTTACAACAGTTTCAAGAATCAGTTTTTATTTATTTATTCTTGAGTAACTTTACTGATTTATAATGTAGTGCGTAAGGCAATATCTCATTTTGAGTGAGGGGCACCAGCCCTTCATGCATGTCACCCTCTGTGTGAATAGTTCGTATTTTCCCTCTAGTTTAGAGAAATATTATTTTATCATATCTTTGTTCAGCAGTAACAACCAATCCTCTAATCCTATAATTATTGAGACGCATTAGCGACACCAGGGGTATTGTTTTTCGCAGCAACAATGATGCATAATACCAGGACAAAAGCCATTGTTGAAACAAGTAAACAATTTGTGTGCTAATGGCAGATTTTAGTGAATGTTTTTATACCCGCAGAAAACCATACGATATTTTTTGTACGCCTTATGGGTACACGGAGAAGTTATGTTTATTTGATGCAACGTTATGGGTTTTACATGTCCTGTTCAGAATAGGGTAATCATTGCAATATTAATTGAGCATGTTATGCTCAAAGGAGGGAGTGTCATGATTATACAGACATGTTGATTTCAGTGACGTTGTAGTTAATAAATAATAACATGAAGTTAATAATAAATCTCATAACGACAAAAGGTATGCCGAAGCTTGGGCCTCCTCCAAGGAGGGAGTGGTCCAGTTTTAGATATTAGACGAATATAAGTAATGAATATGTCAGAACTCTGAGTAATATTATCCAAGTTTTGTCTACACAGGCTAGGAAAGCTACAGAGATACCAGACGAGACACCAGAAGAGACTCCTGTTGGGCCAGGTGAATGGGTGAGGGTGAAAGTTCACAAAAGACAGTGAGCTGATCCCGGTGGACGGAACAGTGAGACGTTGTAATAAACTTCACACGCGTTCTGGTTTAAAGGTAAAGAAAAAGGAGCAAATTGACACCACCTCACACATTGTCACCCTTCACTGGCAACTTCCAAAACATTATTGGGAGTTAGGACTGATTTGGAAGAGCTGGAACAAAACAATAAATAGAAATAAGATAAAGATAGAAACAGCTCAAAAGACGAATTGTCTATAGATTTTTATAGATTGTACACTAAAGTGAAAACCTATTTTTGCTTTACATCTGAAAAAGAGTCCAATTTTTGTATACGTTATTATAGTACTCATTATCTAAATTCTGTAACTGACACAACCATGGATAAACTAGAGATGATGTCAAGAACAAAGCCAAACCAAGTGTGGGGTCCCCTAGGGATAAGAGTCAGAATAGCATTGTTGATTGTGCTCATTACACTTGGCACCTTTCTGGTTGGATGGGGAGTACAATAAGTAAGACATGGATCCATTAGTCCACTCATAGAGAATGCCCACATCACTAACAAAACTCCAGCTGAGTTTCAGAGACTTTCACTTATCCCCAGAGCCAAAAGATCAGCTGAGCAACAAGAGGAAGATTTAGAAATACTCGTTCCCAAAGGTGAGGCGGTTATAATCAAGATGATTCACCCCCCATATATGCAGTTCTTGTATCAAATGATGAGATGGGTTTAAGTGATCGGGATAATCAGTGATGGGGATTTACAGATTAGGGGAATCTCCAAATACACTGGATCCATGTTTTAGTCTGTACCAGAAACACCCCCTGTTAAGTTTATGGACAACCGACCGGTGACCTGAGCAAAGTTATTGAAAATGATTAAACAGGCTACTAACCCACAAGTACAGCTTTGTATGTACAAACTCTATGAACGAAATTCCCCAGCAGATTGTGGCGACATTGAAAATATGGGGATGTTCTTTTATAGTGTGTGGAATATGTGGTGCTTGAAACATGTAGGTATTTTTAAAATAATAGAAGAAAATGGTTTCCTGAAAGAGTTATTTGGAGTAGCCATGTTACAGTGGGTGAAAGCAATGTTTAAGGATATGGCACAACTATTAGTAGACATTAATTACATTTAACATCTAAGACAGATAGTAAGATTAGGAAAATAGAGTGGAAAGGATTGGATTTATTTTACCTCAGTGTGTTAGAATTAACTATAGGTAATGCGTCCCGAGATCTCGATCTCTC
>CADEHL010000566.1:0-35995 GCA_902827135.1 Harpagifer antarcticus | reverse complement strand
AGCGAAATGTAGCTCGTTAACTTCAGCTAACTTTATGCGAGCGGCAGCATGGATCCATTTTCAGTGAAGTTACCTAAAGTGAGAGAGGAGACAGCGTCTGTGGAGACCGAGTTCCCCCACCTCGCCAACAAGGCAGTGTGCTCACTCCCTTCACCTCCACCCACCTGTGAGAGTGCTCATTCCCTTCACCTCCACCCACCTGTGTGAGTGCTCACTCCCTTCACCTCCACCTACCTGTGTGAGTGCTCACTCCCTTCACCTCCACCTACCTGTGTGAGTGATCACTCTCTTCACCTCCACCTACCTGTGTGAGTGCTCACTCCCTTCACCTCCACCCACCTGTGAGAGTGCTCACTCCCTTCACCTCCACCCACCTGTGAGTGCTCACTCCCTTCACCTCCTCCTACCTGTGAGTGCTCACTCCCTTCACCTCCACCTATCTGTGAGAGTGCTCACTCCCTTCACCTCCACCTGCCTGTGAGAGTGCTCACTCCCTTCACCTCCACCTACCTGTGAGAGTGCTCACTCCCTTCACCTCCACCCACCTGTGAGAGTGCTCACTCCCTTCACCTCCACCCACCTGTGAGAGTGCTCACTCCCTTCACCTCCACCCACCTGTGAGAGTGCTCACTCCCTTCACCTCCACCCACCTGTGTGAGTGCTCACTCCCTTCACCTCCACCCACCTGTGTGAGTGCGGGTTTTCCGCATTGACTTTGATCAAAAGCATGTGCCGGTCAAGCAGGGGCGGATCTACCGGCACGGCATGGGGTGGAGACTGCCACCCCAGCTGCCACCCCAGCTGCCACCCCAGCTGCCATCCCAGCTGCCACCCCAGCTGGCAGCTTTGTTTTGAAAGAAAGGTTGTGGCTCATCGGACATTTATGAGAGAAAGTCTCTAATGTCCGAGTGCAAGTGAATGCAGCACAAGACGCAAGTCTTGTACCCCCTCCCCCGGGCCTGGCTCGAGCGTGGAAATGTGATTGGCGGCGATTTCATTTGAACGGGACGGCGCAAAACGAGAAGCATTTCGGATCCAAGCAGACGGAAGGGACGAGGTACGGTCTACGATGACGGAGAAGAGCCTGTCAGTGCGGCTGCACTCAGCATTGAATCCAAACGCACTAAAGCTTTGATCTTAATCAGTGTGTGAGGCGTGTTGCTGAGGCGTGTTGCTGAGGCGTGTTGCTGAGGCGTGTTGCTGAGGCGTGTTGCTGAGGCGTGTTGCTGAACAACATGGTAATGGCCGCATTCAGCTGTTATAGGCAACTCGATGCTCCGCTCACGGGTGACTCGATGAGCATAAACAACTGTTAAGATGACGAGCTTACGTGTGTGAATATATATTTTTCTTTGTGGGGGTCCGCCCCCAAAAAACTGTGTTAAGTCCTGAGAAAGTCAAATCAGACAGTGTGTACAACTACACTGCCCACAGAAAGTAACCCCTTAGAACCCGTAGGTAAGGGCTTTCCACTGGATCATAATACCCCTGCATTATAGCAGCAACAACAACAATAATAACAATAATAATAATAACAATAATAATAATAATAATAATTGGGAGGGGGGCGTGGCTGTTCCTATGTTCTCTGAGGCTCCCCTTCCCACACTTTGAAAGCCCTGGTAGGATCAGCTCTTATCCTGGCTGCCACTGAGGGACCTCCGGGTCATTTCACTCCGTCAGGAAGGTTCCTGAGAGAAACGGACTATTCGACTGCAGCCCCCTGTCCTGTTCCAGTTAGGGTCCCTCTTCCTCCCCTCCCTCCTCTTCCTCCTCCTCCTCACCTCTCTTGTTCTTCTCTCTGGTCACCACCGTCATGCTCATCAGCTCGCCCCCCCCACTGATCCTGGACACCTGCAGACAGCGGAAGTTACTCTTCAGGCTGTTCTTCATCCCAACCTCCCTCCCTCCTCTTCCTCCTCCTCCTCCTCCTCCTCCTCCTCCTCCTCCTCCTCCCTGGCTCCAGTAGTCGACCTGCAGATCCTTCACCTCCCCCAGACAGCTGCACAGAGCGAGGAAGAGGAGGAGTTAGGATTCTTATCTTATAGTCAGATCATAGAGTCCTGCTGTGAACCTGAGACGTTGAGACCCCACAGTGTTATTACATTACATTACATTTAGCTGAGGCTTTTATCCAAAGCGACTTACAGCAAGATACAAACTTGAAGAAAACAGAATCATATAAGTACATCACAGTGGCGAGCCGTGACTTTACCTCGATGAACTACATCTCTGGTCTCGCAGGATACGCGTCACCAACACAAAGATGGCCGTCACGTTAGCCCATTTCACCTCTTTCTTTCAGAACGAGGCGAAAATCACTACAAGTCTGGGCGTGTTGAGAATCTGGGCGTGTTGAGAGTATGGGGCGTGTTGAGAGTCTGGGCGTGTTGAGAGTCTGGGCATGTTGAGAGTCTGGGCGTGTTTGAGAGTATGGGCGTGTTGAGAGTCTGGGCGTGTTTGAGAGTCTGTAGGGTTTGAGAGTCTGGGCGTGTTGAGAGTCTGGGCGTGTTGAGAGTCTGGGCGTGTTGAGAGTCTCTGGGCGTGTTGAAGGCTGTGTTTGAGAGTCTGGGCGTGTTGAGAGTCTGGGCGTGTTGAGAGTCTGGGCGTGTTTGGGCGTGTTGAGAGTATGGGCGTGTTGAGAGTCTGGCGTGTTGAGAGTCTGGGCGTGTTGAGAGTCTGGGCGTGTTGGGCGTGTTGAGAGTCTGGGCGTGGTTGAGAGTCTGGGCTGTGTTTGAGAGGTCTGGGCATGTTGAGAGTCTGGGCGTGTTGAGAGTATGGGCGTGTTGAGAGTCTGGGCGTGTTGAGAGTCTGGGCGTGTTGAGAGTCTGGGCGTGTTGGGCGTGTTGAGAGTATGGGCGTGTTGAGAGTCTGGGCGTGTTGAGAGTCTGGGCGTGTTGAGAGTCTGGCGTGTTGGGCGTGTTGAGAGTATGGGCGTGTTGAGAGTCTGGGCGTGTTGAGAGTCTGGCGTGTTGAGAGTCTGGGCGTGTTGAGAGTCTGGGCGTGTTGAGAGTCTGGCGTGTTGAGAGTCTGAGAGTCTGGGCGTGTTGAGAGTCTGGGCGTGTTGAGAGTCTGGGCGTGTTGGGCGTGTTGAGAGTCTGGGCGTGTTGAGAGTCTGGGCGTGTTGAGAGTCTGGGCGTGTTGGGCGTGTTGAGAGTATGGGCGTGTTGAGAGTCTGGGCGTGTTGAGAGTCTGGGCGTGTTGAGAGTCTGGGCGTGTTGGGCGTGTTGAGAGTCTGGGCGTGTTGAGAGTCTGGGCGTGTTGAGAGTCTGGGCGTGTTGAGAGTCTGGGCGTGTTGAGAGTCTGGGCGTGTTGAGAGTCTGGGCGTGTTGAGAGTCTGGGCGTGTTGAGAGTCTGGGCGTGTTGAGAGTCTGGGCGTGTTGAGAGTCTGGGCGTGTTGAGAGTCTGGGCGTGTTGAGAGTCTGGGCGTGTTGGGCGTGTTGAGAGTCTGGGCGTGTTGAGAGTCTGGGCGTGTTGGGCATGTTGAGAGTCTGGGCGTGTTGAGAGTCTGGGCATGTTGAGAGTATGGGCGTGTTGAGAGTCTGGGCGTGTTGAGAGTCTGGGCATGTTGAGAGTCTGGGCATGTTGAGAGTCTGGGCGTGTTGAGAGTCTGGGCGTGTTGAGAGTCTGGGCGTGTTGAGAGTCTGGGCGTGTTGAGAGTCTGGGCGTGTTGAGAGTCTGGGCGTGTTGAGAGTCTGGGCGTGTTGAGAGTCTGGGCGTGTTGAGAGTCTGGGCGTGTTGAGAGTCTGGGCGTGTTGAGAGTCTGGGCGTGTTGAGAGTCTGGGCGTGTTGAGAGTCTGGGCGTGTTGAGAGTCTGGGCGTGTTGGGCATGTTGAGAGTCTGGGCATGTTGAGAGTCTGGGCGTGTTGAGAGTCTGGGCGTGTTGAGAGTCTGGGCGTGTTGGGCGTGTTGAGAGTCTGGGCGTGTTGGGCATGTTGAGAGTCTGGGCATGTTGAGAGTCTGGGCGTGTTGAGAGTCTGGGCGTGTTGAGAGTCTGGGCGTGTTGAGAGTCTGGGCATGTTGAGAGTCTGGGCATGTTGAGAGTCTGGGTGTGTTGAGAGTCTGGGCATGTTGAGAGTCTGGGTGTGTTGAGAGTCTGGGTGTGTGTGAGAGTCTGGGCGTTGTTGAGAGTCTGGGGCGTGTTGAGAGTCTGGGCGTGTTGAGAGTCTGGGCGTGTTGGGTGTGTTGAGAGTCTGGGCGTGTTGAGAGTCTGGGCGTGTTGAGAGTCTGGGCGTGTTGAGAGTCTGGGCGTGTTGGGTGTGTTGAGAGTCTGGCGTGTTGAGAGTCTGGGCGTGTTGAGAGCATACACGAAACGGGAGTTAGTCGGTTCTGTAAGAGCCAGCGTGCGGGACCGGCTTTACAAGGTTTCGGTGAGTAACATGCAATGTGCAGGGCCGGACTGGGTCAATAAGTCAGGCCGGGAATTATACACCCAGCCAGGCCACAGTTTTGTTTTGTGCCATTTTCCTGGATTTATTTGTCAATATTTACAGCGTTGCTGCCCGTAGTGATAGCCCTAAACTTTAAATCTACTACCCCAGAATAAACATATGGACATGGGTCACTATGTAAAAAAAATGTGCAAATCTATTTAGGAACCTATCCATGTACACATATTTTAAGTGGAGGTGAACCTCAAATCCTCTAGGGGGGTCCGGGGGCATGCTCCCCCGGTTAAATGCATCAATCTGGTGCACTTTGAGGGGGAAATAAAGAGACTAGATCTATGGTATATATATATATTTTGTATTCCAGTCTCCCTTCAGATATGTTAAGTGGCTTGTCATTCAACACAATGCTGCTCACCTCCTTCAGTTGGGAGAAAAGCTGGTTCAGGTTCAGCCTTATGGGGGGACAGGGCTGCTGAGCCTAAAGATGGATCTGTTGGTCCTGGCACCAGGGGGAGGGACAACTGATTTAGTATGAACAGGCGCTAAAAATGTGCCTGTATTTATTAAAGGTAGGGAGGTAAGAACGGAGAAACCAGCTCAAATGCGCTAGAATTTGAAAGTACACAACTGAAAAAAATCTGCCCCTTCTTTCAGAGTTCCTCACAGAGCCCCTCCTCCAACACACACGAACATGACCAATGAGGGCAGGAGATAAGTCTGTGCACAGATGGAAGGCTGACAGGCAGGTAGGCCATCCAGTTACTTTAGCCGGCTCAGATGATTGGTTGTGCTTTTTACAGCGCCACGGATTCCACAGATGATATTTTGTTATGTATTTTTTTTAATATATTCATTGCTATCGGGATGTTAAGAGCTTCCATGGAAGATAACAAAAAGTGTTTTTTTACCTACCATACCTTTAAATGTCAGCTAAAAGACCTCTGAATTGTCTGTAAAGATATTAACAGGACTTAATTTCAGCTTAGTAAACAAAAAAACATTAGCTAACAGACTAATTTCCACCACCCATGGATCACTGACATACTGTCGCCCTTTTGTCCCTCTCTCTTGTCTTTCTCTCCTTTCTCTTCTTTTCTGAGAGCCTGACTTTGTTGGTCGTTGAAACATGGTAGCCTGCCCTACAACACACGTATGTAGGCTAAGTACTAGCATCCCTCCTCACATGCTTTCACTCTCTAAGTGCTGGTGCCACACCGCGTTTGGAGACAGGACCAAACCATTACATGTAAATAGAAGGGGGTGTACAGAGGCTTTGGGTCATTAACTTTTGGAAGAAAATAAGTTAAATGAATCGTAAGTTTAGTGAGTAATTTATCAATATAACGTTCTATTAATGTTAATTATTGAGGATTGATGAAAGGTTACTTACATTTTTTTTATTAATGTTCTAAACATTTTGGGGCCCATGTCAGTCACGGGCCCTTAGAATCGTCCTAACTTTTCATTTTTACATTACATTGCATTTAGCTGAAGCTTTTGTCCAGAGCGACTTACAATAAGTGCGTTCGACCAGGAAGACACAACCCTGAAGAAAACAGAATCATAAAGTACATCAGGTATCATAGAGCCAAACACTTCAAGTGCTACTCAGCTGGCTTTAGAGAAGCCAGTCCTTTGTTAGTATATAAGTGCTTTGTTAGTAATTCTATGGCTGGAAGTGGAGTCGAAAGAGATGAGTTCTCAGTCTGGAAGGTGTGTAAGCTTTCTGCTGTCCTGATGTCAATGGGGAGCTCATTCCACCATCTTGGAGCCAGGATAGCAAACCCACGTGTTTCTGCTGATGGGAACTTGGGTCCCCCTCGCAGCGAGGGTGCAGCGAGTCGTTTGGCTGATGCAGAGAGGAGTGCACGTGCTGGGGTGTACGGTTTAACCATGTCCTGGATGTAGGAAGGGCCAGATCCATTCGCAGCATGGTACGCAAGTACCAGTGTCTTGAAGTGGATTCTAGCAGTTACCGGGAGCCAGTGGAGGGAGCGGAGGAGCGGAGTGGGGGGGGAACATTTAGGAAGGTTGAAGACCAGACGAGCCGCTGCATTCTGGATGAGCTGCAGAGGTCGGATGGCACATGCAGGTAGACCAGCCAGTTATTTTATAAATGCAAAGTAGGGTCTCCAGAACATAAAAGCTGCCGGATGATAGCCTGCATGCGTTTGGACATTCACACAATTAGCATAAATTGCATTAATTAGTATTATAGTCTCTGTTGACAATTATAAAAATGGACTTGGTTGATCTGGACAGTCCCTTGTAATCAGAGAGGCCAGGAGTTGGGGTGATTGTGAGTTAACGGGGACTCTGGACAGATTGCTTATATAGTTTTAAAATAATTGTATAATAAAAAAATAATAATCTTGTGCTCTCTATCCAATGATCACAACACTCCTCATGGTAATCAGAATCAGAACATCCAGAGTCAAATTGCGCCACTTTCTGGTTAAGACTGACTGGAGTCCAAAGCCTTTTGTAACTATTGTCTGCATCTGTTCATTTATTGATCCATTTGACAGAATCAGAAATCCTCAATGTGTCCCGCCACGGGGAAACGCACATGATTACAACCGCAGCTGAAGTGAGGAAAGACAGAAATGGCTAAGTGTGCACACGTTATTAAAAACAAAATGACACCGGAAGCACCTGGTGGAGGGGGAGGGAGGAGGAGTGATGGGAGCTCCTGATTGGCTGGGAGGAGATCCCAGGATGATGTCACCAGAGTCAACTGTTGGGGGGACATGAACACATGACATCTATATAAATATATGTAACCAAGCTCTCCAGAGCAACTTAACACGAATGTTGGATTACGATATGTTGATGTGATGCTTTGATCTTTGTAATGGTTTCCAGTTCTTCTTCTGGAGCTAACTTCCTGCCATCACTCCACAAACAAACTAAACACGTTTCACAAATGCCTCAAGATGCAGTAACACACACAGCAAATACAAAACACATCTACAAACTAATGCATTACGCTTTTCTAATAAGTCATATTGAGGCTGAGGGCTGGTGTTTTGTATTTGCTAACCACACTGTGTGTGTTCGTGAATCATAATGTCACGGTTATCATGTCATGTCACAGTTCTGTCTTGGTTTGGGTGTTTTCGCTGTTCTCTATGTCATGTTTTCCTCCTGTCGTTAGTTTCCCTGGTGTGTCTCGTTAGCTGATTGTGTTCACCTGTGGCCCTTGTGTTTCTCCTCCCCTGCCCGGCTGTGTCTCGTCTTGTAATTATCCCTCCCTGTATTTAGTCTTGTCTCGTCCTGTGTTCAGTGTTGGTGCTTCTTTTGTTGGTGACTGAATTCACCCCGGTGAGTGTTCTGTTTTGTATGTATTAGTTTCATTATCCTTGAAATAAAGGATTATCAGAGTTATCTGCATTTGGGTCCTGCTTCCTTCACTCAACCGTGACAGAAGCGAAAACACCCAAACCAAGACAGAACTGTGACATGACATGATAACCGTGACACATAAGGCATTTTAAAACGTGTTTAGTTTGTGGAGTGATGGCAGGAATTGAGCTCCGGACTTCTGAATAGAAATTAGTAGCAAAGCTTGAAATCAAGTTTAAATGAATACATGCGTTAAACCTGTGATCAGCTAAATCATCAAATGAATGAATAGAGGACAGGTGAGGCGTACGTGAGATGGAGCGGAGGTTCTGCTCCACGATGCCGACCTTCACCACCTGACACACACACACACACACACACACATACACACACACACGCACACACACACACACACACACAGTTTGGATTATGTTGTAAGATGTAAAAGGTTAATTCACAGTTCTGTAATTATAGTCTGATAGTACTCGACGTTTCCTCTTACCCCGATAAAAGGAACAAACTTCTGACAGTAGTCGTCGTCGGGGCTGAAGAACAAAATCAGATTCAATCAAAGAAAAAGCAGAAATGTGAAATATGAACAAATCAAACTCGATCCTATCCGTCTCACTGTGATCCCTCTGATGTCCACTAGAGGCTGCTGTGGCTAACTCTGCACTCAAGACGTTTGGCATTCTAATTTCAGTAGATATTTCTTTCTTTGGCATGAAGTCAACAGGTTTACTTCTTGACACTGTAATGAAGGCGGGTCTGAGCTCTGGTTCTGACAGGCCGGTACCTCTTGTGTTTGCAGGTCAGCATGGCCTCTGATATGGGACACAGGTGAGAGACAGCCGCTCCGCTCAGGTACTGAGACACTCGCCCTGCGACACCCACAGGATCTGTCCAGCAGAGAGCACAGTTTAGACAGATGGTGCATTCAGGGCCTGTGTCATAGAGCATCATCCTCCCAGCCTCCCTCAGCGTTTCACAAAAATGCTCCCAGCTCTTTTATTAAGGTTTCTATGACAGTGTTGAAAAGACTCTCTAGCGGCTTTGCTGGACAAAGTAGCATCAACTGTCTTTATCCATTTCTCTGTGTTTGACATTGCCTTTGAGCACCAACCTGAAGACGCTTGCTGTCACATACTTACGTGTAATACCTTGCTTTATATCTTGTTATTGTTCATTTGTAAATTCAAAATGTATTTTTTCTACTTTCTTGTTTTTTAATTTGTATTCTACAATGTCATGTATTTTTATGCTGCAACACAAACATTTCCCAAATTGGGATCAATAAACTACTTCTTATCTTATCTTACACTTTGTGTGTCTGACAGCTAAATAGCTAAATCCAATGTCCGCCGACCAATCAGGTCAACCGAAGGGACTTCTCCATCTTTGTTATGATAGTTCTGGTCTGACATATAGAGTTCAGGATAGACTGCTGCGGCCCAAAACAAGCTTCTTCTCCATTTGATATAATTACATCACCAGCACCTTTCTGAAAAGTTGAGATATTTCCAACTCAAAACCTGCGGAACATTCTAAGGGCAGAGGTTTACCTGACGTCTGAGTGTCACCTCTAAAGTAAGGAAATTGAGTTTGGCATCGCCTCAGCACGCTCAGGTTATACTGAACTGTTTCAATGTGCTACGAGAAAGTTGTTGCCTCGACAATAAAGGAGTGTCTTTTGAGAAAGTCCCTGTTGTGAAACACTGAGTGTCCTCCTCCAACCTGAGAGCAGCATGCTAACAAAGCTATCCCAACTGTAGCTGTGTTCAGGACAGGATGTGAGATTACCCAGAAGAGCATCAGGACTGTTTGAGGCAGATGATAGCTATGTGATTAACATGATGACTCAGCCTCTATGGAGACAGACATCAAGCATGCTCATTTCTGACGTGGAGCTAATCTGAAGTAAACATTGAATACTGCTTTCTATTCCTCCATCTTGTGACTGTGTGACTCCCTCTCTTGGATATCAGCATGTGAAGGACACTGCTCAGGAACTAGTCTCTGTATGTGATGACTCCTTCTGGAGAGGACCACAGACACATGGATCCTGAAGCTGAAGGACACTGCTCAGGAACTAGTCTCTGTATGTGATGACTCCTTCTGGAGAGGATCACAGACACATGGATCCTGAAGCTGAAGGACACTGCTCAGGAACTAGTCTCTGTATGTGATGACTCCTTCTGGAGAGGACCACAGACACATGGATCCTGAGGCTGAAGCTCAAGCCGGGGACCAGGGAGAGTTCTCTAACAGTCTCCTTCACTGTAAGAAACACCGGGTGTCGTTTAAACCGGGTCAGTCGAGCTGTTTGTTTGGATGTGACCTGTGCGCTACCTCTGACCTGTAGCGCACAGGTCAGAGATCAGAGGCGCTACTGGTCAGAGGCGCTACAGGTCAGAGGTCAGAGGCGCTACAGGTTAGAGGCGCTACAGGTCAGAGGTCAGTCGTACCCAGAGCAGGAGACTTCACTCGTCCGAACAGATCCCTCCAGTCGGGGTCCATGAACAGGCTGCTGAACCGGCTGTCCAGAGACGCCAGGAACTTAGCCAGAGGGTGGGCTCCTGGGGAGGGGGGAAGGTAAGGTAAGGTACGGTAAAGTAAGGTAAGGTATGGTAAGGTAAGGTACGTTTATTTTCAGACACAGAGGCAATTCAAAGTGCTTTACATCATCATTAACACTTAACAAGAAGACAACAGAAAGGAACACAATAAATAAACATAATGGAATAACAGATTTATAAAAAGCATGCATACAGAATATAGTTTAAACACAACATTGTAGAGACTAGGGGCAGGTCCAGAGACTAGGCTCAGGTCCAGAGACTAGGGGCCGGTCCAGAGACTAGGCTCAGGTCCAGAGACTAGGCTCAGGTCCAGAGACTAGGCTCAGGTCCAGAGACTAGGCTCAGGTCCAGAGACTAGGGGCCGGTCCAGAGACTAGGCTCAGGTCCAGAGACTAGGGGCAGGTCCAGAGACTAGGCTCAGGTCCAGAGACTAGGCTCAGGTCCAGAGACTAGGGGTCGGTCCAGAGACTAGGCTCAGGTCCAGAGACTAGGGGCAGGTCCAGAGACTAGGCTCAGGTCCAGAGACTAGGCTCAGGTCCAGAGACTAGGGGCCGGTCCAGAGACTAGGCTCAGGTCCAGAGACTAGGGGCCGGTCCAGAGACTAGGCTCAGGTCCAGAGACTAGGGGCAGGTCCAGAGACTAGGGGCAGGTCCAGAGACTAGGTTCAGGTCCAGAGACTAGGCTCAGGTCCAGAGACTAGGGGCCGGTCCAGAGACTAGGCTCAGGTCCAGAGACTAGGGGCCGGTCCAGAGACTAGGCTCAGGTCCAGAGACTAGGGGCAGGTCCAGAGACTAGGGGCAGGTCCAGAGACTAGGCTCAGGTCCAGAGACTAGGCTCAGGTCCAGAGACTAGGGGCCGGTCCAGAGACTAGGCTCAGGTCCAGAGACTAGGGGCAGGTCCAGAGACTAGGGGCAGGTCCAGAGACTAGGCTCAGGTCCAGAGACTAGGCTCAGGTCCAGAGACTAGGGGCCGGTCCAGAGACTAGGCTCAGGTCCAGAGACTAGGGGTCGTCCAGAGACTAGGCTCAGGTCCAGAGACTAGGGGCCGGTCCAGAGACTAGGGGTCGGTCCTGAGACTAGGCTCAGTTCCAGAGACTAGGCTCAGGTCCAGAGACTAGGGGCCGGTCCAGAGACTAGGGGTCGGTCCTGAGACTAGGCTCAGGTCCAGAGACTAGGCTCAGGTCCTGAGACTAGGGGCAGGTCCAGAGACTAGGCTCAGGTCCAGAGACTAGGGGTCGGTCCAGAGACTAGGGGTCGGTCCAGAGACTAGGGGTCGGTCCAGAGACTAGGCTCAGGTCCAGAGACTAGGGGCAGGTCCAGAGACTAGGCTCAGGTCCAGAGACTAGGGGTCGGTCCAGAGACTAGGGGTCGGTCCAGAGACTAGGCTCAGGTCCAGAGACTAGGGGTCGGTCCAGAGACTAGGCTCAGGTCCAGAGACTAGGGGTCGGTCCAGAGACTAGGGGTCGGTCCTGAGACTACGGGCCAATCCAGAGACTAGGGGTCGGTCCAGAGACTAGGTGCACGTTGCTTGATCTTGCCACATTGAGAATTAACAGGTCAAACTGTGTGGACATCTCAAGTTAAGATCACTAACGATGCAAATAGCCGTACTAACTGAAATGCATATTGTTAGCTGTGTCTGTCAGCTGTGTCTGTCAGCTGTGTCTGTTAGCTGTGTCTGTTAGCTGTGTCTGTCAGCTGTGTCTGTTAGCTGTGTCTGTTAGCTGTGTCTGTCAGCTGTGTCTGTCAGCTGTGTCTGTCAGCTGTGTCTGTCAGCTGTGTCTGTCAGCTGTGTCTGTTAGCTGTGTCTGTCAGCTGTGTCTTTTAGCTGTGTCTGTCAGCTGTGTCTGTTAGCTGTGTCTGTTAGCTGTGTCTGTCAGCTGTGTCTGTCAGCTGTGTCTGTTAGCTGTGTCTGTTAGCTGTGTACATATGTAATTCAAAATAAGATATGAATACATCAGACCATTTAGGTGATAGGAAGTGTATAACATCTATACGCTGTGAGCCCGCCTATACGAACCGATGGGGAGGATGAGGAAGCGGACGTAGTTCTGCCAATCAGGCGTCTTGCTGGCCATCTGCTCCACGAAGCAGCAGAGCACGGTGCTCAGGTAGGTCTGGTCTCCGGCCACCGCCACCTTCAGGGTGGGGGGGGTCTGCGAGTTACAGTTACAGCTGAAACACACATGTACGTCACATCACAATATATTCATATATTACTCAAGATTCATCGGAGAACCTCTCCACGATTCAACTTCAGTGTATGTGTTTGCTTGATTTATTGAGTTGCATTGATGCACTGATGCTGTCACGAGTCTGCATTTCATCACTTCCTGTCCACTGGTCTGGAGGTCAATGGTTTTCTGAATGTGTTTTTAGTTGTTTTCCTGAAATAAGGTCTCTGGTTAACACAAGCTGAAGAGATGTTAACGTTTTGTTTTACGAAATATAATACGTCAATAAATGCCCCTCTGGTGAATTTAAAAACGGAGGTTAGTAACAAGTGTCTAATTTAGACGACTAAACGCCATCACGCCCAACATTAGCCACCTATAGCTTAGCGATGGTGACGTGAAGTCATGTGACCGTGCTGTAGTTCCTTTATAGCCCAACATTAGCCACCTATAGCTTAGCGGTGGTGACGTGAAGTCATGTGACCGTGCTGTAGTTCCTTTATAGCCCAACATTAGCCACCTTTAGCTTAGCGGTGGTGACGTGAAGTCATGTAACCGTGCTGTAGTTCCTTTATAGCCCAACATTAGCCACCTTTAGCTTAGCGGTGGTGACGTGAAGTCATGTGACCGTGCTGTAATTCCTTTATAGCCCAACATTAGCCACCTATAGCTTAGCGGTGGTGACGTGAAGTCATGTGACCGTGCTGTAGTTCCTTTATAGCCCAACATTAGCCACCTTTAGCTTAGCGGTGGTGACGTGAAGTCATGTGAACGTGCTGTAGTTCCTTTATAGCACAACATTAGCCTCCTTTAGCTTAGCGGTGGTGACGTAAGTCATGTGACCGTGCTGTAGTTCCTTTATAGCCCAACATTAGCCACCTTTAGCTTAGCGGTGGTGACGTGAAGTCATGTGACCGTGCTGTAGTTCCTTTATAGCACAACATTAGCCACCTTTAGCTTAGTGGTGGTGACGTGAAGTCATGTGACCGTGCTGTAGTTCCTTTATAGCCCAACATTAGCCTCCTTTAGCTTAGCGGTGGTGACGTGAAGTCATGTGACCGTGCTGTAGTTCCTTTATAGCCCAATGCCAGCTCTTTACTTCAGCGGTGTTAATATGGGAATAGTATTGAGTAACTTACAATCTCTGGATCCGGCTGAGGATGGCGCTGAAGGCGGCCTGAACGTCGGCGGCCGACACGGTGCAGACGATCGGCTGATCGAAGAGAATCTCCGACAGATACTGAACACAGAGAGGGGACATCATGCATGTTCATTAAAATATCCTTCACTCTCATCCCTGTCCAACCTCAGAGCACATTACAACAACTGTGAACATTCATAAACACACCTCCGCCCCTCAAAGACTTGCATCCTTTGGTTACTAAAACCCTTTATGAACACACCGTTAGAAATACACTACATTTATACAGTTTTGTACATTTAACCTTTTTAGACTGTAAGTGTAAATATGCACATTGATATTGAAAGTTATCTCGTTGCACTGTCATCGCTACTACCTCTGCTTTTAACACTCTTATTTATTTATGTGTGTATATTTTTTTACTTCAGTGAGAGTTGCCAAAGAAATGTCGTTGTACTTTGTATGATGACAATAAAGATATATTCTATTCTATATCATACGATTATATTCTATAAAAATACTGATACAGATAACGAAATAATAGTTTTGTGTGTGAGATGTTCCTCTGATGCGATCAGACCTGCCCCTGCCAGTCGGAGGTGTTGATCAGGATGATGGAGTCGGGGATCCGCTCCTCAGAGAACAGGATGTGGTTCAGCTGATCCAGGACCGACTTCCTGGCAGCCTGAGGAGAAAAAGCCTGAGTGTTCAGGTCCTGATCTCCCTTTCTCTGGAACAACTTCCTGTCTTCATCAGGGAGGCAGACAGTGTGTTGAAGACTTCCCTTTTTAATAAAGCCTACAGGTTAGAGCTGGAACTTTGATTTGAAAAAGATCACACAAAATAAAATGGCTGATTGTGGAAAACCTGTCCGTCTGTCTCACCTGTGGAGGAAGTATCCTGCAGTCCATGGAAGTCTCACTGTCCATGCTGCTGTGGTTCTGTCTGTCCTTCATGGAGGCTCCCCAAGAGTGGCGAGACAGCTGACATCGTGTCTTACTGAAAACAAACCAATATTACATCCCAGCAGTTTGTTTATAAGGACAGGTAGCCATGTGTGATAGTGTGTGTGTGTGTGTGTGTGTGTGTACCTTGTTGACATGTGTTTTGGGGGCTCAACCTCAACTTCCTGTGCAGAGAAGAAGAAAAAGAGAGTGGGTTTCTGTGTGTGCGTGTGTGTGTGTGTGTGTGTGTGTGTGTGTGTGTGTGTGTGTGTGTGTGTGTGTGCATGTGTATGTGTCTGGTAAACACTAACCACGGGGCCCGCCTCCTCTTCTCGGATCTCAGATGGTAATCGGGGCCCCTGAGTGGCAGGAATCTCCATTTCCTGTTAACCAGAGATGAGGAAGTACCCAGATACTTTACATCTCTAGTCCGGCATCCAAAATATTTTCCATTACATTCAGGTGAACATGTTATGGGTCAGTTTTACTCACAGTTTGTTGTTTCTGCGTCTGGATCTCACTCTGAGAGCTCGAATGAGAACCCCCGTCAAAGAAAGGCCTGATGGTCAGAAATCAGATAGATTAACATCATTATCCATGAAACATCGGACACTTTATCATCAGTCCTGTTTATTTAAGCTCCTCTGGTCGTGATTAGGTGCTGCAGACTTTGGATTCTGGTCATGCTTTTCAGCCTGGATAAAAACCAATACAACAGTGCAACACCTTAAAAAACAACAATTTAATACTGTTTTAACTGGATGCTACTTCACTTCCTTTTATAATACTGCTGCTTATTTTCCTTATATTTCCACACCAAAGGCTTGTGATGGAAATCTTAGACCCAGTCAATACTGTGGAGATACACAAGTCAGAAAGATCAACAATAAATGGTGAAACAGACAGAGTTGTCTTTCTGGTTCTGTATTTGAAGCTTCAAAGACACAGGTCTCACAGAGTATAGGATAGTCTGTAGGGGTGTGCGCAATAGTCATAAAATAGAAAAACTTAAATAGAAGAAAAGGCGGGCCGACAGAGTTTGCTCAGAAATCTGCTTTCACACGGTCTCATATTGTTATTAGACACCTGTCCTTGAGCTGTAGCTAGTATGACGGTTCTCAGAATATGGAAGTTCTTGTGTGACTTTGTGTGAAGAGGAGTAGTCTGAACATAGTCTGCCAAATCAGCTCTGTGGCCTTGAGGCGCTTGGGAATAAAACCCTCATTAGAGTATGCAGAGAAAACCGCACATCCCAGGAAATGGTATAGTTGTTTTAGACAATGTTTTGAGAAGCATTTGGTTTAAGCATATAAGGTGGAAATGTCCACTACAAGCTAGAGGCACCAAACTTGGTAGTCGTCAAATGAGGGAGGACAACATCACACACACCAAATTGCATGACTCTAGCACTCACCGTTCTCATAACCCTAATCCTAGCTATTTTCAAAGGGCCTTGGACAGCATACTTGTCTGTTTAAATAGAGCATCAGATAAATAACATGGTGTTAAATGTTAAAAACAATCTAACACTCACTCTTCGGGCGTTTTAGGCAGATCACCCTTTTATACTGTTTATCACCCCTATAACCTGAGAAAACCCCACATTCAATTACAATGGAGGTCAATGGCAGCAGTATCTAATGAAGCATCTATAAAAGCCAAACTTGGTACACATCAGCAATGGGAAGAGACAATAATTCACACCAAATTGTACAACTCTACCATTTACCCTTCAGGAGTTATATGAGGGGCATACCCTTTTTGCTATAATGGATGTCAATGGCAGCTTCATCAAAGGAAGAGGATAGAAGCACCAAACTTGGTAGCCATCAAAGAAGGGAGGACACCATCACACACACCAAATTGCATGACTCTAGCACTCACCGTTCTCATAACCCTAACCCTAATCCTAGCTATTTTCAAAGGGCCCTTGGACAGGATATTTGACCACAAATTACTCTCTAAGGTTTAATAAGTGTCATTAGGTGAACCTTCAGATAAATAATAAATAACATGTGGTGTTAAATGTTAAAACCAATCTAACACTCACTGTTCGGGAGTTGTAGGTGGATCCCCCCTTTCTTTCTGTTTATCACCCTAACAACAACCCTCAATCAATCACAATGGAGGCCAATGGCAGCTATATCTAACAAAGCGGCTACAATAGCCACACTTGGTGCACATCAGCAAGGGAAGAGACAATAATGCACACTAAATTGTACCACTCTACCATTTACCCTTTGTGAGTTAAATGAGGGGCATACCCTTTTTGCTATAATGGATGTCAATGGCAGCTTCATCAAAGGAATAGGCTAGAAGCACCAAACTGGGTAGTCGTCAAAGATGGGAGGACACGATAACACACACCAAATTGCATGACTCCAGCACTCACCGTTTTCATAACCCTAACCCTAATCCTAGCTATTTTCAAAGTGTCCTTGGGCAGGATACCTGACCACAAATGACTCTCTTAGGTTTAATACGTCTGTTTAAATAGAGCATCAGATAAATAATAAATAACATGGTGTTAAATGTTAAAAACAATCTAACACTCACTCTTCAGGTGTTTTGGGCAGATCACCCTTTTATACTGTTTATCACCCCTATAACCTGAGAAAACCCCACATTCAATAGAATGGAGGTAAATGGCAGCAGTATCTAATGAAGCATCTGACACGAGGGACTCACAAGAACTCAAATGCACGATTCCGTGGACTTCAAAAAATATCTTTTATTTATAAAAGATGAGTGAAAAAACAAAGAATGCTAGGATCTACTAGGACCATACACCAGATCTCTAGGTTCCACCAGGATAATTAGAACCGTGAAGAAGTTTACATACATAGCTCGCCGTGGAAACAAGACGAACCGACAATAGACAAAAGGAGAGCAGGGCTATAAATACACACAACAGTTAATGGGGCACAGGTGCAAACAATCAGGGGCGGGGCTAGTGATGATGAGCACACGTGACACACAAGCTGGCAGGTGACACACAAAGACATGAAGTGTAGACACCTGGAAAGAGAGAGTAGAGTCAATAACAAAATAACATGTAAGGCCACAATAACAAACACAAAACAATAAGCTCACAGACTCTTAACGCTGAAACCTTACAGTACCCCCCCTCTTACGGACGGCTCCAGACGTCCCTGCAAGCTGAGACTGCCCTCTATCAAAGTCCGATATAAGGGTCTTGTCCACAATAAAGCTGCCTGGGATCCAACACCTCTCCTCTAATCCATACCCCACCCAGTCGACCAGGAACTGTCTACCTCTGCCCCTCTTCCTTTCCGACAGTATCTTGTCCACCGTGTACACTTGACCCCCGTCGACAACCCGGGGAGGTGGAGGGGACGTGGAGGCAGGAACCAGTCTGCTTTCTTTGGCTGGTTTTACCTTGCTGACATGGAACGTGGGGTGGACCTTGATGGATTTCGGAAGACATAAACGGACAGCAACAGGGTTAATTACTTTGGCTATGGGAAAAGGACCAACGAACCGGGGAGCCAGCTTCCTGGAGGCGACATGAAGAGGAAGATCCTTGGTGGATAGCCACACTCGTTGTCCGGCCTGGTACTTGGGGGCTGGACGTCGTTTCCGGTCGGCCAATGCCTTCATGCGAACGGCACTCCTCTGTAACATATGGCGAACTCCCGCCCAGACCCGACGGCAGCGTCGAACCAGAGCATGGGCTGATGGTACCGTGACCTCCTTCTCGAGCTCCGGAAACAAAGGAGGTTGGTACCCATGGACACATTGAAACGGGGAGATACCGGTGGCTGATGTGGGTAAGGTGTTGTGAGCATACTCCACCCAAATCAGACTCTTACTCCAGGTGGTGGGTTTCTCGGACGCTAGGCATCTCAAACAGGTCTCCAAATCCTGATTCATCCTCTCTGCTTGTCCATTTGACTGTGGGTGGTATCCGGAGGTCAGACTAACAGTGGCTTGGATTAGGCGACAAAACTCCCTCCAAAAGCGTGATACGAACTGTGGGCCTCGATCTGAAACGACATCACTAGGAAAACCATGGATCCTGAACACATGGGACAACATGGCCTCTGCTGTTTCCTTGGCGTTAGGTAATTTGGGCATGGCGACAAAGTGTGCCATTTTAGAAAAACGATCAACCACAGTGAGTATGGTGGTATTACCTGCCGATGTTGGTAATCCTGTCACGAAGTCCAATGAAATGTGAGACCAAGGTCTGTTGGGAATGGGCAGAGGTTGGAGAAGACCTGTCGCAGCTTGCCGAGAAGTTTTGTTCCTGGCGCACACAGGACACGCTGCTACATATTCTGCAACATCCTTCCACATCCCCGGCCACCAGAATCTGTGTCTCACCATGAACAGGGTCCTCTTGTTCCCAGGATGACAGGTGAGTACCGACGTATGGGCCCAATGAACAACTTGCCCTCGAAGTTGCTCTGGCACAAACAAGCTATTCTGAGGACACCCTCTAGGGACAGGATTCCCAACGTTAGCCTGTTTGACCTTGGCTTCAATGGGCCAGGTCACACTCCCTATCACTCGGTCTGGCCGTAGAATGGGATCTGGACTCTTGGGGACTGGCTCAGGATCATATATTCTGGATAGTGCATCCGGCTTTCCATTCTGCGAACCAGGTCGATATGACAGAGTGAACCTGAATCTATTAAAGAACAATGACCATCTGGCCTGCCTAGAGTTCAGACGCTTAACCCTCCTGATGTATTGCAGGTTTTTATGATCCGTCCAGACCAGGAAATCCTGCTCCGCTCCCTCCAGCCAGTGCCGCCACTCCTCCAAAGCAATCTTCACAGCCAACAGTTCCCGATTTCCCACGTCGTAATTCCTCTCAGCAGACGATAGCTTACGGGAGAGGTACGCACACGGATGAAGCTTGTTGTCCCCTGCTGACCTCTGAGACAGTATAGCTCCAACGCCGTCGTTGGAGGCGTCCACTTCCACCACAAACTGTCGGTGGCGATCAGGTACAGTCAGGATGGGAGCTGTAGTGAACCTCCTCTTCAGTTCCAGGAAAGCTTTCTCTGCCTGTGGATTCCACACAAACTGAACCTGGGGAGAGGTAAGGGCATGGAGAGGAGAGGCAATCGTACTGAAATTGCGTATGAACCGTCTGTAAAAGTTAGCAAACCCCAAGAATTGCTGAACTTTCTTTCTAGAGTCTGGCGTGGGCCAGTTCTCCACGTCACTGACCTTAGCTGGGTCCATTTCCACCTTGTTAGGGGAAATCATAAAACCCAAAAATGCCACAGATTTTACATGAAACTCGCATTTTTCGGCTTTTACAAACAAATGGTTATCCAGGAGTCTCTGAAGAACAAGGTGAACATGGTTAACATGAATATTCTCATCTGGGGAAAAGATGAGGATATCATCGAGATACACAAAACAGAAAATATTCAGGAAATCTCTTAACACATCGTTAATGAGGGCTTGGAAAACAGCAGGTGCATTACAAAGTCCAAAAGGCATCACCAAATATTCATAATGTCCCGTAGGTGTATTGAAACCTGTTTTCCACTCATCCCCCTCCCGGATGCGCACAAGGTGATATGCATTCCTTAGGTCCAGCTTGGTAAATACCTTGGCTCCCTGTAACAGTTCGAATGCCGTAGAGATGAGTGGAAGGGGATATCTGTTCTTAACAGTGATCTGATTAAGTGGACTGTAATCAATACAGGGCCTTAATGAACCGTCCTTTTTCCCTACAAAAAAGAAACCTGCTGCTGCTGGGGATGATGATGGCCGAATCAAGCCAGCTTTGAGTGAAGATCCAATATACTCTTCCATGGCCTTCCTTTCAGGACCAGAAAGAGAATACAACCGTCCTTTTGGGATAGTAGAGCCCGAGAGAAGGTCTATAGGGCAATCATACGGTCTATGGGGAGGCAAGGAAGTAGCTCGTGTCTTGTTAAACACCTCCTTAATGTCCAGGTAACACTCTGGTACTTTGGATAAGTCAGGAAAGTCAGATGGCTTAGCAGACGTGACACTGTCCCTACCTGACGCCTGTTTAAAGCTCTCAGGTCTGTGTGGTCTACTCGAACCTGTATGAGAGGCTAAGCAAGAACGAGAGCACTCACTCCCCCACCCCTTAACCTTTCCTGTAAGCCAGTCCATGTGAGGGTTATGTTTAACAAGCCAAGGGTAACCCAAAATGAGAGGCTGTTGAGCTGAGTTGAATAAATGAAAACTAATATGCTCACGGTGCTCCTGATCTATGACAATTTCTATGGGTTCCGTGCGATGAGTAACTGTACATAAAAGGCGGCCATCCAACGCACTAGCTTCTAATGGCTGATCTAAGAGGACAATGTTTAAGTTCAACTCTTTAGCCAGCTCCCAGTCTAACAAGCTCTCATCAGCCCCAGAGTCAATTAATGCATCCTGAGTTACAGTTTTATCCTTCAATTTCATTTGTACCTGAGTCAGCCTTCTCGAGGAGGAGTCGAAAGAAGTCATTCGGCTCACCAGCGTCCCCCTTCCCACTGATGAGCCTGATCTTTTGCCGGACAGGCTGCCAGAACATGACCCTGCTGACCGCAGTAGAAACACCTCCGCTCCCGTAGGCGGCGCTGTCGCTCCTCCGGGGTGAGTTTGGCTCTTCCGAGCTGCATCGGTTCCTCCGCGGCGCTAGGGGGCGATGGTCGCTCTGGAGACGAAGTCCGGGTATTTCTCCGCCCACCGTAGTACTCCCTCTGTAATCCCCGTCCGGAGAGTGTAGCGGAAGCTGCTTCCTCCTCCCTCTGTCGACGTCTCTCAGCTAGACGTTGATCCACCCGGATAGCCATGGCAATGAGTGAGTCCAGCTCCGCAGGCAATTCTAATGGAGCTAACTGATCTTTTATGGGATCCGCTAATCCATGCAGAAATGCATCAAAAAGAGCCGCGGAGTTCCATCCGCTCTCCGCTGCCAGGGTCCGGAATTCGATCGCGTAATCCGCCACCCTCCTCTGCCGTTGTCTGATGTTTACCAGGGCTCTCGCTGACTCTCTCCCAGGTGCTGTCTGGTCAAAAATGTTCTTCATTGAGTCCATGAAAAACTTTACCGACTGGCAAACAGGCGAGTCCCGGGCCCATTCCGCTGTTGCCCATGCTCCCGCTCTTCCCGTCAAGTGAGATATCATAAAAGCTACCTTAGCTTGATCGGTGGGAAATGCTGCGGGCTGATGTTTGAAGTGGAGGTCGCACTGAATCAGGAATGGCGGACAGTTTCCCGAATCCCCGGAGAACTTCTCCGGTGAAGCGAGGCGGAGTGAAGACGATGGCATGGATATTGGCACTGGGATCAACGGAGGGGTAAACCCGACCTCTGCTGGACCGGAAAACTCCGCCGCAGGAACAGCAGGACGTCCCTCGAGGTGCGTAAGTATGTCCCGCATTTTCTCTGCCAGGTGATTTAATTCGGTTGTCACTGTTACCTGGAAGTTGTGCTGACGAGCATTTACGTCTTGAACCCCCTGTATCATTGTTGTCAGCTGCTCCTCCTGCTGACGCAAGCGTGTTCCTTGTACTTGCAAAGCTGTTTTGAACACGGTGGAATCGGCTGAGTCCATCTTGTTAGGTCGGTTCGTTCTGACACGAGGGACTCACAAGAACTCAAATGCACGATTCCGTGGACTTCAAAAAATATCTTTTATTTATAAAGATGAGTGAAAAAACAAAGAATGCTAGGATCTACTAGGACCATACACCAGATCTCTAGGTTCCACTAGGATAATTAGAACCGTGAAGAAGTTTACAGACATAGCTCGCCGTGGAAACAAGACGAACCGACAATAGACAAAAGGAGAGCAGGGCTATAAATACACACAACAGTTAATGGGGCACAGGTGCAAACAATCAGGGGCGGGGCTAGTGATGATGAGCACACGTGACACACAAGCTGGCAGGTGACACACAAAGACATGAAGTGTAGACACCTGGAAAGAGAGAGTAGAGTCAATAACAAAATAACATGTAAGGCCACAATAACAAACACAAAACAATAAGCTCACAGACTCTTAACGCTGAAACCTTACAGCATCTATAAAAGCCAAACTTGGTACACATCAGCAATGGGAAGAGACAATAATTCACACCAAATGTTACCACTCTACCATTTACTCTTCAGGAGTTATATGAGGGGCATATCCTTTTTGCTATAATGGATGTCAATGGCAGCTTCATCAAAGGAATAGGATAGAAGCACCAAACTTGGTAGCCATCAAAGAAGGGAGGACACCATCACACACACCAAATTGCATGACTCTAGCACTCACCGTTCTCATAACCCTAATCCTAGCTATTTTTTCAAAGGGCCCTTGGACAGGATATTTGACCACAAATTACTCTCTAAGGTTTAACAAGTGTCATTAGGTGAACCTTCAGATAAATAATAAATAACATGTGGTGTTAAATGTTAAAACCAATCTAACACTCACTGTTCGGGAGTTGTAGGTGGATCCCCCCCTTTCTTTCTGTTTATCACCCTAACAACAACCCTCAATCAATCAATCAATCAATCACAATGGAGGCCAATGGCAGCTATATCTAACAAAGCGGCTACAATAGCCACACTTGGTGCACATCAGCAAGGGAAGAGACAATAATGCACACTAAATTGTACCACTCTACCATTTACCCTTTGTGAGTTAAATGAGAGGCATACCCTTTTTGCTATAATGGATGTCAATGGCAGCTTCATCAAAGGAATAGCCTAGAAGCACCAAACTGGGTAGTCGTCAAAGATGGGAGGACACGATAACACACACCAAATTGCATGACTCCAGCACTCACCGTTTTCATAACCCTAACCCTAATCCTAGCTATTTTCAAAGTGTCCTTGGGCAGGATACCTGACCACAAATTACTTTCTTAGGTTTAATACGTCTGTTTAAATAGAGCATCAGATAAATAATAAATAACATGGTGTTAAATGTTAAAAACAATCTAACACTCACTCTTCGGGCGTTTTGGGCAGATCACCCTTTTATACTGTTTATCACCCCTATAACCTGAGAAAACCCCACATTCAATACAATGGAGGTAAATGGCAGCAGTATCTAATGAAGCATCTATAAAAGCCAAACTTGGTACACATCAGCAATGGGAAGAGACAATAATTCACACCAAATGTTACTACTCTACCATTTACTCTTCAGGAGTTATATGAGGGGCATATCCTTTTTGCTATAATGGATGTCAATGGCAGCTTCATCAAAGGAATAGGATAGAAGCACCAAACTTGGTAGCCATCAAAGAAGGGAGGACACCATCACACACACCAAATTGCATGACTCTAGCACTCACCGTTCTCATAACCCTAACCCTAATCCTAGCTATTTTTTCAAAGGGCCCTTGGACAGGATATTTGACCACAAATTACTCTCTAAGGTTTAATAAGTGTCATTAGGTGAACCTTCAGATAAATAATAAATAACATGTGGTGTTAAATGTTAAAACCAATCTAACACTCACTGTTCGGGAGTTGTAGGTGGATCCCCCCTTTCTTTCTGTTTATCACCCTAACAACAACCCTCAATCAATCACAATGGAGGCCAATGGCAGCTATATCTAACAAAGCGGCTACAATAGCCACACTTGGTGCACATCAGCAATGTGAAGAGACAATAATGCACACTAAATTGTGCCACTCTACCATTTACCCTTTGTGAGTTAAATGAGGGGCATACCCCTTTTGCTATAATGGATGTCAATGGCAGCTTCATCAAAGGAATAGGCTAGAAGCACCAAACTGGGTAGTCGTCAAAGATGGGAGGACACGATAACACACACCAAATTGCATGACTCCAGCACTCACCGTTTTGATAACCCTAACCCTAATCCTAGCTATTTTCAAAGTGTCCTTGGGCAGGATACCTGACCACAAATTACTCTCTTAGGTTTAATACGTCTGTTTAAATAGAGCATCAGATAAATAATAAATAACATGGTGTTAAATGTTAAAACCAATCTAACACTCACCGTTCGGGAGTTTTGGGCGGATCACCCTTTTATACTGTTTATCACCTCTATACCCTGACAAAAACCCACATTCAATTACAATGGAGGTCAATGGCAGATATATCAAAGAAAGCAGCTACAAAAGCAAAACTTGGTGCACATCAGCAATGGGAGGAGACAATAATGCACACCAAATTGTACTACTCTACCATTAACCCATCTGGAGTTATATGAGGAATATACCCCTTTTTGCTATAATGGGAGTCAATGGCATGTAAATCAAAAGAAGAGGCTTGAGGCGCCAAATCAGTACACATCAAAGAAGTGAAGACACCATCACACACACCACATTTCAATACGCTAGCCCTCACCGTTTTCATAACGGTGAGGCCCGAGACACTTCATTTTCAAAGTGTCCTTGGGCAAAATATTTAACCCGAAATTGGATGGACCTTCAGATAAATAATGAAACGTTAAACTTTAAATAGCGTCTGTAGAAGGACCTGAGTTTGGGTTTTGGCGAGACCATGATGATGTCGCTGTCGTCGAACTCCGGTCCGCTGTCACTCGGGTCGTAACCCTGCAGACTGTCGTACAGCTGGTCCAGGTCTTCTGCCGCCTCCAGACCCCCCCCTACCGGGTCCGAGTCAAGAACCTGCAGCGGGTCAACAACATCGAGATTTAACATTGATATTCATATATTAACAGTCTTTTATTTAAAAAAACTTCATGTGCAATGCCTTCTGTACATGCTGTTGTGACAACAAATGTCCCAATAGACAACGAAATGTAGTTATAATCAAATAAGCCACTATTTCAGTACATAAACAGCTCAGTCGATTAATAAATTAGCGTCTATAAACATTTAAGAAAAGTTCACATTTATGTATTTGAAATTATTCTGCATTAGATCATTTTAAGATTAATACTATATAGTTTGATATCTCTCTATTGTTAATATATACTGTTAATTTGTATTTATTGGGTTTCAATCTTTTCCACTGAATCAGTTCTCCTGAATCAGTTCTCCGGAATCAGTTCTCCTGAATCAGTTCTCCTGAATCAGTTCTCCTGAATCAGTTCTCCTGAATCAGTTCTCCGGAATCAGTTCTCCGGAATCAGTTCTCCTGAATCAGTTCTCCTGAATCAGTTCTCCTGAATCAGTTCTCCTGAATCAGTTCTCCTGAATCAGTTCTCCTGAATCAGTTCTCCTGAATCAGTTCTCCTGAATCAGTTCTCCGGAATCAGTTCTCCGGAATCAGTTCTCCTGAATCAGTTCTCCTGAATCAGTTCTCCTGAATCAGTTCTCCTGAATCAGTTCTTTTCAAATCTCTTAAAGGATTTTGGTTTCAGGAGGAGGAATATTTTGAATTGTTGTTATGTCTTTAGTGCTCAGTGCAAACCTCGTCTGGGACCTTGAATCTCCTCAGCAGAGACATAAACCTCTGTTTGAAGATCGATTGCTGAAAGAAAGGAAGCAGAAAAGTGAGACACAGTGAACTAAGTACATGTGGTAGTTTATAAAAGTCCACCCATTCTGTTTCTCTGTGAATCAGGGTTTCCGCTAGGATTTTTTCTCGCCGGTCAAATGTCCGGGCAGAATTTATTTTACCGGACAAATTTGAAACTTACCGGTCATATTTCAATAATAATAATAAGAGTTGTGTAGCAGAGTTTCCGTTGGCAGGTAATTACCGGACTACAGCGTCCTGCACAGGTCTGATTTTCAAGACCCGCTCCCGCCCGCACCCGCGACGTGCAATACCGAACCCGCCCCGCTACCCGCACATATTGCCAATTAGTTCCGCAACCCGACCCGACCTGTCGGCACAAGATCTGCAACCGACCCGGACCCGCATATATATGAGCAGTGAAAACGTGCAATTATTAACACACGCAGTTGCATATTTGTCTCAAAAAGCGTGGGATGTTGGTTCTTTTCTCCATCTAGGAACCAAAAGCCTCCAGACGTTGGATTTCGCTCTTGAGGAAGTGTTATTGAAAATGCTGTATTCTCCGCTAGAGAGCTTCACCTCAGCCATTTCCAATGTGGCGCGCTCAGCAGCAGACTGATGCGCCGCAGAGGTTATGATTATGCGCGGTCCCGCGGGGTAGAGGTCTGAGGATTTAAACATTAAACTAAATTATTATTATTTTAATATATTTACTATGCAACACCCGCGACCCGACCCGCATCATCTTTGTTTTACCGAGAACCGAACCCGGAAAAAAGCGTTTGAAAAAATACCACCCGCGAATTTTTGCGGGTCACCCATCGGGTACCCGTGGTCATTATCGGCCGATATTCACTCTTAATAGTTTGATCGGTGCTCTCTATAAAGGCCGATCAGGAGAGCTGGGTCGGGTACCCGATGCAGGACTCTGCCGGACTATGAGCAGATATACTGATGTTTAAAACTCAGTTCACGGGGCTCGTTTTTATATTGCTTCAGTTTATAATCGTAACAGATCGAACAAAATTCAGATTCATTTTTCAATAAATTATTCCACAAACAACATCATTATTACATTCAAACAAACTACTTGTAGTAGATAACGTACATTATTCAAGAGTTTACATTAACTTTGAATAATAACACGGGAGAAACGGAGCCTCTCTTTTCCTCTCTCTCTCTCCCTCTCTCTCCTGACAGCCCGTCAGTTTATCATGCAGCTCGCTAAACAGTGGGCGGGGCTTCAGGTGATTATGCAGAGCTGCGTGTCTCGGTCAGACTCAGCAGCTGATCTGATCTCTCTCTCGCGTCCGGTTATACTTCACTCGCGTTTATGTCCATATGGATCAGATCCAGCTCTCCTGATCGGCCTTTATAGAGAGCACCGATCAAACTATTAAGAGTGAATATCGGCCGATAATGACCGGCGGCCGATTTATCGGAGCATCCCTAATTATTACCAGACATTTTGACCGGCAGGTTTTGAATTTACCGGTTTTTAATACATTTTACCAGCTAAAAACTGGTAATTACCGGCTAACGGAAACACTGCTGTGAATGATCAGCTCTGATTGGTCCACACCTGAGTCAGGGACGTTGTTCTGACCAGTTTCTTGCGAGACTTCTTCAACTTTCCCTGGAAATCCTCATCATCATCAGACAGGTCCTGAGGTTTGATAAGAAACAGAATAACAGACAAGCTCAACATATTTTCTGCGGGCTTGATCGCCTTTTCAGAAAGGGTTCGGCCTGAGGACGCACATTTTGAACATTTTGTTAACATGCTAAACATTCGTACGTTATTATTTCAAAAATAAAGGAATCTCTTAAAGGTGAAGTTTTTTATCGATGTTTCAACTTCAGCTGCCAATCACCTGAGGGGGGACTGCGTCGTCACTTCCTTCCTGTTCGGAGGAGAAGCTGTCGTCATCGTCCTCAGAGTAGTTCTCCATGTAAGGAGAGTGATCTGCACAATAAGCGATAGTACACAATATCACAGTTCAAAGAGACCTTTTACTTCTTCACAAACACATGACTAGTCTAGTTTAAAGAGTCCTCTCCTGCTGATGTTCAGGTGTATATCAGTATGTAGTGTCTCTACTTTAAAGAGTCCTCTCCTGCTGATGTTCAGGTGTATATCAGTATGTAGTGTCTCTACTTTAAAGAGTCCTCTCCTCCTGATGTTCAGCTGTATATCAGTATGTAGTGTCTCTACTTTAAAGAGTCCTCTCCTGCTGACGTTCAGGTGTATATCAGTATGTAGTGTCTCTACTTTAAAGAGTCCTCTCCTCCTGATTTTCAGCTGTATATCAGTATGTAGTGTCTCTACTTTAAAGAGTCCTCTCCTGCTGATGTTCAGGTGTATATCAGTATGTAGTGTCTCTACTTTAAAGAGTCCTCTCCTGCTGATGTCCAGGTGTATATCAGTATGTAGAGTCTCTACTTTAAAGAGTCCTCTCCTGCTGATGTCCAGGTGTATATCAGTATGTAGTGTCTCTACTTTAAAGAGTCCTCTCCTGCTGATGTTCAGGTGTATATCAGTATGTAGTGTCTCCACTTTAAAGAGTCCTCTCCTGCTGATGTTCAGGTGTATATCAGTATGTAGTGTCTCTACTTTAAAGAGTCCTCTCCTGCTGATGTTCAGGTGTATATCAGTATGTAGTGTCTCTACTTTAAAGAGTCCTCTCCTGCTGATGTTCAGGTGTATATCAGTATGTAGTGTCTCTACTTTAAAGAGTCCTCTCCTCCTGATGTTCAGCTGTATATCAGTATGTAGTGTCTCTACTTTAAAGAGTCCTCTCCTGCTGATGTTCAGGTGTATATCAGTATGTAGTGTCTCGACTTTAAAGAGTCCTCTCCTCCTGATGTTCAGCTGTATATCAGTATGTAGTGTCTCTACTTTAAAGAGTCCTCTCCTCCTGATGTTCAGGTGTATATCAGTATGTAGTGTCTCGACTTTAAAGAGTCCTCTCCTGCTGATGTTCAGGTGTATATCAGTATGTAGTGTCTCTACTTTAAAGAGTCCTCTCCTGCTGACGTTCAGGTGTATATCAGTATGTAGTGTCTCTACTTTAAAGAGTCCTCTCCTCCTGATTTTCAGCTGTATATCAGTATGTAGTGTCTCTACTTTAAAGAGTCCTCTCCTGCTGATGTTCAGGTGTATATCAGTATGTAGTGTCTCTACTTTAAAGAGTCCTCTCCTCCTGATGTTCAGGTGTATATCAGTATGTAGTGTCTCTACTTTAAAGAGTCCTCTCCTGCTGATGTTCAGGTGTATATCAGTATGTAGTGTCTCTACTTTAAAGAGTCCTCTCCTGCTGATGTTCAGGTGTGTATGTAGTGTCTCTACTTTAAAGAGTCCTCTCCTGCTGATGTTCAGGTGTGTATGTAGTGTCTCTACTTTAAAGAGTCCTCTCCTGCTGATGTTCAGGTGTATATCAGTATGTAGTGTCTCTACTTTAAAGAGTCCTCTCCTGCTGATGTTCAGGTGTATATCAGTATGTAATGTCTCTACTTTAAAGAGTCCTCTCCTGCTGATGTTCAGGTGTGTATGTAGTGTCTCTACTTTAAAGAGTCCTCTCCTGCTGATGTTCAGGTGTATATCAGTATGTAGTGTCTCTACTTTAAAGAGTCCTCTCCTGCTGATGTTCAGGTGTATATCAGTATGTAGTGTCTCTACTTTAAAGAGTCCTCTCCTGCTGATGTTCAGGTGTATATCAGTATGTAGTGTCTCTACTTTAAAGAGTCCTCTCCTGCTGATGTTCAGGTGTATATCAGTATGTAGTGTCTCTACTTTAAAGAGTCCTCTCCTGCTGATGTTCAGGTGTATATCAGTATGTAGTGTCTCTGCTTTAAAGAGTCCTCTCCTGCTGATGTTCAGGTGTATATCAGTATGTAGTGTCTCTACTTTAAAGAGTCCTCTCCTGCTGATGTTCAGGTGTATATCAGTATGTAGTGTCTCTACTTTAAAGAGTCCTCTCCTGCTGATGTTCAGGTGTATATCAGTATGTAGTGTCTCTACTTTAAAGAGTCCTCTCCTGCTGATGTTCAGGTGTATATCAGTATGTAGTGTCTCTACTTTAAAGAGTCCTCTCCTGCTGATGTTCAGGTGTATATCAGTATGTAGTGTCTCTACTTTAAAGAGTCCTCTCCTGCTGATGTTCAGGTGTATATCAGTATGTAGTGTCTCTACTTTAAAGAGTCCTCTCCTGCTGATGTTCAGGTGTATATCAGTATGTAGTGTCTCTACTTTAAAGAGTCCTCTCCTGCTGATGTTCAGGTGTATATCAGTATGTAGTGTCTCTACTTTAAAGAGTCCTCTCCTGCTGATGTTCAGGTGTATATCAGTATGTAGTGTCTCTACTTTAAAGAGTCCTCTCCTGCTGATGTTCAGGTGTATATCAGTATGTAGTGTCTCTACTTTAAAGAGTCCTCTCCTGCTGATGTTCAGGTGTATATCAGTATGTAGTGTCTCTACTTTAAAGAGTCCTCTCCTGCTGATGTTCAGGTGTATATCAGTATGTAGTGTGTCTCTACTTTAAAGAGTCCTCTCCTGCTCGATGTTCAGGTGTATATCAGTATGTAGTGTCTCTACTTAAAGAGTCCTCTCCTGCTGATGTTCAGGTGTATATCAGTATGTAGTGTCTCTACTTAAAGAGTCCTCTCCTGCTGATGTTCAGGTGTATATCAGTATGTAGTGTCTCTACTTTAAAGAGTCCTCTCCTGCTGATGTTCAGGTGTATATCAGTATGTAGTGTCTCTACTTTAAAGAGTCCTCTCCTGCTGATGTTCAGGTGTATATCAGTATGTAGTGTCTCTACTTTAAAGAGTCCTCTCCTGCTGATGTTCAGGTGTATATCAGTATGTAGTGTCTCTACTTTAAAGAGTCCTCTCCTGCTGATGTTCAGGTGTATATCAGTATGTAGTGTCTCTACTTTAAAGAGTCCTCTCCTGCTGATGTTCAGGTGTATATCAGTATGTAGTGTCTCTACTTTAAAGAGTCCTCTCCTGCTGATGTTCAGGTGTATATCAGTATGTAGTGTCTCTACTTTAAAGAGTCCTCTCCTGCTGATGTTCAGGTGTATATCAGTATGTAGTGTCTCTACTTTAAAGAGTCCTCTCCTGCTGATGTCCAGGTGTATATCAGTATGTAATGTCTCTACTTTAAAGAGTCCTCTCCTGCTGATGTTCAGGTGTATATCAGTATGTAGTGTCTCTACTTTAAAGAGTCCTCTCCTGCTGATGTTCAGGTGTATATCAGTATGTAGTGTCTCTACTTTAAAGAGTCCTCTCCTGCTGATGTTCAGGTGTATATCAGTATGTAGAGTCTCTACTTTAAAGAGTCCTCTCCTCTGATGTTCAGGTGTATATCAGTATGTAGTGTCTCTACTTTAAAGAGTCCTCTCCTGCTGATGTTCAGGTGTATATCAGTATGTAGTGTCTCTACTGGGACATGTCTCCATGCTTTAATGTTCAAAAATCTCTTTATTTTTCCTTTCTGTCCTGATTGAAAGTATTTGTGCACTCTCTCCATTACCTGAGGCCTTGCTCTTGTTGCTGCGGTGACCGCTGATGTCCTCGCGTCCGATTGGCTGGCTGCAGAGAGCGTGCACGCTGAGCGCTGCCCTCATTGGAGCGTCCTTCAGGTCATCGTGGAGACCGAGGATGTGGGCGCCGTCCATCGGGTGCTGCATCACCTGCACACGCACACACACACGCACACACACACACACGCACACACACACACACACACACACACACACACACACACACACACACACCTCTGAATAGAAACTTTAAAGCTTTGATGTGTGGGTCGTGCAGCGGTGCATCGTGACTTTCTCCCTGCTGTGGCTAACGTTAGCTTAGCTTGTTTCTCTGATCACTTCCAGACGGTTATCACAAAGCACTTCTGATCTTAATCCTCCCAGTAGTTACTGCATGTTGCGACGTACCTCTGCCATGTTGATGACGCCCATGGCCAGCGTCTTGTAGCCCAGCAGGGTGCGGTTCTTGTACCTCTTCCTCCTCTGCAGCATCACATGCAGTCGGTTCACATCCCGCTTCAGAAAGTGAGGATACTGAAACATAAGAGGCATAAACACACACCGTCCATCAGGGCAGAGATAAGAAGAGACACCAGGAGAGTCAACGCTCTGAACCCGAGACCAGCAGAGTCAGAGGTTGCTGTCAACGCTCTGAACCCGAGACCAGCAGAGTCAGAGGTTGCTGTCAACGCTCTGAACCCGAGACCAGCAGAGTCAGAGGTTGCTGTCAACGCTCTGAACCCGAGACCAGCAGAGTCAGAGGTTGCTGTCAACGCTCTGAACCCGAGACCAGCAGAGTCAGAGGTTGCTGTCAACGCTCTGAACCCGAGACCAGCAGAGTCAGAGGTTGCTGTCAACGCTCTGAACCCGAGACCAGCAGAGTCAGAGGTTGCTGTCAACGCTCTGAACCCGAGACCAGCAGAGTCAGAGGTTGCTGTCAACGCTCTGAACCCGAGACCAGCAGAGTCAGAGGTTGCTGTCAACGCTCTGAACCCGAGACCAGCAGAGTCAGAGGTTGCTGTCAACGCTCTGAACCCGAGACCAGCAGAGTCAGAGGTTGCTGTCAACGCTCTGAACCCGAGACCAGCAGAGTCAGAGGTTGCTGTCAACGCTCTGAACCCGAGACCAGCAGAGTCAGAGGTTGCTGTCAACGCTCTGAACCCGAGACCAGCAGAGTCAAGGTTGCTGTCAACGCTCTGACCGAGACAGCAGAGTCAGAGTTGCTGTCAACGTTCTGAACCCGAGACCAGCAGAGTCAGAGGTTGCTGTCAACGTTCTGAACCCGAGACCAGCAGAGTCAGAGGTTGCTGTCAACGCTCTGAACCCGAGACCAGCAGAGTCAGAGGTTGCTGTCAACGCTCTGAACCCGAGACCAGCAGAGTCAGAGGTTGCTGTCAACGCTCTGAACCCGAGACCAGCAGAGTCAGAGGTTGCTGTCAACGCTCTGAACCGAGACCAGCAGAGTCAGAGGTTGCTGTCAACGCTCTGAACCCGAGACCAGCAGAGTCAGAGGTTGCTGTCAACGCTCTGAACCCGAGACCAGCAGAGTTAGAGGTTGCTGTCAACGCTCTGAACCCGAGACCAGCAGAGTCAGAGGTTGCTGAAAATACTATTTGGACAGAAGTGGTAGAAACAGGTATTATGGTCAGATTTCCAAATGTTCTTCTGTCTCAAAATGATATTGTGTTGCGGAAAACTTAAATTAGGAGAAATAACCACACTAATTTGTGATATCCAATCATGATCTTGTGTCGTTTCAAATGTCTCCAGAAATACGGTGTGCACGAGCAGATCCTGTAAAGCCAGGAATGAGTCTGCTGAGAGTCACCGGACAAAGACTGGTGAATATAACTCCCCCGGAAGCTGATTGGGACTCGTTAGGATTCATCCTCTGGGGAGCAGGAATGTGAAGTTGAATTGTAAAATGAGCCAGTAGCTGTTGGGATACCTCCCTCTGACTGAACCTGCGTGCTCTAACGTAATGTTTAAACCTGCAGAGTGAAGGTGAGCTCCAGCTCCGCCTCCATCAGGCCGTCAGCAGGAAGCAGGAGGTATTCCCCGGATCTCAGGGTCCGCTTCGAGCCCTGAGAGACAGAACCAGGATCAGGTCTTTGTGAGGTTTAACATTAGATAACTATATCATGAGGATACAGAGGGGGAGAAGCTCAGGATGAAGGGGGCTTTTCTAAATCAAATATACAAAACAAGAGGAGGGGGTGTCGGGAGAAAAAACTCAAGGTATTCTCTTTGAAAAGAATCGCCTTTAATCACATTTAAGTTTGGATTTCTTTTCCCGTAAATGTACAACATAAATCTAATGTTTAAATTCCCCAATATTCAATAAAGTGGAGTATTTCTGACCCTGATACCTTCTCTGACACCGGGGTTAGAGTTTCACTTTCTCTGGAACTGCTCAACTAAGTGAACTGAATATCAGGGTTAGGTCTTTGCACACATGTTGATGCTTTTAAAGAAATAACTAAGACTGGGATCAGTTATTGAATCATCTGCAGTGAGACCAGGACCAGGACCAGGTCCAGGACCAGGTCCAGGTCCAAGTCCAGGTCCAGGTCCGACTCGTGAAGAAGGGTTCAGTGTTTGAATCTGATATGCACCTGGAGCTTCACAGCGATGACGACGGAGCTCAGCTCTCTGTCCAACTCCTTCAGCACCATCAGCCGGGTCACCGTCAGACTGCACTGCCTGCAGAGAGGAAACACCATCAGCCTGAAGACACACACACACACACACACACACACACACACACACACACACACACACACACACACACACACACACACACACACACTGCCTTGGCGGCTTGGTTTTTTGTCATAGCAGCTCCTCACATCGCAATGCAACACAAAATATGAGTTATGAATAGTTACTTTCTTGCCTGAAAAACTATTATAACGTAATCCCAGTTCATTTAAAGGCTTTAAAAGTGTTTATTTGCACAGACAATGTTGACATCTCCCTCGTCCTGGGAGAGGGACCCCTCCTCTGCTGCTCTCCCTGAGGGTTCTCCATGTTCCCTTAAACTGTGGGTTTCTCCGGAAGTGTTTCCTTGTACGATGTGAGGGTCTAAGGACAGAGGGTCTAAGGACAGGGTCTGAGGACAGAGGGTCTAAGGACAGAGGGTCTAAGGACAGAGGGTCTAAGGACAGAGGGTCTGAGGACAGAGGGTCTAAGGACAGAGGGTCTGAGGACAGAGGGTCTGAGGACAGAGGGTCTAAGGACAAAGGGTCTAAGGACAGAGGGTCTGAGGACAGAGGGTCTGAGGACAGAGGGTCTAAGGACAAAGGGTCTAAGGACAGAGGGTCTGAGGACAGAGGGTCTAAGGACAGAGGGTCTGAGGACAGAGGGTCTGAGGACAGAGGGTCTAAGGACAAAGGGTCTAAGGACAGAGGGTCTGAGGACAGAGGGTCTAAGGACAAAGGGTCTAAGGACAGAGGGTCTGAGGACAGAGGGTCTAAGGACAGAGGGTCTGAGGACAGAGGGTCTAAGGACAGAGGGTCTAAGGACAGAGGGTCTGAGGACAGAGGGTCTCAGGACAAAGGGTCTAAGGACAGAGGGTCTAAGGACAGAGGGTCTAAGGACAGAGGGTCTGAGGACAGAGGGTCTAAGGACAGAGGGTCTGAGGACAGAGGGTCTAAGGACAGAGGGTCTGAGGACAGAGGGTCTGAGGACAGAGGGTCTAAGGACAAAGGGTCTAAGGACAGAGGGTCTAAGGACAGAGAGTCTAAGGACAGAGGGTCTGAGGACAGAGGGTCTGAGGACAGAGGGTCTAAGGACAAAGGGTCTAAGGACAGAGGGTCTGAGGACAGAGGGTCTAAGGACAGAGGGTCTGAGGACAGAGGGTCTAAGGACAGAGGGTCTAAGGACAGAGGGTCTGAGGACAGAGGGTCTAAGGACAAAGGGTCTGAGGACAGAGGGTCTGAGGACAGAGGGTCTAAGGACAAAGGGTCTAAGGACAGAGGGTCTGAGGACAGAGGGTCTAAGGACAAAGGGTCTAAGGACAGAGGGTCTGAGGACAGAGGGTCTAAGGACAGAGGGTCTGAGGACAGAGGGTCTAAGGACAGAGGGTCTAAGGATAAAGGGTCTAAGGACAGAGGGTCTGAGGACAGAGGGTCTGAGGACAGAGGGTCTGAGGACAGAGGGTCTAAGGATAAAGGGTCTAAGGACAGAGGGTCTGAGGACAGAGGGTCTAAGGACAGAGGGTCTAAGGACAGAGGGTCTGAGGACAGAGGGTCTAAGGATAAAGGGTCTGAGGACAGAGGGTCTGAGGACAGAGAGTCTAAGGACAGAGGGTCTGAGGACAGAGGGTCTAAGGACAGAGGGTCTAAGGACAGAGGGTCTGAGGACAGAGGGTCTAAGGACAGAGGTCTAAGGACAGAGGGTCTAAGGACAGAGGGTCTGAGGACAGAGGGTCTAAGGACAGAGGGTCTAAGGACAGAGGGTCGAGGAT